>OZ023066.1:30446752-30803622 GCA_963992785.1 Tenthredo livida | reverse complement strand
CAATTGCAATATTCAAAATGTAATTTTCAGTTTCTGCTCTTTTCATACTTGATACTCGTTATTTTCTAAGATACAAAACCGAAGACGGTACAGTGTGATGACACTTAATCGTAATATCTGAAATGTCATTTTCAGTTTCTGCTTTTTTTATACCTGATAATCGTTATTTTCTGAGATCCAAAACCGAATACGACACAGTGTGATCACACTAAATTGCAATATTCAACATGTCATTTTCAGTTTCTGCTCTTTTTATACTTGATAATCGTCATTTTCTGCGATACAGAACCGAATACGACACACCGTGATCACACTAAATTGCAATATTTGAAATGTAATTTTTAGTTTCTGCTCTTTTTATACCTGATAATCGTTATTTTATAGGATACAAAACCGGAGATGGTACAGTGTGATCACACTAAATTGCAACTTTTAGAATGTCATTTTGAGTTTCTGCTCTTTTCATACTTAATAATCGTTATTTCCTAAGATAGGAAACCGAATACGGCACAGTGTGATCACACTAAATTGCAATATTTAAAATGTAATTTTCAGTTTCTGCTCTTTTTATACTTGATAATCGTTATTTTCTAAGATACAAAACCGAAGACGGTACAGTGTGATCACACTAAATTGCGATATTTGAAACGTAATTTCTAGTTTCTGCTCTTTTCATACTTGATAATCGTTATTTTCTGAGATACAAATCCGAAGACGGTACAGTGTGATTACACTTAATTGTAATATCTGAAATGTAATTTTCAGTTTCTGCTTCGTTGATACATGATAATCGTTATTTTTTAAGATACAAACTCGAAGACAGTACAGTGTGATAACACTCAATCGTAATATTTGAAATGTAATTTTCAGTTTCTGCTCTTTTTATATTTGATCATCGTTATTTTTCAAGATACAAAACCGGAGACGGTACATTGTGATCACACTGAATTGCAAGATTTGAAATGTCATTTTCAGTTTCTGCTCTTTTTCACTTGATAATCGTTATTTTCTCAAATACAAAACCGGTGACGGTACAGTGTGATCGCACTAAATTGCAATATTTGAATCGTAATTTTCAGTTTCTGCTCTTTTTATACTTGATAATCGTTATTTTCTGAGATACAAATCCGAAGACGGTACAGTGTGATTACACTTAATTGTAATATCTGAAATGTAATTTTCAGTTTCTGCTTCGTTGATACATGATAATCGTTATTTTTCAAGATACAAACTCGAAGACAGTACAGTGTGATGACACTCAATCGTAATATTTGAAATGTAATTTTCAGTTTCTGCTCTTTTGGTACCTGATAATCGTTATTTTTCAAGATACGAAACCGTAGACGGTACAGTGTGATCACACTAAATTGCAAGATTTGAACTGTCATTTTCAGTTTCTGGTCTTTTTTACTTGATAATCGTTATTCTCTCGAATACAAAACCGGTGACGGTACAGTGTGATCACACTAAATTGCAATATTTAAAATGTAATTCTCAGTTCCTGCTCTTTTCATACTTGATAATCGTTATTTCCTAAGATACAAAACCGAAGACAGTACAGTGTGATGACACTGAATCGTAATATCTGAAATGTAATTTTCAGTTTCTGCTATTTTTATACTTGATACTCGTTATTTTCTAAAATACAAAACCGAAGACGGTACAGTGTGATGACACTCAATCGTCATAACTAAATTGTGATTTTCAGTTCCTGCTTTTTTTATACTTGATACTCGTTATTTTCTAAGATACAAAACCGGAGACGGTACAGTGTGATCACACTAAATTGCAATATTTGAAATGTCATTTTCAGTTTCTGTTTCTCTCTACTTGATGATCGTTATTTTCTAGAATACATAACCGGTGACGGTACAGTGTGATCACACTGTTACTCAATTGCAATATTCAAAATGTAATTTTCAGTTTCTGCTCTTTTCATACTTGATACTCGTTATTTTCTAAGATACAAAACCGAAGACGGTACAGTGTGATGACACTTAATCGTAATATCTGAAATGTCATTTTCAGTTTCTGCTTTTTTTATACCTGATAATCGTTATTTTCTGAGATCCAAAACCGAATACGACACAGTGTGATCACACTAAATTGCAATATTCAACATGTCATTTTCAGTTTCTGCTCTTTTTATACTTGATAATCGTCATTTTCTGCGATACAGAACCGAATACGACACACCGTGATCACACTAAATTGCAATATTTGAAATGTAATTTTTAGTTTCTGCTCTTTTTATACCTGATAATCGTTATTTTATAGGATACAAAACCGGAGATGGTACAGTGTGATCACACTAAATTGCAACTTTTAGAATGTCATTTTGAGTTTCTGCTCTTTTCATACTTAATAATCGTTATTTCCTAAGATAGGAAACCGAATACGGCACAGTGTGATCACACTAAATTGCAATATTTAAAATGTAATTTTCAGTTTCTGCTCTTTTTATACTTGATAATCGTTATTTTCTAAGATACAAAACCGAAGACGGTACAGTGTGATCACACTAAATTGCGATATTTGAAACGTAATTTCTAGTTTCTGCTCTTTTCGTACTTGATAATCGTTATTTTCTGAGATACAAATCCGAAGACGGTACAGTGTGATTACACTTAATTGTAATATCTGAAATGTAATTTTCAGTTTCTGCTTCGTTGATACATGATAATCGTTATTTTTTAAGATACAAACTCGAAGACAGTACAGTGTGATAACACTCAATCGTAATATTTGAAATGTAATTTTCAGTTTCTGCTCTTTTTATATTTGATCATCGTTATTTTTCAAGATACAAAACCGGAGACGGTACATTGTGATCACACTGAATTGCAAGATTTGAAATGTCATTTTCAGTTTCTGCTCTTTTTCACTTGATAATCGTTATTTTCTCAAATACAAAACCGGTGACGGTACAGTGTGATCGCACTAAATTGCAATATTTGAATCGTAATTTTCAGTTTCTGCTCTTTTTATACTTGATAATCGTTATTTTCTGAGATACAAATCCGAAGACGGTACAGTGTGATTACACTTAATTGTAATATCTGAAATGTAATTTTCAGTTTCTGCTTCGTTGATACATGATAATCGTTATTTTTCAAGATACAAACTCGAAGACAGTACAGTGTGATGACACTCAATCGTAATATTTGAAATGTAATTTTCAGTTTCTGCTCTTTTGGTACCTGATAATCGTTATTTTTCAAGATACGAAACCGTAGACGGTACAGTGTGATCACACTAAATTGCAAGATTTGAACTGTCATTTTCAGTTTCTGGTCTTTTTTACTTGATAATCGTTATTCTCTCGAATACAAAACCGGTGACGGTACAGTGTGATCACACTAAATTGCAATATTTAAAATGTAATTCTCAGTTCCTGCTCTTTTCATACTTGATAATCGTTATTTCCTAAGATACAAAACCGAAGACAGTACAGTGTGATGACACTGAATCGTAATATCTGAAATGTAATTTTCAGTTTCTGCTATTTTTATACTTGATACTCGTTATTTTCTAAAATACAAAACCGAAGACGGTACAGTGTGATGACACTCAATCGTCATAACTAAATTGTGATTTTCAGTTCCTGCTTTTTTTATACTTGATACTCGTTATTTTCTAAGATACAAAACCGGAGACGGTACAGTGTGATCACACTAAATTGCAATATTTGAAATGTCATTTTCAGTTTCTGTTTCTCTCTACTTGATGATCGTTATTTTCTAGAATACATAACCGGTGACGGTACAGTGTGATCACACTGTTACTCAATTGCAATATTCAAAATGTAATTTTCAGTTTCTGCTCTTTTCATACTTGATACTCGTTATTTTCTAAGATACAAAACCGAAGACGGTACAGTGTGATGACACTTAATCGTAATATCTGAAATGTCATTTTCAGTTTCTGCTTTTTTTATACCTGATAATCGTTATTTTCTGAGATCCAAAACCGAATACGACACAGTGTGATCACACTAAATTGCAATATTCAACATGTCATTTTCAGTTTCTGCTCTTTTTATACTTGATAATCGTCATTTTCTGCGATACAGAACCGAATACGACACACCGTGATCACACTAAATTGCAATATTTGAAATGTAATTTTTAGTTTCTGCTCTTTTTATACCTGATAATCGTTATTTTATAGGATACAAAACCGGAGATGGTACAGTGTGATCACACTAAATTGCAACTTTTAGAATGTCATTTTGAGTTTCTGCTCTTTTCATACTTAATAATCGTTATTTCCTAAGATAGGAAACCGAATACGGCACAGTGTGATCACACTAAATTGCAATATTTAAAATGTAATTTTCAGTTTCTGCTCTTTTTATACTTGATAATCGTTATTTTCTAAGATACAAAACCGAAGACGGTACAGTGTGATCACACTAAATTGCGATATTTGAAACGTAATTTCTAGTTTCTGCTCTTTTCATACTTGATAATCGTTATTTTCTGAGATACAAATCCGAAGACGGTACAGTGTGATTACACTTAATTGTAATATCTGAAATGTAATTTTCAGTTTCTGCTTCGTTGATACATGATAATCGTTATTTTTTAAGATACAAACTCGAAGACAGTACAGTGTGATAACACTCAATCGTAATATTTGAAATGTAATTTTCAGTTTCTGCTCTTTTTATATTTGATCATCGTTATTTTTCAAGATACAAAACCGGAGACGGTACATTGTGATCACACTGAATTGCAAGATTTGAAATGTCATTTTCAGTTTCTGCTCTTTTTCACTTGATAATCGTTATTTTCTCAAATACAAAACCGGTGACGGTACAGTGTGATCACACTGAATTGCAATATTCAAAATGTAATTTTCAGTTCCTGCTCTTTTCATACTTGATAATCGTTATCTTCTAAGATGCTAAACCGAAGACAATACAGTGTAATGACACTCAATCGTAATATCTGAAATGTAATTTTCAGTTTCTGCTATTTTTATACTTGATAATTGTTATTTTTCAAGATACAAAACCGGAGACGGTACAGTGTGATCACACTAAATTGCAATATTTAAATCGTAATTTTCAGTTTCTGCTCTTTTTATACTTGATAATCGTTATTTTCTGAGATACAAATCCGAAGACGGTACAGTGTGATTACACTTAATTGTAATATCTGAAATGTAATTTTCAGTTTCTGCTTCGTTGATACATGATAATCGTTATTTTTTAAGATACAAACTCGAAGACAGTACAGTGTGATGACACTCAATCGTAATATTTGAAATGTAATTTTCAGTTTCTGCTCTTTTTGTACCTGATAATCGTTATTTTTCAAGATACAAAACCGTAGACGGTACAGTGTGATCACACTAAATTGCAAGATTTGAACTGTCATTTTCAGTTTCTGCTCTTTTTTACTTGATAATCGTTATTCTCTCAAATACAAAACCGGTGACGGTACAGTGTGATCACACTAAATTGCAATATTCAAAATGTAATTTTCAGTTCCTGCTCTTTTCATACTTGATAATCGTTATCTTCTAAGATACAAAACCGAAGACAATACAGTGTAATGACACTCAATCGTAATATCTGAAATGTAATTTTCAGTCTCTGCTATTTTTATACTTGATAATCGTTATTTTTCAAGATACAAAACCGGAGACGGTACAGTGTGATCACACTAAATTGCAATATTCGAAATGTCATTTTCAGTTTCTGCTCTCTTTATACTTGATAATCGTTATTTTCTGAGATACAAATCCGAAGACGGTACAGTGTGATCACACTAAATTGCAATATTTAAAATGTAATTTTCAGTTCCTGCTCTTTTCATACTTGATAATCGTTATCTTCTAAGATACAAAACCGAAGACAATACAGTCTAATGAACCTCAATCGTAATATCTGGAATGTAATTTTCAGTTTCTGCTCTTTTAATACTTGATACTCGTTATTTTCTAAGATACAAAACCGAAGACAGTACAGTGTGATGACACTAAATTGCAATATTTGAAATGTCATTTTCAGTTTCTGCTTTTCTTATACTTGATAATGTCCATTTTCTAAGACACAAAACCGAATACGGCACAGTGAGATCACACTAAATTGCAATATTTAAAATGTAATTTTCAGTTTCTGCTCTTTTTATACTTGATAATCGTTATTTTCTAAGATCCAAAACCGAAGACGGTACAGTGTGATCACACTAAATTGCGATATTTGAAACGTAATTTCTAGTTTCTGCTCTTTTCATACTTGATAATCGTTATTTTCTGAGATACAAATCCGAAGACGGTACAGTGTGATTACACTTAATTGTAATATCTGAAATGTAATTTTCAGTTTCTGCTTCGTTGATACATGATAATCGTTATTTTTTAAGATACAAAATCGAAGACAGTACAGTGTGATGACACTCAATCGTAATATTTAAAATGTAATTTCCAGTTTCTGCTCTTTTTATACTTCATAATCGTTATTTCTTGAGATACAAAACTGCAGACGGTACAGTGTGATCACACCTAATTGCAATATTCGAAATGTCATTTTGGGTTTCTGCTCTTTTTTACTTGATAATCGTTATTTTCTAAAATACAAAACCAGTGACGGTACAGTGTGATCACACTTAATTGCAATATTTGAAATGTAATTTTCAGTTCCTGCTCTTTTCATACTTGATAATCGTTATCTACTTAGATACAAAACCGAAGACAATACACAGTCTAATGACCCTCAATCGTAATATCTGAAATGTAATTTTTAGTTTCTGCTATTTTTATACCTGCTAATCGTTATTTTCTGAGATACGAATCCGAAGACGCTACAGTGTGATCACACTAAATTGCAATATTCAGAATGTTATTTTCAGTTTCTGCTCTTTTCATACTTGATAATCGTTATCTTCTAAGATACAAAACCGTAGAAGGTACAGTGTGATCACACTAAATTGCAATATTCAACATGTAATTTTCAGTTTCTGCTTTTTTTATACTTGATAATCGTTATTTTCTGAGATACGAATCCGAAGACGGTACAGTGTGATCACACTAAATTGCGATATTTGAAACGTAATTTCTAGTTTCTGCTCTTTTCATACTTGATAATCGTTATTTTCTGAGATACAAATCCGAAGACGGTACAGTGTGATTACACTTAATTGTAATATCTGAAATGTAATTTTCAGTTTCTGCTTCGTTGATACATGATAATCGTTATTTTTTAAGATACAAAATCGAAGACAGTACAGTGTGATGACACTCAATCGTAATATTTAAAATGTAATTTCCAGTTTCTGCTCTTTTTATACTTCATAATCGTTATTTCTTGAGATACAAAACTGCAGACGGTACAGTGTGATCACACCTAATTGCAATATTCGAAATGTCATTTTGGGTTTCTGCTCTTTTTTACTTGATAATCGTTATTTTCTAAAATACAAAACCAGTGACGGTACAGTGTGATCACACTTAATTGCAATATTTGAAATGTAATTTTCAGTTCCTGCTCTTTTCATACTTGATAATCGTTATCTACTTAGATACAAAACCGAAGACAATACACAGTCTAATGACCCTCAATCGTAATATCTGAAATGTAATTTTTAGTTTCTGCTATTTTTATACCTGCTAATCGTTATTTTCTGAGATACGAATCCGAAGACGCTACAGTGTGATCACACTAAATTGCAATATTCAGAATGTTATTTTCAGTTTCTGCTCTTTTCATACTTGATAATCGTTATCTTCTAAGATACAAAACCGTAGAAGGTACAGTGTGATCACACTAAATTGCAATATTCAACATGTAATTTTCAGTTTCTGCTTTTTTTATACTTGATAATCGTTATTTTCTGAGATACGAATCCGAAGACGGTACAGTGTGATCACACTAAATTGCAGTATTCAACATGTAATTTTCAGTTTCCGCTCTTTTTATACTTGATAATCGTCATTTTCTGAGATACAGAACCGAATACGACACACTGTGATCACACTACATTGCAATATTTGAAATGTAATTTTCAGTCTCTGCTCTTTTTATACCTGATAATCGTTATTTTCTAAGATACAAAACGGAGACAGTACAATGTGATCACACTAAATTGCAATATTTAAAATGTCATTTTCAGTTCCTGCCGTTTTCATACTTGATAATCGTTATTTTCTAAGATACGAAACCGAATACGGCACAGTGTGATCACACTGAATTGCAACTTTTAAAATGTCATTTTGAGTTTCTGCTCTTTTTATACTTGATAATCGTTATTTCCTAAGACCCGAAACCGAATACGGCACAGTCTGATAACACTAAATTGCAATATTCAAAATGTAATTTTCAGTTTCTGCTCTTTCAATACTTGATACTCGTTATTTTCTAGGATACAAAACCGAAGACAGTACAGTGTGATGACACTCAATCGTAATATCTGAAATGTAATTTTCAGTTTCTGCTCTTTTCATACTTGATAATCGTTATTTTCTGAGATAAAAAACCGAATACGACACTGTGTGATCACACTAAATTGCAATATTTGAAATGTCATTTTCAGTTTCTGCTCTTTTTCACTTGATAATCGTTATTTTCTAAAATACAAAACCAGTGACGGCACAGTGTGATCTTACTAAATTGCAATATTTGAAATGTAATCTTCAGTTTCTGCTCTTTTGATATTTGATAGTCGTTATTTTCTAAGCTACAAAACCGAAGACAGTACAGTGTGATGACACCAAATCGTAATATCTGAAATGAAATTTTCAGTTTCTGCTTCGTTGATACATGATAATCGTTATTTTTCAAGATACAAACTCGAAGACAGTACAGTGTGATGACACTCAATCGTAATATTTGAAATGTAATTTTCAGTTTCTGCTCTTTTTGTACCTGATAATCGTTATTTTTCAAGATACGAAACCGTAGACGGTACATTGTGATCACACTGAATTGCAAGATTTGAAATGTCATTTTCAGTTTCTGCTCTTTTTCACTTGATAATCGTTATTTTCTCAAATACAAAACCGGTGACGGTACAGTGTGATCACACTAAATCGCAATATTTGAATCGTAATTTTCAGTTTCTGCTCTTTTTATACTTGATAATCGTTATTTTCTGAGATACAAATCCGAAGACGGTACAGTGTGATTACACTTAATTGTAATATCTGAAATGTAATTTTCAGTTTCTGCTTCGTTGATACATGATAATCGTTATTTTTCAAGATACAAACTCGAAGACAGTACAGTGTGATGACACTCAATCGTAATATTTGAAATGTAATTTTCAGTTTCTGCTCTTTTTGTACCTGATAATCGTTATTTTTCAAGATACGAAACCGTAGACGGTACAGTGTGATCACACTAAATTGCAAGATTTGAACTGTCATTTTCAGTTTCTGCTCTTTTTTACTTGATAATCGTTATTCTCTCGAATACAAAACCGGTGACGGTACAGTGTGATCACACTAAATTGCAATATTTAAAATGTAATTCTCAGTTCCTGCTCTTTTCATACTTGATAATCGTTATTTCCTAAGATACAAAACCGAAGACAGTACAGTGTGATGACACTGAATCGTAATATCTGAAATGTAATTTTCAGTTTCTGCTATTTTTATACTTGATACTCGTTATTTTCTAAAATACAAAACCGAAGACAGTACAGTGTGATGACACTCAATCGTCATAACTAAATTGTGATTTTCAGTTCCTGCTTTTTTTATACTTGATACTCGTTATTTTCTAAGATACAAAACCGGAGACGGTACAGTGTGATCACACTAAATTGCAATATTTGAAATGTCATTTTCAGTTTCTGTTTCTTTCTACTTGACGATCGTTATTTTCTAGAATACATAACCGGTGACGGTACAGTGTGATCACACTGTTACTCAATTGCAATATTCAAAATGTAATTTTCAGTTTCTGCTCTTTTCATACTTGATACTCGTTATTTTCTAAGATACAAAACCGAAGACGGTACAGTGTGATGACACTTAATCGTAATATCTGAAATGTCATTTTCAGTTTCTGCTTTTTTTATACCTGATAATCGTTATTTTCTGAGATCCAAAACCGAATACGACACAGTGTGATCACACTAAATTGCAATATTCAACATGTCATTTTCAGTTTCTGCTCTTTTTATACTTGATAATCGTCATTTTCTGCGATACAGAACCGAATACGACACACCGTGATCACACTAAATTGCAATATTTGAAATGTAATTTTTAGTTTCTGCTCTTTTTATACCTGATAATCGTTATTTTATAGGATACAAAACCGGAGATGGTACAGTGTGATCACACTAAATTGCAACTTTTAGAATGTCATTTTGAGTTTCTGCTCTTTTCATACTTAATAATCGTTATTTCCTAAGATAGGAAACCGAATACGGCACAGTGTGATCACACTAAATTGCAATATTTAAAATGTAATTTTCAGTTTCTGCTCTTTTTATACTTGATAATCGTTATTTTCTAAGATACAAAACCGAAGACGGTACAGTGTGATGACACTAAATTGCAATACTAGAAATGTCATTTTCAGTTTCTGCTCTTCTTATACTTGATAATCTCCATTTTTTAAGATACAAAACCGAATACGGCACAGTGTGATCACACTAAATTGCAATATTTAAAATGTAATTTTCAGTTTCTCCTCTTTTTATACTTGATAATCGTTATTTTCTAAGATACAAAACCGAAGACGGTACAGTGTGATCACACTAAATTGCGATATTTGAAACGTAATTTCTAGTTTCTGCTCTTTTCATACTTGATAATCGTTATTTTCTGAGATACAAATCCGAAGACGGTACAGTGTGATTACACTTAATTGCAATATCTGAAATGTAATTTTCAGTTTCTGCTTCGTTGATACATGATAATCGTTATTTTTTAAGATACAAACTCGAAGACAGTACAGTGTGATAACAGTCAATCGTAATATTTGAAATGTAATTTTCAGTTTCTGCTCTTTTTATATTTGATCATCGTTATTTTTCAAGATACAAAACCGGAGACGGTACATTGTGATCACACTAAATTGCAATATTTGAAATGTCGTTTTCAGTTTCTGTTTCTTTCTACTTGATGATCGTTATTTTCTAGAATACATAACCGGTGACGGTACAGTGTGATCACACTGTTACTCAATTGCAATATTCAAAATGTAATTTTCAGTTCCTGCTCTTTTCATACTTGATAATCGTTATCTTCTAAGATACAAAACCGAAGACAATACAGTGTAATGACACTCAATCGTAATATCTGAAATGTAATTTTCAGTCTCTGCTATTTTTATACTTGATAATCGTTATTTTTCAAGATACAAAACCGGAGACGGTACAGTGTGATCACACTAAATTGCAATATTCGAAATGTCATTTTCAGTTTCTGCTCTCTTTATACTTGATGATCGTTATTTTCTGAGATACAAATCCGAAGACGGTACAGTGTGATCACACTAAATTGCAATATTTAAAATGTAATTTTCAGTTCCTGCTCTTTTCATACTTGATAATCGTTATCTTCTAAGATACAAAACCGAAGACAATACAGTCTAATGAACCTCAATCGTAATATCTGGAATGTAATTTTCAGTTTCTGCTCTTTTAATACTTGATACTCGTTATTTTCTAAGATACAAAACCGAAGACAGTACAGTGTGATGACACTAAATTGCAATATTTGAAATGTCATTTTCAGTTTCTGCTCTTTTCATACTTGATAATCGTTATTTTCTGAGATACAAATCCGAAGACGGTACAGTGTGATTACACTTAATTGTAATATCTGGAATGTAATTTTCAGTTTCTGCTTCGTTGATACATGATAATCGTTATTTTTTAAGATACAAACTCGAAGACAGTACAGTGTGATAACACTCAATCGTAATATTTGAAATGTAATTTCCAGTTTCTGCTCTTTTTATATTTGATCATCGTTATTTTTCAAGATACAAAACCGGAGACGGTACATTGTGATCACACTGAATTGCAAGATTTGAAATGTCATTTTCAGTTTCTGCTCTTTTTCACTTGATAATCGTTATTTTCTCAAATACAAAACCGGTGACGGTACAGTGTGATCACACTAAATTGCAATATTTGAATCGTAATTTTCAGTTTCTGCTCTTTTTATACTTGATAATCGTTATTTTCTGAGATACAAATCCGAAGACGGTACAGTGTGATTACACTTAATTGTAATATCTGAAATGTAATTTTCAGTTTCTGCTTCGTTGATACATGATAATCGTTATTTTTCAAGATACAAACTCGAAGACAGTACAGTGTGATGACACTCAATCGTAATATTTGAAATGTAATTTTCAGTTTCTGCTCTTTTTGTACCTGATAATCGTTATTTTTCAAGATACGAAACCGTAGACGGTACAGTGTGATCACACTAAATTGCAAGATTTGAACTGTCATTTTCAGTTTCTGCTCTTTTTTACTTGATAATCGTTATTCTCTCGAATACAAAACCGGTGACGGTACAGTGTGATCACACTAAATTGCAATATTTAAAATGTAATTCTCAGTTCCTGCTCTTTTCATACTTGATAATCGTTATTTCCTAAGATACAAAACCGAAGACAGTACAGTGTGATGACACTGAATCGTAATATCTGAAATGTAATTTTCAGTTTCTGCTATTTTTATACTTGATACTCGTTATTTTCTAAAATACAAAACCGAAGACAGTACAGTGTGATGACACTCAATCGTCATAACTAAATTGTGATTTTCAGTTCCTGCTTTTTTTATACTTGATACTCGTTATTTTCTAAGATACAAAACCGGAGACGGTACAGTGTGATCACACTAAATTGCAATATTTGAAATGTCATTTTCAGTTTCTGTTTCTTTCTACTTGACGATCGTTATTTTCTAGAATACATAACCGGTGACGGTACAGTGTGATCACACTGTTACTCAATTGCAATATTCAAAATGTAATTTTCAGTTTCTGCTCTTTTCATACTTGATACTCGTTATTTTCTAAGATACAAAACCGAAGACGGTACAGTGTGATGACACTTAATCGTAATATCTGAAATGTCATTTTCAGTTTCTGCTTTTTTTATACCTGATAATCGTTATTTTCTGAGATCCAAAACCGAATACGACACAGTGTGATCACACTAAATTGCAATATTCAACATGTCATTTTCAGTTTCTGCTCTTTTTATACTTGATAATCGTCATTTTCTGCGATACAGAACCGAATACGACACACCGTGATCACACTAAATTGCAATATTTGAAATGTAATTTTTAGTTTCTGCTCTTTTTATACCTGATAATCGTTATTTTATAGGATACAAAACCGGAGATGGTACAGTGTGATCACACTAAATTGCAACTTTTAGAATGTCATTTTGAGTTTCTGCTCTTTTCATACTTAATAATCGTTATTTCCTAAGATAGGAAACCGAATACGGCACAGTGTGATCACACTAAATTGCAATATTTAAAATGTAATTTTCAGTTTCTGCTCTTTTTATACTTGATAATCGTTATTTTCTAAGATACAAAACCGAAGACGGTACAGTGTGATCACACTAAATTGCGATATTTGAAACGTAATTTCTAGTTTCTGCTCTTTTCATACTTGATAATCGTTATTTTCTGAGATACAAATCCGAAGACGGTACAGTGTGATTACACTTAATTGTAATATCTGAAATGTAATTTTCAGTTTCTGCTTCGTTGATACATGATAATCGTTATTTTTTAAGATACAAACTCGAAGACAGTACAGTGTGATAACACTCAATCGTAATATTTGAAATGTAATTTTCAGTTTCTGCTCTTTTTATATTTGATCATCGTTATTTTTCAAGATACAAAACCGGAGACGGTACATTGTGATCACACTGAATTGCAAGATTTGAAATGTCATTTTCAGTTTCTGCTCTTTTTCACTTGATAATCGTTATTTTCTCAAATACAAAACCGGTGACGGTACAGTGTGATCGCACTAAATTGCAATATTTGAATCGTAATTTTCAGTTTCTGCTCTTTTTATACTTGATAATCGTTATTTTCTGAGATACAAATCCGAAGACGGTACAGTGTGATTACACTTAATTGTAATATCTGAAATGTAATTTTCAGTTTCTGCTTCGTTGATACATGATAATCGTTATTTTTCAAGATACAAACTCGAAGACAGTACAGTGTGATGACACTCAATCGTAATATTTGAAATGTAATTTTCAGTTTCTGCTCTTTTGGTACCTGATAATCGTTATTTTTCAAGATACGAAACCGTAGACGGTACAGTGTGATCACACTAAATTGCAAGATTTGAACTGTCATTTTCAGTTTCTGGTCTTTTTTACTTGATAATCGTTATTCTCTCGAATACAAAACCGGTGACGGTACAGTGTGATCACACTAAATTGCAATATTTAAAATGTAATTCTCAGTTCCTGCTCTTTTCATACTTGATAATCGTTATTTCCTAAGATACAAAACCGAAGACAGTACAGTGTGATGACACTGAATCGTAATATCTGAAATGTAATTTTCAGTTTCTGCTATTTTTATACTTGATACTCGTTATTTTCTAAAATACAAAACCGAAGACGGTACAGTGTGATGACACTCAATCGTCATAACTAAATTGTGATTTTCAGTTCCTGCTTTTTTTATACTTGATACTCGTTATTTTCTAAGATACAAAACCGGAGACGGTACAGTGTGATCACACTAAATTGCAATATTTGAAATGTCATTTTCAGTTTCTGTTTCTCTCTACTTGATGATCGTTATTTTCTAGAATACATAACCGGTGACGGTACAGTGTGATCACACTGTTACTCAATTGCAATATTCAAAATGTAATTTTCAGTTTCTGCTCTTTTCATACTTGATACTCGTTATTTTCTAA
The DNA here is from genome assembly GCA_963992785.1 of Tenthredo livida. Classification (NCBI taxonomy): domain Eukaryota; kingdom Metazoa; phylum Arthropoda; class Insecta; order Hymenoptera; family Tenthredinidae; genus Tenthredo; species Tenthredo livida. The sequence continues at coordinate 30,788,730 of OZ023066.1, read as the reverse complement.
GATACAAAACCGAAGACGGTACAGTGTGATGACACTTAATCGTAATATCTGAAATGTCATTTTCAGTTTCTGCTTTTTTTATACCTGATAATCGTTATTTTCTGAGATCCAAAACCGAATACGACACAGTGTGATCACACTAAATTGCAATATTCAACATGTCATTTTCAGTTTCTGCTCTTTTTATACTTGATAATCGTCATTTTCTGCGATACAGAACCGAATACGACACACCGTGATCACACTAAATTGCAATATTTGAAATGTAATTTTTAGTTTCTGCTCTTTTTATACCTGATAATCGTTATTTTATAGGATACAAAACCGGAGATGGTACAGTGTGATCACACTAAATTGCAACTTTTAGAATGTCATTTTGAGTTTCTGCTCTTTTCATACTTAATAATCGTTATTTCCTAAGATAGGAAACCGAATACGGCACAGTGTGATCACACTAAATTGCAATATTTAAAATGTAATTTTCAGTTTCTGCTCTTTTTATACTTGATAATCGTTATTTTCTAAGATACAAAACCGAAGACGGTACAGTGTGATCACACTAAATTGCGATATTTGAAACGTAATTTCTAGTTTCTGCTCTTTTCGTACTTGATAATCGTTATTTTCTGAGATACAAATCCGAAGACGGTACAGTGTGATTACACTTAATTGTAATATCTGAAATGTAATTTTCAGTTTCTGCTTCGTTGATACATGATAATCGTTATTTTTTAAGATACAAACTCGAAGACAGTACAGTGTGATAACACTCAATCGTAATATTTGAAATGTAATTTTCAGTTTCTGCTCTTTTTATATTTGATCATCGTTATTTTTCAAGATACAAAACCGGAGACGGTACATTGTGATCACACTGAATTGCAAGATTTGAAATGTCATTTTCAGTTTCTGCTCTTTTTCACTTGATAATCGTTATTTTCTCAAATACAAAACCGGTGACGGTACAGTGTGATCGCACTAAATTGCAATATTTGAATCGTAATTTTCAGTTTCTGCTCTTTTTATACTTGATAATCGTTATTTTCTGAGATACAAATCCGAAGACGGTACAGTGTGATTACACTTAATTGTAATATCTGAAATGTAATTTTCAGTTTCTGCTTCGTTGATACATGATAATCGTTATTTTTCAAGATACAAACTCGAAGACAGTACAGTGTGATGACACTCAATCGTAATATTTGAAATGTAATTTTCAGTTTCTGCTCTTTTGGTACCTGATAATCGTTATTTTTCAAGATACGAAACCGTAGACGGTACAGTGTGATCACACTAAATTGCAAGATTTGAACTGTCATTTTCAGTTTCTGGTCTTTTTTACTTGATAATCGTTATTCTCTCGAATACAAAACCGGTGACGGTACAGTGTGATCACACTAAATTGCAATATTTAAAATGTAATTCTCAGTTCCTGCTCTTTTCATACTTGATAATCGTTATTTCCTAAGATACAAAACCGAAGACAGTACAGTGTGATGACACTGAATCGTAATATCTGAAATGTAATTTTCAGTTTCTGCTATTTTTATACTTGATACTCGTTATTTTCTAAAATACAAAACCGAAGACGGTACAGTGTGATGACACTCAATCGTCATAACTAAATTGTGATTTTCAGTTCCTGCTTTTTTTATACTTGATACTCGTTATTTTCTAAGATACAAAACCGGAGACGGTACAGTGTGATCACACTAAATTGCAATATTTGAAATGTCATTTTCAGTTTCTGTTTCTCTCTACTTGATGATCGTTATTTTCTAGAATACATAACCGGTGACGGTACAGTGTGATCACACTGTTACTCAATTGCAATATTCAAAATGTAATTTTCAGTTTCTGCTCTTTTCATACTTGATACTCGTTATTTTCTAAGATACAAAACCGAAGACGGTACAGTGTGATGACACTTAATCGTAATATCTGAAATGTCATTTTCAGTTTCTGCTTTTTTTATACCTGATAATCGTTATTTTCTGAGATCCAAAACCGAATACGACACAGTGTGATCACACTAAATTGCAATATTCAACATGTCATTTTCAGTTTCTGCTCTTTTTATACTTGATAATCGTCATTTTCTGCGATACAGAACCGAATACGACACACCGTGATCACACTAAATTGCAATATTTGAAATGTAATTTTTAGTTTCTGCTCTTTTTATACCTGATAATCGTTATTTTATAGGATACAAAACCGGAGATGGTACAGTGTGATCACACTAAATTGCAACTTTTAGAATGTCATTTTGAGTTTCTGCTCTTTTCATACTTAATAATCGTTATTTCCTAAGATAGGAAACCGAATACGGCACAGTGTGATCACACTAAATTGCAATATTTAAAATGTAATTTTCAGTTTCTGCTCTTTTTATACTTGATAATCGTTATTTTCTAAGATACAAAACCGAAGACGGTACAGTGTGATCACACTAAATTGCGATATTTGAAACGTAATTTCTAGTTTCTGCTCTTTTCATACTTGATAATCGTTATTTTCTGAGATACAAATCCGAAGACGGTACAGTGTGATTACACTTAATTGTAATATCTGAAATGTAATTTTCAGTTTCTGCTTCGTTGATACATGATAATCGTTATTTTTTAAGATACAAACTCGAAGACAGTACAGTGTGATAACACTCAATCGTAATATTTGAAATGTAATTTTCAGTTTCTGCTCTTTTTATATTTGATCATCGTTATTTTTCAAGATACAAAACCGGAGACGGTACATTGTGATCACACTGAATTGCAAGATTTGAAATGTCATTTTCAGTTTCTGCTCTTTTTCACTTGATAATCGTTATTTTCTCAAATACAAAACCGGTGACGGTACAGTGTGATCACACTGAATTGCAATATTCAAAATGTAATTTTCAGTTCCTGCTCTTTTCATACTTGATAATCGTTATCTTCTAAGATGGTAAACCGAAGACAATACAGTGTAATGACACTCAATCGTAATATCTGAAATGTAATTTTCAGTTTCTGCTATTTTTATACTTGATAATTGTTATTTTTCAAGATACAAAACCGGAGACGGTACAGTGTGATCACACTAAATTGCAATATTTAAATCGTAATTTTCAGTTTCTGCTCTTTTTATACTTGATAATCGTTATTTTCTGAGATACAAATCCGAAGACGGTACAGTGTGATTACACTTAATTGTAATATCTGAAATGTAATTTTCAGTTTCTGCTTCGTTGATACATGATAATCGTTATTTTTTAAGATACAAACTCGAAGACAGTACAGTGTGATGACACTCAATCGTAATATTTGAAATGTAATTTTCAGTTTCTGCTCTTTTTGTACCTGATAATCGTTATTTTTCAAGATACAAAACCGTAGACGGTACAGTGTGATCACACTAAATTGCAAGATTTGAACTGTCATTTTCAGTTTCTGCTCTTTTTTACTTGATAATCGTTATTCTCTCAAATACAAAACCGGTGACGGTACAGTGTGATCACACTAAATTGCAATATTCAAAATGTAATTTTCAGTTCCTGCTCTTTTCATACTTGATAATCGTTATCTTCTAAGATACAAAACCGAAGACAATACAGTGTAATGACACTCAATCGTAATATCTGAAATGTAATTTTCAGTCTCTGCTATTTTTATACTTGATAATCGTTATTTTTCAAGATACAAAACCGGAGACGGTACAGTGTGATCACACTAAATTGCAATATTCGAAATGTCATTTTCAGTTTCTGCTCTCTTTATACTTGATAATCGTTATTTTCTGAGATACAAATCCGAAGACGGTACAGTGTGATCACACTAAATTGCAATATTTAAAATGTAATTTTCAGTTCCTGCTCTTTTCATACTTGATAATCGTTATCTTCTAAGATACAAAACCGAAGACAATACAGTCTAATGAACCTCAATCGTAATATCTGGAATGTAATTTTCAGTTTCTGCTCTTTTAATACTTGATACTCGTTATTTTCTAAGATACAAAACCGAAGACAGTACAGTGTGATGACACTAAATTGCAATATTTGAAATGTCATTTTCAGTTTCTGCTTTTCTTATACTTGATAATGTCCATTTTCTAAGACACAAAACCGAATACGGCACAGTGAGATCACACTAAATTGCAATATTTAAAATGTAATTTTCAGTTTCTGCTCTTTTTATACTTGATAATCGTTATTTTCTAAGATCCAAAACCGAAGACGGTACAGTGTGATCACACTAAATTGCGATATTTGAAACGTAATTTCTAGTTTCTGCTCTTTTCATACTTGATAATCGTTATTTTCTGAGATACAAATCCGAAGACGGTACAGTGTGATTACACTTAATTGTAATATCTGAAATGTAATTTTCAGTTTCTGCTTCGTTGATACATGATAATCGTTATTTTTTAAGATACAAAATCGAAGACAGTACAGTGTGATGACACTCAATCGTAATATTTAAAATGTAATTTCCAGTTTCTGCTCTTTTTATACTTCATAATCGTTATTTCTTGAGATACAAAACTGCAGACGGTACAGTGTGATCACACCTAATTGCAATATTCGAAATGTCATTTTGGGTTTCTGCTCTTTTTTACTTGATAATCGTTATTTTCTAAAATACAAAACCAGTGACGGTACAGTGTGATCACACTTAATTGCAATATTTGAAATGTAATTTTCAGTTCCTGCTCTTTTCATACTTGATAATCGTTATCTACTTAGATACAAAACCGAAGACAATACACAGTCTAATGACCCTCAATCGTAATATCTGAAATGTAATTTTTAGTTTCTGCTATTTTTATACCTGCTAATCGTTATTTTCTGAGATACGAATCCGAAGACGCTACAGTGTGATCACACTAAATTGCAATATTCAGAATGTTATTTTCAGTTTCTGCTCTTTTCATACTTGATAATCGTTATCTTCTAAGATACAAAACCGTAGAAGGTACAGTGTGATCACACTAAATTGCAATATTCAACATGTAATTTTCAGTTTCTGCTTTTTTTATACTTGATAATCGTTATTTTCTGAGATACGAATCCGAAGACGGTACAGTGTGATCACACTAAATTGCGATATTTGAAACGTAATTTCTAGTTTCTGCTCTTTTCATACTTGATAATCGTTATTTTCTGAGATACAAATCCGAAGACGGTACAGTGTGATTACACTTAATTGTAATATCTGAAATGTAATTTTCAGTTTCTGCTTCGTTGATACATGATAATCGTTATTTTTTAAGATACAAAATCGAAGACAGTACAGTGTGATGACACTCAATCGTAATATTTAAAATGTAATTTCCAGTTTCTGCTCTTTTTATACTTCATAATCGTTATTTCTTGAGATACAAAACTGCAGACGGTACAGTGTGATCACACCTAATTGCAATATTCGAAATGTCATTTTGGGTTTCTGCTCTTTTTTACTTGATAATCGTTATTTTCTAAAATACAAAACCAGTGACGGTACAGTGTGATCACACTTAATTGCAATATTTGAAATGTAATTTTCAGTTCCTGCTCTTTTCATACTTGATAATCGTTATCTACTTAGATACAAAACCGAAGACAATACACAGTCTAATGACCCTCAATCGTAATATCTGAAATGTAATTTTTAGTTTCTGCTATTTTTATACCTGCTAATCGTTATTTTCTGAGATACGAATCCGAAGACGCTACAGTGTGATCACACTAAATTGCAATATTCAGAATGTTATTTTCAGTTTCTGCTCTTTTCATACTTGATAATCGTTATCTTCTAAGATACAAAACCGTAGAAGGTACAGTGTGATCACACTAAATTGCAATATTCAACATGTAATTTTCAGTTTCTGCTTTTTTTATACTTGATAATCGTTATTTTCTGAGATACGAATCCGAAGACGGTACAGTGTGATCACACTAAATTGCAGTATTCAACATGTAATTTTCAGTTTCCGCTCTTTTTATACTTGATAATCGTCATTTTCTGAGATACAGAACCGAATACGACACACTGTGATCACACTACATTGCAATATTTGAAATGTAATTTTCAGTCTCTGCTCTTTTTATACCTGATAATCGTTATTTTCTAAGATACAAAACGGAGACAGTACAATGTGATCACACTAAATTGCAATATTTAAAATGTCATTTTCAGTTCCTGCCGTTTTCATACTTGATAATCGTTATTTTCTAAGATACGAAACCGAATACGGCACAGTGTGATCACACTGAATTGCAACTTTTAAAATGTCATTTTGAGTTTCTGCTCTTTTTATACTTGATAATCGTTATTTCCTAAGACCCGAAACCGAATACGGCACAGTCTGATAACACTAAATTGCAATATTCAAAATGTAATTTTCAGTTTCTGCTCTTTCAATACTTGATACTCGTTATTTTCTAGGATACAAAACCGAAGACAGTACAGTGTGATGACACTCAATCGTAATATCTGAAATGTAATTTTCAGTTTCTGCTCTTTTCATACTTGATAATCGTTATTTTCTGAGATAAAAAACCGAATACGACACTGTGTGATCACACTAAATTGCAATATTTGAAATGTCATTTTCAGTTTCTGCTCTTTTTCACTTGATAATCGTTATTTTCTAAAATACAAAACCAGTGACGGCACAGTGTGATCTTACTAAATTGCAATATTTGAAATGTAATCTTCAGTTTCTGCTCTTTTGATATTTGATAGTCGTTATTTTCTAAGCTACAAAACCGAAGACAGTACAGTGTGATGACACCAAATCGTAATATCTGAAATGAAATTTTCAGTTTTTGCTTTTTCAATTCTTGATACTCGTTATTTTCTAAGATACAAAACCGAAGACAGTACAGTGTGATGACACTCAATCGTAATATCTGGAATGTAATTTTCAGTTTCTGCTCTTTTCATACTTGATCATCTCTATTTTCTAAGATACAAAACCGAATACGGCACAGTGTTGTAATGGACTTGAGGATAAATTAACAAGATATTATTTCTTCAGGTAAATCTGTTGTTTATTGAGAATAGAAGGTGTTCTTAGTTTGAGTTTTCGGAGTAGAATGAATACAAAATTCCTCAATTCTCCTATGTCTAAAGCAAAAAGGGGATGATGGGATTTGTGGGAGGAACTTAGAGTTAGGAGGGGACCCAATGAGGTTTTTTAGGGAGAGGTCAGAAAATAGGGGTAGGATTGTCTTTAAGATGAGGATGTCCAGAATTCGCAGCTGCATTGCAGATGCGCGGGAAGAGGATCGTAAAAATTGGAGTTCGGAGTTTTGAGTTTTATGAGGGTAGAGGATGGAGTCTGTTTAGGTTTCAGATAAGGTTGCAGGTTTGAAAGAGGATAATTTTTATGTATAGGCATGCAACTAAAATCTAAACATTTCTAACTTAATATTTAGATTTGAAATGGGGTTCGTACATTACACCTCCCTACTTAGATTAAAGATAAGGTTTAATTTTAATACTTATCTTTAATGACGCTACCTTCTCCACGGGATGTATGAGGGTCTATTTGATTAAATACAATTTCTTCGTCATCTGATTGGGTTTCTGAAGAGTTTCCAGTTGTTATAGTAGTTAATTTAGGAGTTATACTACGTCTGCGAAGTTTTTGCGTATTCAGCTCTACAGATTCTTTTGGAATTGACCTACGGTTATGTGGTCGTTGATTGTTTCGAAAGTTCAAAGTAAGACAGTTTACAATTTTTGCACAGGCGTTTTCTTCGTCGTGTGTGTGAGAGTGTTTCCGGGTTTCATTTTTATTTCTTCTGCAGCACTTGATTAGTGAATATATGAAATAAATGGCTAATAATATACATACTGCGTAACCGAAATAGGTAAACATAGAAATTCTCTTATGGAGGTCTCCATTTTTTATAATTTCGTCGGTCATTTTTGCTATGGTATTTAACTTATGACTGGCTATTTCTAAGTTGTCTAAATTAACATTAGATATAGGAATGTCCTTAAATATAGGTAAAATACTTATATTAGGCTTATTTTTAATGCAACAGTCGTCGTCGCAAATATTATATCGTGGAATTATCGACGAGTGATTGCTTTCATAAGAACCTTCAGCAATTAAAATAGCGGATGGTGTATAAGCTTTACAGTGAGGGTTCAATTCGAAAATTCCTGTACCTAGTATAGTGGTACTGTGCGGTTGAATATCCTTTTCGCAAGTTATGGTTACATCGCTTTTCTTAGGTAAAACAAATGCCCACTGATTTTTATTGAATAGTTTATGCCAGATCTCATTTGTTATTTGAGTTATACGAGTATCGCATGTTTTCGGTATCATCTTTGAGTAAGTTGGAAGTGAAGTCTCTGCCCTGATCTGTGAGTATAGATTTTGGTATTCCGAACTTACATATGAATTCCGTTGTAAGTTTATTCGCGATAGTGGCAGCTTCGTGATTTTGAATTGCATACGCTTGTGAGAATTTCGTCAAGTCGTCTTGTAACGTGAGTGCGTATTTGTTTCCGTTTTCTGTAAGCGTTAACGGTCCTACTATGTCTAAAAATATTCTTTCAAAAGGATTAGACGAAGTTGAAGTGATTTGCATTGGTTTGTGGTTCTTTTTACGAACAAGTTTATTTGCTTGACACGATTGGCAAGTTTTTATAAAATCAGCAATATCCTTTTTCATCGTTTTCCATTTATAATTTTGTTTTATTCTCTTATAAGTTCTATGAAATCCTGAGTGTCCTGAGGTGGGTAAACAATGGTATTCATTTAGAATTTGGAGTACTTGTTCCGGGGTTGGAGTCGAAATAGTGTCAAAACAAATTTTTACGTGGATATTAGTACCTTTGAATACATATCGAAGCATTGCTCTGACCTTTTTCCATGTTAATCGGTCAAATCCTGTTCCTAATTGAGAAAGACTGACAGATGATTTACTGTTTTTTATCAAAAGGTTCTGTAGAGTTAATAGTACTTTGAATAAGTCTTCGTAGCTAGTTTTGTCATAATAGTTTTCTTTATTCGCGAGGTAAAATACTAGGTTATTTCCATTTTCGATTGTCACGACGTCATGGACTTGAACGTTTTGAGTTTTTAGTATTTCGATGTGATCAAAACGATTTTTGAATTCACTTGTGATCGGATCATTCATTTCGAGATCTGTGGATATACAAACAGCATAGTTATCTACTGTTGCGAATATTGATTATTTAGTTTCTTCTATTTTGTCGTAAATTATAACTGAGTTGTGTAGTTTATCAAGAAAGTCAGAATAAGATTTGGGGATGTTGGAATCGATTGCATGTATCACGACGTTTGGTTCGCCTTCATTATTAATATTTATTCGACTTAGCGCGTCGGCGTTCGAGTTTATCTTTCCAGGTTTATACTGAATCTCATAATCGTATTCTTCAAGTTTTAGACGCCAGCGGACTAAACGGGATCCAGGTTCTTTTAAACTGAATAACCAAGTTAAAGGTCGATGATCTGTGATTATTAAGAATTTTCGTCCGAATAGGTATGATGGAAAATGTTTAACTGCCCATACAATGGCTAAGAGTTCGCGTTCAATTGTTGAATAATTTGATTCCGCGGGGTTTAACGTTCGGCTAGCATAAGCGATAGGAAGGTCATGTAAATCATATTTTTGAGATAGCACTGCACCAATAGCGAAATTACTGGCATCGGTGGTGAGTATAAACTCTTTCGTAAAATCGGGGTATCTTAGAATTGGTTCGTTAATAAGTTTTGATTTTAAATTTTCAAAAGATTCTTGTTGGTTGCTTGTCCATATGAACGGTGTGTCCTTTTTCAGAAGTGACGTTAAAGGTTTTGAGATTTTACTGAAGTCTTTGATGAATCGTCTATAATAGCTTGAAAGACCAAGAAATGACTTTATATCTTTTGGCGATTTAGGAATAGGAAAGTTTTTGACGGTATCGATTTTCGATGGATCTGGTTTCACGCCTGTTTCTGATATTAAGTGACCAAGATACATTACTTCGCGTCGTAGAAATTCGCATTTGTCTGGTTGAACCTTAAGATTGTGTTCTGATAACCTTTGGAAAACTTCGCGTAATTTTTTAGAATGTGTTGATAATGAATCCGCGTAAATGACTATATCATCGAGATAGACTAGACATCTAATTCCTTGTATTCCGGCAAGAACAGAATTCATTAATCTCTGAAATGTAGCGGGAGCATTTTTAAGACCAAATGGCATTCGGTTGAATTAGTAGTGACCCGACGGAGTAGAGAACGCAGTTTTCTCTGCATCTTTCGGATCCATTTTTATCTGATGAAAACCCGAAGCAAGATCAAGCGTAGTAAAATATTTTGAATTACCTAACTGATCAAGAATATCAGCGATATTCGGCAAGGGGTACGCGTCTCCGATCGTAATATCGTTCAATTTTCTGTAATCAATTACAACTCGCCATTTTGCTTTCCCAGATGCGTCGCGTTTTTTCGGAACGACCCAGAGTGGTGAATTCCATGGAGATATAGAGGGTCTTATTATATCGTCTTGTAACATTTTATTTATTTGTTTGTTTACTTCTTCTTTATGAATCTCGGGGTAGCGGTAAGTTTTCACGGCAATTGGAATTTCGGAATTCGTGGTAACACTATGAGTTACTGTGTCTGTACCATCTAATTTGTCTCCTTCTAGGTGGAAAACATGATTAAATTCTTGACATATTTCTAGTAATGATTCGCGTTCTTCCTGATTTAAGTGATTTATTCTTAGGTTTTGATGTAGTTTCTTTAATCGTTCGGATCTATGATCGATTGTTTTGTTTGAGAGTTTGAGTTCAGATTCGTCTAATATATCTAGATTTAATATTCTGAATACGTCGTGTTCCATTGGTTCTACACGAACTTTAGGTTTTTCGATTTTTATATCTGAATCCGTTGTATTTATTACTGAAGTAATTGCTTCCGATTTAGAGTCAATTTTGACAATACTTTCGCATAGAAATACACCTTTTCTTAATTCGGTTTTTGAGATTAGACCTTCTGTGAGTTCGGAGTTCATTATACGGACAGGTATGAATAGTTCAGTTCGGGATGGAATAGTGATAGGAAAGTTGTCTTCTGTTTCGTTCGTATAGCTAGAAGTTTGTGTGTTTGATTCTGATTCAGATTGAGCGATTTCGTTTTGTATGAATTCTTTATTTCGGTCAAAAGATTTTTCGATATGTACCATGGGTATAGAGTCATTAGAAAAATGTAGTAAGTTATTTTGATAATCAGCATGAAGCTTAAGATCTGTGAGGGTATCGATTCCTAGGATTCCAGGAAATTTGATTGGAAAGTCGTTCTTCACAACGTGAAAAATGCAATTATAAATTTCCGTACCGACTTTGAGATTTAAATAACAATATCCGACTGATTCAAAAGGTTCTGGGGTTAGACATCTTATTTTTAATTTTACATCTTCGTAGCAAGGAGTGTCTCCTTTAAGATTAGAGATTTTTATTATTGAGATATCGGCTCCAGTGTCTAAAAGTAGATTTATAGATTTATCCTTTGCTTCTTTGATTTCTACAAGGATGTACCTAGTAACACCTTGAATTATTGGATTTATTCTGCCTCTACGTTGTGGATATTCCTCGGCGCGGCAGCCGCCGGGGCGCGATTGTAGTTTAAAGCATTGGCGTTTTGATTTGAATTTGAGTTAGAGTTATTCGCATTTTGATTTGGTGAATTTGGTTGTCTCTTACTGTTATTATAAGCACGTTTCCGACATTCGATAATCGTATGACCCAATTTCTTACAATATGCGCAAGATTTCGTGGTATAATTGAATTTATTTTGTGACGCATTGAAATTACCTGAGGATCTCTGATCGTTTGATTTGAAATGCCTGACTGAAAGATTTTTATTATTGAGATATCGGCTCCAGTGTCTAAAAGTAGATTTATAGATTTATCCTTTGCTTCTTTGATTTCTACAGGGATGTACGTAGTAACACCTTGAATTATTGGATTTATTCTGCCTCTACGTTGTGGATATTCCTCGGCGCGGCAGCCGCCGGGGCGCGATTGTAGTTTAAAGCATTGGCGTTTTGATTTGAATTTGAGTTAGAGTTATTCGCATTTTGATTTGGTGAATTTGGTTGTCTCTTACTGTTATTATAAGCACGTTTCCGACATTCGATAATCGTATGACCCAATTTCTTACAATATGCGCAAGATTTCGTGGTATAATTGAATTTATTTTGTGACGCATTGAAATTACCTGAGGATCTCTGATCGTTTGATTTGAAATGCCTGACGTTTGATTCTTGTTTTACGTGGGGATTTGAGTGTCTAGGAATATTCGCGTGTTTGTTCTTGAAAAAGCAATTAATTGTCGTATGTCCCGATTTATTACAGTTCGAACAGTGTCTAGTTTCATTTAGATTTAAATTTTGGAATCTCGCGATTTCTTTTCTCGATTTTTGTTCGTTTTCCTCGGCTATCGCGTATTGTATAGCATCTTCTAATGTTACCGGTCTTTGTGACTTCACAATAATAGAAAGATCTCTTTGCAAACCCATAATGAACACGTTTGGGGCTTGACTTTGAAGTAGTCTGACACATGTTGTTCTTTCTATTTGTGAAAGTGAGTTTTCTAGACTATTTGTCAATTTAATTGAACAATTTTCGATTTTTTGTGAATAGGAAATTACGTCTTCATTTTGTGCTTGTTTGCAAGAAGAAGGTTCTAGTTGCCACTGTCCGTGAGATCGTTTTTCTGAATAAGCTTCTAATAAATAAGTTTTGAGGGCTTGCCAATCAGCAAATGATCTATTTCGGATTAGAGCTCGCGCGTTTCCCGTGATTTTGGTTTCAATGATAGCAAAGAGTATAGGCTTCATGTTATCGGCTATAAGGGACATTGCTTTATCGCAATTATCGCAAAATTCATGTAATTTAGATTTAGTTCCGTCGAAGACTGTTAGCATTTTTTCGGCTAATTTTATTTTTATCGTTAGATCTGTCATGTTGATGAAATCAATTTAGGGAATTTAACAATGTACTGGAATTGTCTTAGGTTTAGCTTATGTTACGTGACTCACAATAGACAGGTAAAGATCGGTAGCATGTTCATCTGACAAGCCCGGCGACTTACGAAATTGCCGGGTATGGATAAATATTTTCAGAAGCAGGAGCGGGGGGGGGGGGGGGGGGGGGGTGATAAGGAGACTATTGAGTTTATATCGGCTTGGTAGACCTTTAATCCCACTAATAAAATTCCTCTATCCTACTAAAAAAATTGTCTATTATGAGTACATTCGTGTACGTATACGCAACAAAGGTAGATCTCCAAATTTAGAAGGAACAATTTTCTAATTTTTTCAGATCTTTATTTTGAGCCCTAATTGGTGCTATTTTCACATGGAATTTTTTTTGTACGTGAAAATACTAATTTAAGTGATTTTTACATTAAAAATTGAATCAACAAACCTGATTCGAAAAATGAACGATAATAGGTATTCATGTTTCTATAAGACATATTCAAAAATCGTATATGGGTTATTTCATATGAGTCGTGGGGGTTTTAACTCGGTTAAATATTTTTTATCAATTTTGTTAGTAATATAACGTCGTACTTTATTTTCTTGTGCTTTTCAAGCCTGACGGTGTTAATTTTGTTCGCGAGAATTTCAAACTATTTATGACGAAAAATTAATGAAAGAATCAGCTGCAGAACTCTGACGTTAAAATATTAAGCACTCGTGTGAAATACCTGAAACGGAGGCCCCATGGAAAATCAAGTTCACCAATACAAGAAAATGAGCTGTATTGAAAAAATAATGAAATGAAAAATTATATCTTCAACGAATGAAAAATCAATAGAACTATCAATAGAATAATCACTTCGTAAAATAAAAATTTTAATTTTGTCACTCGAGTATCAGATGCAATCTTGCTAACTTAAATTAGACCCAACTCAAATAAGTATATTTACAAATGATGGAAAATCCATGTGAAAATAGTCCTAATCAGGACTCAAAATGAAAATCTGTAAAAATTGGAGAATGGTTTTTTCCACATTTAGAGCCGATTTACGGCCATCCAACATTGAAATTCCGAAAAAAACTCATAAAGGGACCACCCTGGTGTACATATGCCATCACCCTCTGTCTATCTATACTCGATGCCTCTGTAGGGATCCACACGAAGTTGTGCAGTTCGAGAGAACACAGGAAGACGTCACGTAGAGCGCATATCGATTGAGCGATCACATCTCTCAAGAATTTGCGTAAGGCCCGTATTGATGAAAGTACATTTAAATTATTTTCGAGTAGATATGGAAGATTTTCGGGTATGGAATTCCACACCGGGAATAATTCGGGTGTGGTACGCTCGATACCCACCATACCATAGTCGCCGGGCTTGTCATCTGATGATTCGTGTTGCTCGATGAGATTGTTGCTCGATGAGATTGTTGCTCGATGAGATTGTTGCTCGATGAGATTGTTGCTCGATGAGATTGTTGCTCTGCGTCGAAGGATGTAGATGTAGGGTGCTTTGATGATCGATTTTCTGGGTTGCGTTGATGTGGCACTTAGATCGTTTTCGTAGCTTATTTGGATTCAACACTTGTGTGAGTAAGACTTAGGAGGATCTTGTAAGTTTTGTATGATTTAGTAGATTTAACAAGAGATTCCGTAAGATTTTGTAGATATTGTAAGACTTTGTAGATTTCGTAGATTTCGCAGGATTTAGTAGATTTTGTGAATTTCTATGATTTAGTAGATTTTGTGCGACTTAGTAGATTTTGTAAGATTTTGTAGATTTCGTAGATTTCGTAGATTTCGTAGGATTTAGTAGATTTTGTACGATTTAGTAGATTTTGTAAGATTTTGTAGATCTAGTAGATTTACTTTATCTTGTTCTCCTTGAATCCGGTCTCGAATTAGCAGCAAATATAGCTAGGGTGTAGCTCTGCAGATTCGGTTTATGAAACTTCACAATAGGCGACTGCGTGCCTCGTTGATTGTGTTTTAGTTTCACGTAGGATGATCCTTTACTTCTGACACCAGTTTTTGTAATGGACTTGAGAATAAATTAACAAGATATTATTTCTTTAGGTAAATCTGTTGATTATTGAGAATAGAAGGTGTTCTTAGTTTGAGTTTTCGGAGTAGAATGAATACAAAATTCCTTAATTTTCCTATGTCTAAAGTAAAAAGGGGATGATTGGATTTGTGGGAGGAACTTTGAGTTAGGAGGGGACCCAATGAGGTTTTTTAGGGAAAGGTCAGAAAATAGGGGTAGGATTGTCTTTAAGATGAGGATGTCCAGAATTTGCAGCTGCATTGCAGATGCGTGGGAAGAGGATCGTAAAAATTGGAGTTCGGAGTTTTGAGTTTTATGAGGGTAGAGGATGGAGTCTGTTTAGGTTTCAGATAAGGTTGCAGGTTTGAAAGAGGATAATTTTTATGTATAGGCATGCAACTAAAATCTAAACATTTCTAACTCAATATTTAGATTTGAAATGGGGTTCGTACATTACAGTGTGATTACACTAAATTGCAATATTTGAAATGTAATTTTCAGTTTCTGCTCTTTTCATACTTGATAATCGTTATTTTTCAAGATACAAAACCGAAGACGGTACAGTGTGATCACACTAAATTGCGATATTTGAAATGTCATTTCTAATTTCTGCTCTTTTTATACTTGATAATCGCTATTTTCTGAGATACAAATCCGAAGACGGCACAGTGTGATGACACTCAATCGTAATATCTGAAATGTAATTTTTGGTTTCTGCTTCATTGATACATGATAATCGTTATTTTCTCAGATACAAAATCGAAGACAGTACAGTGTGATGACACTCAATCGTGATATTTAAAATGTAATTTTCAGTTTCTGCTCAGTTTATACTTGATAATCGTTATTTTCTGAAATACAAAACCGGTGACGGTACAGTGTGATCACACTAAATTGCAATATTCAAAATGTAATTTTCAGCTTCTGCTCTTTTCATACTTGATAATCGTTATCTTCTAAGATACAAAACCGGAGACGGTACAATGTGATCACACTGAATTGCAATATTTGAAATGTAATTTTTAGTTTCTGCTGTTTTCATACTTGATATTCGTTATTTTCTAAGATACAAAACCGAAGACAGTACAGTGCGATGACACTCAATCGTAATATCTGAAATGTAATTTTCAGTTTCTGCTCTTTTTATACTTGATAAACGTTATTTTCTAAGATACAAAACTGAATACGACACAGTGATTTACACTAAATTGCAATATTTAAAATGTCATTTTCAGTTTCTGCTCTTTTTCTACTCGATAATCGTTATTTTCTAAGATACAAAACCGAAGACGGTACAGTGTGATGACACTCAATCGTGACATCTGAAATGTAATTTTTAGTTTCTGCTCTTTTTATACTTGATAATCGTTATTTTCTGAGATACAAAACCGAATACCACACAGTGTGATCACACTAAATTGCAGTATTTGAAATGTAATTTTCAGTTTCTGCTCTTTTTATACTTGATAATCGTTATTTTCCAGTATACAAAACCGAAGATGGTACAGTGTGATCACACTAAATTGCAACTTTTCAAATGTCATTTTGAATTTCTGCTCTTTTTATACTTGATAAACGTTATTTCCTAAGATACGAAACCAAATACGGCACAGTCTGATAACACTCAATTGCAATATCCAAAATGTAATTTTCAGTTTCTGCTTTTTTAATACTTGATACTCGTTATTTTCTAAGATACAAAACCGAAGACAGTACAGTGTGATGACACTCAATCGTAATATCTGAAATGTAATTTTCAGTTTCTGCTATTTTCTGAAACTCAAATTACATTTTCAATATTGCCATTTAGTGTGATCACACTGTACCGTATTCGGTTTTGTATCTTGGAAAATAACGATTATCAAGTATAAAAAGAGTAGAAACTGAGAATTACATTTCAGATATTACGATTAAGTGTCATCACACTGTACTGTCTCCGGTTTTGTTTGTTAGAAAATAACGAGTATGAAGTATAAAAAGTGTAAAAACTTGAAATTACATTCAAAATCTTGCAATTCAGTGTCATCACACTGTACCGTCTCCGGATTTATATCCTAGAGAATAACGATTATCAACTATAAAAAGAGCAGAAACTGAAAATTACATTCCAAATATTGCAATTCAGTGTGATCACACTGTACCGTATTCGGTTTTGTATCTTGAAAAATAACGATTATCAAGTATAAAAAGAGTAGAAACTGAGAATTACATTTCAGATATTACGATTGAGTGTCATCACACTGTACCGTCTTCGGTTTTGTATCTTAGAAAATAATAAGTATCAAGTATAAAAAGAGCAGAAACTGAAAATTACATTTTAAGTATTGCAATTTAGTGTCATTATACTGTACCGTCTTCGGATTTGTATCTTAGAAAATAACGATTATCAAGTATAAAAAGAGCAGAAACTGAAAATTTCATTTCAGATATTACGATTGAGTGTCATCACACTGTACCGTCTCCGGTTTTGTATCTCAGAGAATAACGAGTATCAAGTATAAAAAGGGCAGTAACTGGAAATTACATTTCGACTATTGCAATTTAGTGTGATCACACTGTACCGTCTTCGGTTTTGTATCTTAAAAAATAACGATGATCAAGTATAAAAAGAACAGAAACTGGAAATTACATTTTAAATATTGCAATTTAGTGTGATTACACTGTACCATCTTCGGTTTTGTATCTTAAAAAATAACGATGATCAAGTATAGAAAGTGCAGAAACTGAAAATTACATTCAAAATATTGCAATTTAGTGTCATCACACTGTACCGTCTTCGGATTTGTATTTCAGAAAATAACGATTATCAAGTATAAAAAGAGCAGAAACTGAAAATCACATTTGAGATATTACGATTGAGTGTCATCACACTGTACTGTCCTCGGTTTTGTATTTTAGAAAATAATGAGTATCAAGTATAAAAAGAGCAGAAACTGAAAATTACCTTTCAGATATTACGATTGAGTGTCATCATACTGTACTGTCTTCGGTTTTGTATGTTAGAAAATAACCAATATGAAGTATAAAAAGTGCAGAAACTGAAAATTACATTCAAAATATTGCAATTTAGTGTCATCACACTGTACCGTCTTCGGATTTATATCTTAGAAAATAACGATTATCAACTATAAAAAGAGCAGAAACTGAAAATTACATTCCAGATATGACGATTAAGTGTCATCACACTGTACTGTCTTCGGTTTTGTATCTTAGAAAATAACAAGTATCAAGTATAAAGAGAGCAGAAACTGAAAATTACATTTTAAGTATTGCAGTTGAGTGTGATTACACTGTACCGTCTTCGGTTTTGTATCTCAAAAAATAACAAGTATCAAGTATTGTGACGTCCTGTTCTTAAGTCACAGGTACAAATTACTACAAATAGAATAAAATAAATCAGTATACTTCAAAGACGGATTTGAGGAGTCCCGATTCAAAGGTCAACGACCAAGTCACAGGGTTAAGATGTCGCCGAAGATCACCAGAAGTAAATCCCGACTGAATCTGCCGCCACCACCGCCAGGAAGAACGGCGGGTGAGCACTTGGAAACCATCCTGAGAGATATACAGAACCTAATGGAAGAGATTAACAGGGATGAGATCGCTGCATCGCCAGACTTATTGACGGAAGAAGAGGATAATACGCTCACTTTAGCGGGAAAGAAGCTAAAGTGGGAATCACAAACGTCGGGCTGCATCGTTACCATATGCGAAATGGTATTCCGACAAGAAGAAGGCATCCGGAACTTGAAAGCAATAATAGAAGAGATGTGACGAGACAAGGAATGCCTCGAGGAAGAAGAGAAAAGTCTTCAACAGCGGGTAGCACGAACCGAGGAAGAAGTGCAGGAAACCATTAAAAACGAATTTCTTTTATCAGCCACGACATTGACGGCGGATCAAAATCATACTTACAAAAAATGGAAAGATGAATTAAAAGAATATCTGAATGGAAAACTACGAGAGATACGGCAGGAAACAAATCCTCGGATCTCGACTCTAGTCACAGAAATTGAAGACTTGAGATTGATGGAACAGAGGTTTTCAAAGATCGAACAGAACCAAGATAAAGACTATGAGGAGCTGAAAAAGGTCGGCGAATACTTGAGCGAAGATCTTGGTAGCGACATCGGCGAGGCAGTCGGAAATGCCACGAAGGATTTGAGGGGGAGGCTATGTCGTGTTGAAGAGAACCTACCAACAACGGACAGAAGAATGCAAAATGCAACACGAGCTAGATCAAGTACGCCAGGATTATTTAACACGACGATCAGCAACCCAACACAGCGGGTTAAATTCAAAAACCCCACTTTATCCGGCGGAAACCAAGAACAACCGATGAAATTCATAGCTGATTTGAAAAACTACATCAGCGTGACGAATCCGGAATTTCCCGAAATCATTTATATCCTATCACAATCCCTAACACAGACCGCTAAGGAGTGGTGGTATTTGACGGAAAACGGCGTACAGGATTAGGACGACTTTGTGCAGAAATTCAAAAATAGATTCTGGAGTGATGCAATCCAGAGAACGGTAAAAAAGAAACTTGAATGGGGAAGCTATGAGTAGATATGGGCAGCATTGGGCAGACACAAGAAACCCCCCCCCCCCATCCCCCCCCCCGCTCCCCGCTATCCCTTCCCCTACCCTAGGGCAGCTTTGGGAAATCCCCCTCTTCCCGCTGCCCCCTGCCCCACGGGTCGACTCTGGAGAAAACTGGGAATTCTAACCTAACCTTTCCCCTCGCCCCTCGCACCCCTGCCTGCACTTGTCTGATATTGGGACCATCAGGGCCGTGTGACGTCATCCAAGACTCTGTCCTCCGTCCCCGCCGTCCTCGCCCCTGGGCCCTACACCCCTGATTTTACATATATATATATATATACTAGGGGGGCTTCGCCCCCCTGCGCGCTTCGCGCGCCAACCCCCCAAATTTTAATTCGTATCAGTTGTTTTCAGACCCAAATAATCCGTGGATTTCATGTTCTTCGAAGAATGACCGAATTTTCAATGAAATCCAGTGAATGTTTTGCGACTCGCGATTATATATTCTCTTCACATTGGCTATTAGGTACTAAAAATTAGGATTTAGAGATATCTCTTCATATTGAGAACATATCTCGCCGCCGCCGTGTCAGTATTCCAGGAAATTATGGGTAATATCCCCTCCTCTACCAACCCAACCCGACCTAACCTAACCTAACCTTACTTTAGCCAACCTAACCCAACCCAACCTAACCTAACCCAACCTAACCTGACCCCACCCAACCTAACCAAACCCACCCTGACTCAACCCACCCTGACCCACCCAACCTAACCCATATTATGGGTAATATCCCCTCCTCTCCCAACCCAACCCGACCTAACCTAACCTAACCTTACTTTAGCCAACCTAACCCAACCCAACCTAACCTAACCCAACCTAACCTGACCCCACCCAACCTAACCAAACCCACCCTGACTCAACCCACCCTGACCCAACCCAACCTAACCTGACCCCACCCAACCTAACCCAACCCACGCTGACCCAACCCACCCTTACCCAACCCAACCCAACCTGACCCAACCCAACCCAACCTGACCCAACCCAGCCGAACCTAACCCATCCGAACCCAACCTGACCCAACCCAACCCAAAGAAGCCGAAGGGAGCCGAGGAGGGCCTAGATCCTTGGGCCCTTGCTTTGAGTCATGTGAACCCATCCCCGCTATTCCATGGCCTCCTCGACTCCGCTCGGGGGGGGGGGGAGCCGAGCGGCGTCGAGGAGGCCGTGGATCAAAAAGTCTGACACGGCGGCGGCGGCGGCGGCGGCGGCGATATATCTTTATAATATAGAGATATATATATATATATATATTGTAACTTTTGGCGAGTTTCTCAGGCTCAAGGCTGTAGAGAAACCCGCAAGTTATTGTGAGTTCTTTACCTAAATTGGAGTGAATTTAATAATAAATAATTAGGGCTTTTTCTTGAGGTAGAAAGGTAGGGAAAAGGATGGGACTTACCACCAAAAGCCACCTATCTAACCTCTTGATTCTACTCTAAACTGGGACTCGGGTAGGTTTCCCCGCCGGAGCCTCGGTACGTCGACTCGGAAGTTAATCAAAGCCGACGACAATTCTAAAGATCAGAACCAGGAAGTTAATCCGGGCCTGGACCCCTATTCACTAACTCCGATCGGATGAGTTTACGATCGAGTGTGACGTCAGCGACCAATAAGGTTTCAAGAAAGACAAATCTACCCAATAGAAAACAAGACAAAAGAAGCTGAACCGATCGTTTCGTTAACGAAAAATTGCTGAATAGGGGCCCTGATCTGCTAAACTATATTTCTAAATTTTCTACGGAACCGGGAATCTCTCGACTCCGAGACCGTGCGCCAGACTCGTGATCGTATGCCTTGGCCCTCGGACACACTAACTTAATAGAATGCCGTGCGCTCTTTGCATTTATCAGAGCCTGTTCCCTGCTGGCTTTTTGTAGGAATGAAATAACTGGGAATCGGGGCTGAAACTATCAACAAAGTCCAACGTTCAAAATAAAGAAAAATAAAGAAACATAATTTAATCTACTTTGATCAGTACAAAATAATCTTATTCTATTTTCCCTATTATCTAATGATCAGTGCGGTAACGCTCGTGCGTGACGATTTTATATTTGTAAATAAAGCTAGGCGCTTATTTTCTATCCTATTGAATCTATATTCTGAAATATCTGTTTTCTCCTATCCCATCGATTTAAATTATAATTATCAGTAATGCTATATTTTCTGTAATTTTGACTCTAATACAATGAATTTATTTCCGACAATTAAATCAAGGCGAAATAATGTAGGCAAGTGATTTTATATTAAACAAAGAATGAGCTGTCGAGGCGCTCTGCCTTTCGACGTCCTATGTAAATCTACGTGATATGAGTCGCTGTGACGCTATGTCTACGAACGCTTGAGTAACGAATTGTGAGTTTAAGTAATACGTTGTGAGTCGTTGTGACGCTTTGTCTACGAACGCTGGTGATGCCTGCTGAGCGCGTTCCTTATATAGTCGAAATCCCCACTCCTTTGGCTTCACAACGTCGTGCTCGACTGCAGAGGATTAGTATAATCCTCTGGCCTTTTGTTCTATCTATTTCAGCTGATATATTCGGAATATATCGCCGAATATGTTACATTGCCCCCTTTCATCAAGTGAACTTCTGCATCCACAGTTTTTTTTTTTTTTTTTGTTGCTGTTGTCGAGAAGCTTCGCTTGATGAACCTTAGTTATGGTTTGTTCCTTCAGCAGGCCGGTCGATGCCTCTGGACTTCCGCGTTTTCGGTGTTTAGTGTTTTACCTTGTTTTTCGTTATCTTCTTTAAAGTTTCTTTAATCCCAATGGATCGGTGGGTTCCCATTCCTTATAATACTCTGGCTCATTCGGTGCAGTGAACGGTGTCAGCTGTGGTTGGTTTAGTGTAGGTCTGTCACCACTCCTAGTTTTAAGTGCATCAGGCATCTCTGGCGGTGCATGCAGCCGTTTGACAATTGATGTATCCGATCCTTGTGGTTGGGTAAGTACCGGTTTTCTATGAGAATCTATAAATTTGTACATATTCAATTTATATTCTAACTTCTCTTTCGGCGTCCTCTCTGCAACTTCTAACTTCTGCATTTTCCATTGCAGCCCCAAGTCCACATCAACCTTGTCCAATCGTACCCGTCGGTTACTGCTCAAGATGATGTCCTCGGTTATGGTAGGTAATTTTCCAACCGGCTTATGGACCAATCCCTCCATTTCTCTGATCAGATCATCCTTGATCTTCTCTATTTCATCGGGAGACAACGTTCCATCCTTGGTGATCATCTCATCGATGTCGTCAAATCCAGTCACTTCCGTGATAACAGGTAATGTATTATAAACTTCTAGTGGTCCATACGAAAAATTGCCGTTGTGGTCCAACTTCTGTTTTTTTATTTTCTTTTTCTTTTCTCCCAAGATTTTTCCAGGTTTAGGAGTCATCGTGTCTCTACCAGGTCGAGCCCTTCCTCTCCCTCTCACAAATCTTCCCGAGAGATAAATGATCCTGTCGAAGTCCGTCAGGATCTCTTCTCCGTCTCCGCAGGTTTGCACCTCCTTATCTTGCACGCTCAAGTATCCGTACGACATCTTAACGATTGCTTGTAATGGATTACGCGCTGATATCCGCGGATTTATATAGTCGATTCTAACAATACTATATTTTGAATATATTGATCACGCCATAAATTCTGGTTCGAATTGGTTTAGATTCATTGTCTAGCCAACGTTTCTTATAGTTATAATCCTTATATCTTAACTTAAACGTCTAGCTTATATAATGCTTGAACATATTTACGTGGAATCGTCCACGCTCTTTCTGAGTAATAGGATTCTCCAATATAAAGGTTGCCTCGCCAATCTGGCTTTTAATTCTATATGGCCCTTCATACAAAGCAAAAAACTTAGCCATCTTTTTATTTTGTGTATCAGATACATTTAAAGCACGCACCAGCACTAAATCATCTATCTTAAAACTAGACATTTTATGTGATGCATTAAAACGATCTGCCCGATATTTTCCTCTTTTCTTCATATTTTCTTTAGCTAGCTTGAGTTTGAACTCAAGTGGTAACTGAAATTGTTTTGGTAGAATATAACTTTCCCAAAATCTTTTAGGTTTTTCATTTTTTTGTAGTTCACACGGTGCAAATCCGGTTGTATCGTGATATACTTCGTTCATACATGACTCTATTACATCTAGCCATTTCATCCAATCTGTATGTTTATCAGTGATAAATGTTCTAAAAAATCTTCCAATCTCTCGATTTACTCTTTCCACGATATTACCCTGTGGGTGTCGAATAGAAGAAAATATTGGCGTTACGTTTTCATCTTTTAGTTTATCTAACCACTTAACTGAAGTAAATTGTGTTCCATGATCGAACTGTATCTTTTTAGGTTTCCCTAATTCTGGAACATATTTATCGAATATACTACGAATGGTGGATTGCGCGTTAGCGATTTTTAGCGGGTACAATTTCACGTACTTGCTAAACGCATCAATAACAACGAGCAACCATTTGAAATTTCCACGACTTGCAGGTAATGGACCAAAAAAATCGATAGAGATTAAGTCTCCAACACCAGCAGGTATGATATTTTGCATATTTGAATAGCTGTAGCAATTAGTAACTTTGCATTTCTGACATATGATGCAACGGGCTAGTTCCCTACGTATGACTTTACCAAATTTAGGATGATAAAACCCCTCTCTTAAAAGCTTCTAGCATTTTGCTGACCCTACATGTCCGTAGATTTCGTGACATTCAAGAATTAATGTTTTAACAATGGAGTCGGGTAAATATGCACGCAATTTGCCCCCTGCTTCTCTTTGGTACAAAATGTCATCTTCGTATCTAAACCTTAATTGATCTTTAACTATTTCCCTTTCTACCAGATCAGCAATCCGGAGATCCGCCTTTTGTAACTTCGCCAATGAACGGAGTTTATGCATCAGATCATCGCTGACCTTTTTAGCCAATTCAGCTACTACTTCCACTGAATTTACTGAGCTCGACTCCTGATTCTGTTCCGGTGGATGTCTACTGATTATGTCAGCGACTATATTGTTTTTTCCTTTTATGTACTCGATAGTGAAATTATAGTTTTGAATATACAGCACCCATCTGGTTAATCTAGAACTCGTTAATCTGCACGTTAAAACGAATGTAAGTGCTTTATGGTCACTTCTAATAACTAGCTCCGCGCCAATTACAAATGTTCTAAACTTTTCAAGTGAGTAAACTATAGCTAATAATTCCTTTTCCGTAGTAAAATATCCAAGTTCAGCCCCCTTGAGCGTTCGACTCGCGAAACCTATGATTTTATGTTCATTTTCATGATTAATTTGATACAACATACCCCCAATTGCATAATTGCTTGCATCGCATTCTAAATAATACTTTGCCTTTGGGTCTGGGTGGTGAATAATCATTTTTTCACAAAATAATTCTTTTATTTTTTCAAAATGATCATTCTCTTTTTCTGTCCATTCCCATTTAACCTCTTTACGCAATAATTGTAAGAGTGGATACGTTAACTCCGAATAATCCTTAGTGAATTTATTGTAATAGTTCGCTAGACCCAAGAAACCTTTCAATTGTCTTATATTTTTTGGAGTTGGAAAGTTTTTTATAGCCATGATTTTATCAGATTGTGGTTGTATACCGTCTTGTGTTATTTTGTGTCCCAAAAATTCAACTTCTTTTCTAAAAAACTTGGATTTTTGGAAGTTTAATGTTAAGTTATGCTTTTCAAATGTCGCAAAAAGCTCTTCTAAATGTTTTAAGTGGTCTTCGACCGTTGCAGATGTGCATAAAATGTCATCAACAAAATTAATAGTAAAATGCGCTACTTCTTGTAATATAATATCTAATGCTCGAACTAAACTAGCTAGGCTAGTGTTTAACCCGTATGGAGTCACTTTAAATTGATATGTTTTACCTTCAAACATGAAAGCTGTGTATTTTCTTGATTCTACTTCTAAAGGTACTTGCCAAAAACTGGCAGTCAAATCTAAACTCGACATCAGTTTTGTGTTTCCACATTTCTGAAAGAGTACCTCAGTAGACTGAGCACAATCTCTATCAGGTATTATCAATTTATTGATAAAGCGAGCATCAAGTACTAACCGTATTTCACCGTTTTTCTTTGCTACTACCACAATGGGATTAATGTATTCGCTACATGATCTCTCAATAATTCCGTGATTTAACATTTTATCTATTTCATTTCTAACTTTCTCGCGGTGCATAATTGGCACTGGGTATGACCTGCGTATAAATGGTCTATCCTCATAAATTTGTATTCTGTGTTCGTAAACTGACACCCTCCCTGGAATTTTGCTGAAAACGCCCCGATACCTTTTTAACAAGTCAATAAAGTTTCTTTGGTGCTCGCTTTCGAACAAATCGCATTCTGAGAGTTTGTCTCTGATCTCATCATCGGTTAACTCATAGTTCTCATGATAATGCATGTGATTTTCAATTTCTGAATTTAAGAAAGTTATTTGTAAATCTTTATCACCCGATGGTAACTCTTTTGATTCATGTAACTCTAAGTTTTCCGTTTTGCTATCAGTATTTATTGTTAAAATGTTCGATTTTAAGTCTAAATGGGCTTTCCATCTCCCTAGCGTGTCTATGCCTATAATAACCGTTTTTCGAAGGTTAGGTATAACGAGAAACGGGATTTGATCTTTAAATTTCCCTAATTTTATTTTTACGAAAATCTGAGTTTTTACTTTGACTGGTTTCCCACCGGTGGCTCCCACAATCTGATAATTCACCACGGGCAGCTTCTCGCAATTTTTGAAATTTTCAATATTTTCTTTATACCACGCTTCTGATATGCAAGTTATTTGACTACCGGTGTCAATAAGCGCAACACATTCTATGTCTTCTAAATAAAGTTTTATTATCGGACAATATACTATTTTGTCTGATTTTATTTCTTCCTCCTTTAAGGGGGGAGGATACCGGATGTGTTACCGACACCGCCTATATCTCCGAAACGGGGCTATCAATCGACTTGTCCTTGCGGCAGTCGATGTTTGACGAGTAATGGGTTCGAACTGGTACGTTTGATCGGATGAAATCGGATTTTTTTTTTTTTTTTTATCGAAAAGCGTGGTCGTGCCATTTATTTCGACTTATATCAAAGCCTACGGATCGAAAATGCAAAATCGGCTTCCTGAGCCCGATTCTGTATGGCATTCCGAACACAACCATCCAAAAACATCTTTGGTTTCGACAACGATAAAGAAACCAGATCTAATCTACGTTTTTGTGGTAATTTTCGCGATTGTCAAGGGCCGTGAGCGAAAATGGCCGCTCACGGCTGTTGATATGATGTGGTGGTTCGCAGAACGCCCGTGAGATGTCACCGCACGCCCATTTAAGCTTCTCCTTTTACCTTTTACACGGTGTACCAACGTAACAGCGGTGGTAAAAGGAGAAGCTTAAATGGGCGTGCGGCGACATCTCACGGGCGTTCTGCGAACCACCACATCATATCAACAGCCGTGAGCGGCCATTTTCGCTCACGGCCCTTGACAATCGCGAAAATTACCACAAAAACGTAGATTAGATGTGGTTTCTTCATCGTTGTCGAAACCAAAGATGTTTTTGGATGGTTGTGTTCGGAATGCCATACAGAATCGGGCTCAGGAAGCCGATTTTGCATTTTCGATCCGTAGGCTTTGATATAAGTCGAAATAAATGGCACGACCACGCTTTTCGATAAAAAAAAAAAAAAAAAAATCCGATTTCATCCGATCAAACGTACCAGTTTGAACCCATTACTCGTCAAACATCGACTGCCGCAAGGACAAGTCGATTGATAGCCCCGTTTCGGAGATATAGGCGGTGTCGGTAACACATCCGGTATCCCCCCCCCTTAATAAGAAGTCTGTAGGATTTTCAAAGGAATTCGAATTTATAAATTCTGCCGCGTTTATTTCTACATCGCGCTGCGTCTTGCGATTGGGCAGTGTTTCGCTCACAGCGCTGATTGGTTTTCCGGAACCGATTCATCAGTTTCGGCTTCTGCATTATCGCCGGTCTCATCCGCGATCATATTTATCTTTCGAGTATTTGTCCAATTTGGACGACGGTCGCTATCCTGAGGATTTGACTTATATTTATTTTCGTTTGAATCGTTTGACTCGTTACGTTGCGTATTCGGTCTAATACTATTGTTAGGTTGCGGGTTGCCGCTTCGCCATGTGTTTACTTTTGCTCGCTCATCAATATGTCGAGCCGTGTTTTGATAACGGTTTGTGTTCTGTGAGTGAAAACCGGATTTTGGGATATTAGAACGTCCTCCGGATTGCATCTGGTCCAAAAAGGTAAGCAAGCTATCTATGTCTCGAATTGATCTACATTTCGCTGCTTCTACTACATGTTCGTCGAAATGACGTATCAAATTGCTAACGATTTCGTTTTCTGTCATGGCAGGAACCAACCCGTTGGCTGATGCAAATTTCCTGCTGGCATATTCAGACCATCCTAATTTTCCTTCAGGTATGTAATATCCAAACTCTAAATCTCTTCGGATTTCCCGTTGAGTTTCCTCACCCCAATATCTAGCTAAGAATCGTTCTTTAAATTCTTCCCACGAGTTTATCACGCCGCGACGCGCAACCCACCAATCTTTAGCATCATTCGTTAAACTTTGACCTATGAGTTTAAGACCAATGTCGTCGCTAGTCCCTAAAAACGCAAAATACTCGTCTAATTCTCTAATATAGTTTACGGGTTTTTCCCATGGTTTGCCTGCATAGGTTGGCAGTTTCAATTGTTTTGTTATTAAACCTATGTTGTCATTAGTTTGAGTTTGACCTCCACGCGATCGTCTAAGACGTTGTATATCAGAATCTATACTTATTTTATATAATTCTTGAGTATGACTAAGCTCGGATATCATGTCCTGATTTGTTTTATGACTTTCAGTAATTCTATTTTTTAGGACTTCATACGTGCCTACTTGCTCGTTACGAAGGATATTCTCGCTAGTTTCTAACTTGTCTCTCAACTCGGCATTTTCGACCTTTAACTTATCAACAACAACATTCAGGTTTGTATTTATTTTATCGATTTTGGTGTTACAGTCAATGATATAATCTTCTAATTTCTTATCTACTTTAGATTCATATTTAGTTCTTTCTTCTACGTTTTCCGCTTGGAATCTTAATATCGTTTGTTCCATAGACTCGAATCTAACATCCATTTTCTTTTCCAGATTTTCTAAGGAAGCTAAAATCCTGGCAATTTGATCTGCCGGATTCATGTTTGATTCGGTACTCATCGCTAAAGATATTGAACTGGATCTATCGCCTGTAAAACCTGAATCTCGTTCCCTATCTCCTAAATCGACGACAATGGATTTATTTGTTTTAGTTGGATCTTTATTGGACATTTCAGCCCCGATTCCGACCAATAACAATCCCGAGCCTGCCGCACAGGTCTCTGTCGGTCTATTTTTTTTTTGAACTTGAAACTTGACTCTAGATTTTACTTGACTTGATTGATTTTATCGTTAATTTAAATGATTTGACTGAATTGATTGAAATGATTTTATAACATGCTTTTTTCCAAATGAATTTACTAAGAAAAAGCCACCACGTTGGGCGCCAAATGTAACTTTTGGCGAGTTTCTCAGGCTCAAGGCTGTAGAGAAACCCGCAAGTTATTGTGAGTTCTTTACCTAAATTGGAGTGAATTTAATAATAAATAATTAGGGCTTTTTCTTGAGGTAGAAAGGTAGGGAAAAGGATGGGACTTACCACCAAAAGCCACCTATCTAACCTCTTGATTCTACTCTAAACTGGGACTCGGGTAGGTTTCCCCGCCGGAGCCTCGGTACGTCGACTCGGAAGTTAATCAAAGCCGACGACAATTCTAAAGATCAGAACCAGGAAGTTAATCCGGGCCTGATCTGCTAAACTATATTTCTAAATTTTCTACGGAACCGGGAATCTCTCGACTCCGAGACCGTGCGCCAGACTCGTGATCGTATGCCTTGGCCCTCGGACACACTAACTTAATAGAATGCCGTGCGCTCTTTGCATTTATCAGAGCCTGTTCCCTGCTGGCTTTTTGTAGGAATGAAATAGCTGGGAATCGGGGCTGAAACTATCAACAAAGTCCAACGTTCAAAATAAAGAAAAATAAAGAAACATAATTTAATCTACGTTGATCAGTACAAAATAATCTTATTCTATTTTCCCTATTATCTAATGATCAGTGCGGTAACGCTCGTGCGTGACGATTTTATATTTGTAAATAAAGCTAGGCGCTTATTTTCTATCCTATTGAATCTATATTCTGAAATATCTGTTTTCTCCTATCCCATCGATTTAAATTATAATTATCAGTAATGCTATATTTTCTGTAATTTTGACTCTAATACAATGAATTTATTTCCGACAATTAAATCAAGGCGAAATAATGTAGGCAAGTGATTTTATATTAAACAAAGAATGAGCTGTCGAGGCGCTCTGCCTTTCGACGTCCTATGTAAATCTACGTGATATGAGTCGCTGTGACGCTATGTCTACGAACGCTTGAGTAACGAATTGTGAGTTTAAGTAATACGTTGTGAGTCGTTGTGACGCTTTGTCTACGAACGCTGGTGATGCCTGCTGAGCGCGTTCCTTATATAGTCGAAATCCCCACTCCTTTGGCTTCACAACGTCGTGCTCGACTGCAGAGGATTAGTATAATCCTCTGGCCTTTTGTTCTATCTATTTCAGCTGATATATTCGGAATATATCGCCGAATATGTTACAATATATATATTGTAACGTATCCAGCCGGCCGACCCTAGGCCTGCTGTGATTGGTTGTACAAAGACACGAGAGCTGGACAATTTCGGTATGTCCAGAAGCGTCGCTTATGACGTCATAAGCGGCGATCGTAGAGTATATAAACAGCTGCGGAGCTAGCTCAGCAGCGATTTGTGGTAGAGCACCCAAACGTCTCATTTCATATTATATCCGACGTCTTGTCGGAATAATAAAGTCGAGTCACTTATAACTTATAAAAAATTCAGTCATATCATATAAAAATCTATCATAGCTCAAGCAGCTGATAGTAAATTCAATCATACCTCTGTGTAGTAAATTTAGATACCTATTCTAGCTAAAATTGCAGATAGAAAACACTATAAAATATAAGTAGAAGCATTAACTAAAGCAGTACTGCTATCTGAAATCGAATCAATAATCAGATACCTTGCGAGTAGGGAAATAGGAATATAATTACATAGGTTCTTTGTATTATGATTTATAATTCATTAGTCATTTAAATATAATTTTCTCACGAAGCTTATTGAGTATTGCCTGACATTTCTGTATCTCTGTCCTGTAGATTAGCTACCACACGAAGGCCAAATTTAGAGATCAGAAAAACATCAACAGACGCGTACGGCTGCGGTCTAAGCGACCTGTATCCGAGGGCCAGTTGTTGTGATTCTGAATCTGACACGCAGGCTCGGATCAAGGATCCTGGTTCTGCAAGATAGAGTAAATTCGCAATAGCAGGGACCACTGGCTTGGAATCTCACCTGGTTCAGTGGAGGTCGGCAAAACCTTAGGTTTTGTGATGATAAAAGCTTTGGCGGTTGAAAGACCTGATTAGCATTGCTTAGCGTAGAAATAACAAATAAAGAAATCTGTGTTAGGTGGCTTTTTGTGTGGCATTACCTATCTTTTCCCCACCCACAGTAGCGAGGAGTCCATAATTATTCATTAATTAACTAAAAATAAAAACCTTCATCTTTTTCGAACCCGACGGACGGCTTGTCTTTAAAATCTAACGATTCAGACAATCCGCAACGTTACAATATATGTGATGCTTATATACTCATCGAAGAATGGGTATGGTAAAGGTGTATAATTGAATGACGCGATAATTACGAAAAATCCAATAATTTCATTTATTCGTATACCTTATTTTCTAATACATGTTCTTATGCTAAGATGAAATATAGAATCTTACGACTACGAGTACAATTTTCTTTGTAAATCTTACAGCTATGGTTATAATTATACAAGATTGATCGTTTTATTTCACAAATGTTCGGCCAAGACTCCTTCGCAATCAGTGATAAAGCGTCTTGGCATTGTGATGATCACTTTCAATGCCCATATTGTAAAAATACAGGCTGTTGCGAATATTAAAAGTAAACCTATTCGGAACCAAACAGGAGGAGGAGGGTTGTCCAAGCCATCTATCATATCGTTTGGTCGAAAGCGAATCACGGTGTTAGGTATTCCCACCCTGTAGGGTCCGGAGGTCTCGTGACTTTGAATGAAGGCTGATGAACACATTTCTCCAACGATGTCTCTCTCTCTGTCTCTCTTTCTCTCTAGCAGTTTGGTATTTCTCCGTGGTGATTAGTTTGATGTTTTCAAGTCAAGATGCAAATTTCCTCGTGAATTAGACTTCGGCACGGTCTCAAGCTGTTGTTTGACTTCAACAGCGATGATATTAGAAAACAGTCTGGTCAATTCGAGTAGAACAATATCGAGATAATTTTCGCTGAAGACGGGGTCGAACTGTGGCTTGATGCTCTCTTTGACGACTCCGTATTCGTTCTTGGTCATCTGCGCGATGGTATGAAGAGAAGGTTCTTGGGAGGGGTAACGTCTAATTCTTGACACCATGTATTCAACGTATTGCTTTTTGCACTGGTTTACACTAGCCGCCAGTCTTTGGAGTCTTCGAACTTGCTCGTCAACACAGACGAATACGGTTTTTAAGCCGTCGAATGTAGTTTTTTGCATAACAATCGACGGTCGATGAATTCTCGGTCGCTTCAGGAGCGGAGTGCAGTCTTCACGATTTTTCCCGTCGTCTTCGTCGGATACTAGCTCCGTGGCGTATCCGGCACTGCGTAGAGGTTCGATACATTTGACGGGGCTCTGTTGGACATCGAATCTGATGGCCCTCGCACCATGCGCTGTTGTAAATCGTAGTTTGCTGTCTTCGCCAAGCTCAATTTCGTCGAGATACCATTGGGCGTCGGCGTACACGTCGAAGTCGAAGTAGTCCGATATTGTTTCTAATGCGTTAGACAGCGCAGTCCAGGCACTCAAACCTAGACGGATACCGTCCGGTGAATTGCCGGTCAATCTGATCAACGGTTCGAATTCTGCGTCACCTCGCAAACCGAGGCCGACGACAATCTTCTTTGTGAACGATGTGTTTAATCCGTAGGTAGTGGCCAGTAATAAATTTTTATCAGATTTTTTCACTGCACTTGCAAACGATTTAAATACCCTACTCGCGTTACCCATCGTGTCACTGGATGATTTGGGGGTTTCCATTGCTAGATACTAATTCTCGCACGGTTAAACGAAGACTGAAGCGACTTACGACGACATCCTCCCTTTTGTACACCAAGTGTGTCCGAATCTGTTCGGTATGAGGTCGACCTCACAGTCTTCTGTCTCTTTCCTTCTCTATGTAACCATGAAGAATAGAAGGAGACAGCAGACTGTGGCACCAGCTTCATACCGGTCAGCATCAAACGTGTCAAGCGTATATACCTATTGTAACATTGCATTTTGCAACGCGTGTTACAAGTGACTCCCGAACCCTTAGACGACCATAGTTACGAAGGGTGGATGCATGACAGAAGCATGAATGCGTTTTGGTTAGCCCCGAGGCTATAAACTCTCCGAGAGGCGACCGTGACCGATCTAAGACTGTAGAATTTAGTTCTTATTCTTTTTGTTTTTTTTTACCTTTTCTCTATTATGTGGGAGACGAGGCCCCGACGACGGCTAAAAATTGCAACGGAGACCCGATCAGACGAACGTACGACGCCAAATATCGACTGTTGGGATCCTTTTCGACGAACGCCACCTAAAAGCTCCGGAGGATAGTACTGGCCAGACTACCTCCAACGATTGAACGAGAGGACACGGGGGAGTGCCAAGGGCATTCTGCAATGTGGGATATCGGTGGTGGATGAGATTCCCGCCACCAAGAAGAATCTACAGCCCGTGATCCTCCGATTTAGCGAGCTACAAACACCGTGGTGAACTTCGAATTTTGCGCGCCGCGACGATAGGTCGCCATATTTAAGGATCTCGCAGTAGATTTGCAAAATCGATAATCGATCGCCTATTGAGGGCGCTAAGTACCGGCACGATGCCGTCTGATCACTCTGCCGTAGGCCTGCCTCGCAGGTAGAGCCCCGAGCTGTAGGGCTCGCTCAAATTGTAGAAATTATATTTTGTAGTAGCCACGCGGTTGAATTTGGTGTGAATTTCCTGCGGGAAAACGTTTGAGTCTGTTGAGTTCGAGTTTAGTGAATCCGAGGGCTCGTCGTCGAGACGCTACGAGGCCTTGCATTTTGGCTGGAAAACGGTAAGCGTTAGCCAATTTGACTCATACGAATTTGAATTCGGCAAACGGCCATCAGCCATCTTGCCTCATTTCCTGAGCCACGAGGCTTTTAGAGATTTTTGGGAAATCAAATTAAGACGACCTCCGAGTCGGTAGGCCGTCACCAGTGTCTCACGCCATAATAGAGTTTTGAGTTTTGAGTCTTGATTTTTGAGTAAGATTTTTGAGTTTTGTGTCACGTAATAGTGCTTTTTGTAGAGCCGTAGGTTTTCGCACGTGAGTGCGAGAAAGATAGTCTACGTCACTGTCGCGCTCTCTTCCTCTCACGGAGAGATTCAGATCGTTATTATATTTTGAATTTGGTTTACTTTTTTTTTTTGTTTCGCCTACGAAGGCAGAGTTAGTTTAAGTTAATTTCAAGTAATAATTTTGTGGATTAGTTATTGTGCCTTGCGGGCCTATTCCAGTCTTTAATTTGTAATTTTTGTTCCACGAGGACCGAGTTTGTCGAGCTATTTATTTTTGCATTATTTTGTTTTGTTATCGCTCTCCTACGTGGAAGCTAGTAGTTTATTAATTATTGTAAAACTCGTCAAGCGTGGCCAGGTCGCCTGTATACGACCTGTGGCCGTCCTATATTCGAGGGGAAGTATCCCCGATTGCTCAATGTATTATTTTTATTATTTTTTTTTATACTATTTTTATTGAATGAATTCTAATTTTCTTTATTAAATTCAAATTTACGAGTCGTTAGTCAACGCCCTGCTAATCCTTCACTTAATCCCGACCCCTCTCCGCGGTACTGTAGCTAGCCGACGGTTATTATTTTGTTTAGATTTTTGAAATCGGCGGTTATCCGCCTGGCGCCCAATTTTTGCTATTTCTTTGTTTTCTTTTGGCCAATTGTCGAGTGGATTGATCTCGGAGGCTGGCTATCCGGTCCAGATCCGAAGTCTGAATAAAATCCACGTCACACTATATATATGGAATATGATTTCGACCGTTACAAAATAATTTTCACCAATTTTTTTCGACCCCCTACACAGCTTGCCTCACACGTTTTGTCTCGTACAGTAGGGATCGGACAGATAAACGGTTTAACCGTCACCGCAACAGGCTGCAACAGGACTTGGAGGATGCGTCAATCGTGTCACACATTGGCACGGTTATGAATTTAGAAAAAATAGAGTGTCATTAACGGGTTGGATCTATTCCGCTAATTTACGATAAGTGCTTTGACTCCCGAGAAGCGCGCGTTGTTACTAATTATATTTATGACTTGAAAGGATTTTAGACTAATGGAACCGTTCGAACCTAACGGTCTACCCCATGCGGAGTCCCAACAAGTGTTTGACCACCACCATTGTGGGAGTGACGGGCCCTGTAACCACCGTACATTTCACATCTGTTTGCACTTGTGCGTAAAAGGGTAGTCGGTAGTGTTTTCCGACTCCTTGTGAGAAATCGGGAAGACGGGACCCGCGCTCTTACACAGAGTAGGCTGACTACCGTTATCGCAGAATTATGGTTACCGCGAGATCACACTTTCTCACGAATCGAGAAAAATTTATGGGTATCATACACAGTTTCCCACAGGGTCTAATGCGATGAGTGCTCAGGCCCCGCGGCCCGAGCGTCCTCATTATTGGTATGTATCCACGACTCAGAAGGGTATAGGACTAATAAAAAATAAGAAACCGTTGGAGGTTGATGGGTAGTGTATCGGCGGGTCTTTGACCATAACCGCTGTACGGGAGTTGTGGGACTAGCAACACTCGTCTATTTCGCATCTGGTTGCACTCACCCCTAAAGAAGCGGTCTGAGGGTGGAACGGTCCTCTGATAGAGCCGAAGTCTACTGGTTAGCAAAGTAGACCTACTTGCGTTATCGCAGAAATATGGTTATTGCGCGATGACAGAATTTGGAAAAATTCGTGGGAATCATACTAGACTTTCCTCAGCGGTCTCGGATCGTTCACCCCTCTCCGACGATTTTCTCAGGTCCGTACGTTCACCCACACGTAAAAATCTGCGTGTACGGTGTCAATGTATCGAGGTTATATATGATGTGTCCTCTCAAGACGTATCCTCATTCTCATAGATCTCTGATCCGTGGAATAACGTACTCTTATTCGCTCCGTCATACTTTGCGATACTTTATTCTTTTACATTTCTCACTGAGATTTTCAAGTAATTATGTCAGGTGTTAAGAATTTGTACCGTGCCGCAGTGTTGAAGGCTGTGTTCCACGCCAGGCAAAACAATTCCGTGATTGATCGTGAATGTGATACGCGACGGAGGAGATCGCTGACGCGTATGTCGGAAGCGGATTTGCTCCGTCAATTCAGGCGTCTGATTGCCGCATGCAGTGAGCGTGCGATCGCCCTAATATTCGCGAACGACATGTTTCGCAATCTACGGGAGTGCTTGTGCATCGCTGCTGAGACGGTGATCAGGCGTGGAAGGTCGCATTTTGCCGTGCTGGCACCCCTTATTCGCGAATACAACGCGCACCGTGGTAAGTAGAATTTTTCGTTCAGAAATTGTAAATCAAAGCTTCCGGAACGGTGATAAATTAACCGACGGGTTTTTTTATTCGTGTCAGAACTACTCGCACTGTTGGAGGACCC
This sequence comes from Tenthredo livida, assembly GCA_963992785.1. Taxonomy (NCBI): domain Eukaryota; kingdom Metazoa; phylum Arthropoda; class Insecta; order Hymenoptera; family Tenthredinidae; genus Tenthredo; species Tenthredo livida. The sequence goes on along the minus strand of OZ023066.1, from coordinate 30,752,165 downwards.
CGAGGTCAACGATGCCATGCTGATGGTGGTGGATCCCTGCGAGGAGATTATTCTGATTGTAAGCGAGGAAGAATTAACCCCCGGAGTGGAGGTGGTTAGCGACAACACGGGGTCCGCTCCCAACGGCGGTGAAAAAGTCCCTGAATGTGAAAATCAAGACATTTGTGTGAGCCGTGACAGTGACGTTGTGATAGTTGGATATAGTGAGCGTGTGGTGCCAGTTGCGGATAACGGATTTTCGGTTGCCGGTCCAGCGATTGCATCAACATCGCGTGACAGTCTTGGCGATAAGTCACAAAAAGTTTAATATACGGCGTATTGCATTACATACGCACGTCGCAGAGTACCCGGTTCGAGTCTATATATAGGAATAGTCTTTTTGCAGACGGATACCGTCTATCTCGTCTGGTTATAGGTATTATTGCTGGAATTTAGTATTTTATCTCTTAGAAATCTCTCCTGCTCCTTCTGTAAATACGGAGGAATATTATAACGATGAAGAAGAGCATGAGGGGGAGGAGGAGGAGGAGGAGGAGGATGATGAGGAGGATGAGGATGAGGAGGAAGAGGATGAACAGGATGAGATTGAGAATAGGGACGAGGAGAATGAGTATGAGACAGATGAGGGGGAGGAGGAGGAGGAGGAGGATGAAACCGTGTCCATGTCCTCCCCTGATAGTGCCATATGGTCACCGTTTGCCGTGTCTCCACCCTCGCCCGAGAGCGGGATATTTTCGATGCCTAGCACCGTCGAGGAGGTGTCCTCATCCAGGGAATATTAAAATTCATATAGAAAGAGGGGTGGGGTGGACTTGGGTTTACGGGTTCTCGTACAGACGTGCGTGTGTTTATAAATATGCTGGGGCGATATGCAACGAATTTTCGGATCTTATTTTTCTCTCTCTCTTGTTCACCTATCAGAGAAGCCAGTATCGGCTAACATCCAGGGATACGAAAAACTACCCCGTGTCAACGAACATGGCGGTAGCACGGACGTACAGATTGGTGGCCATAGACGCATAACACGTGTAAACGAGGGTGCTGGTACCTCGGGAATCGGACGTTCAGGGTCTAACGTGAACCCTATAAATAACGAAAACTATGACTCTGACGACGACTCTGAACAAGCCGACAGTAGTTCAGATTCTAGGGAGACGCAGACGGCGGATGAGAGTGAGAGCGAGGAAGAGTCAGTCAGGGATAACGATTCTCAATCGCTGACCCCTGGTAACCGTTTCGCGATACTCGGGGAGTCATCCAAATACATTCGTCGCTTCGAAGTTCACGCGCGGGAACTCGATATCAAAATTAGGATACCGGAGTCAGGTGTTAACCCCATCGAGTGGTTGAAGGGAGCTTTTAGAGATCTGCACGCATACGTCACCTCAACGTGTCATTCGAGCGACTACATCGGTTTTGTTTTTCACGCTGAAAGTTTTAATCAGGGCTCTGCGTGGTTATCTTTTCGACCGGTCCGCGATTCTCAGTATGCAGATCTGTGGAAGCTAGTCTCCAGCGTGACACAGAGTAACGCGGAGTTCGGGGTTGACAAGGTATTCTCGGTCACAGTGCACTGCGTCAAAGTGCCGTCCGGTCGCGGAAAAGCTCGTCCCATCACGCACGCGGGAGTAGCCAAGAAATCAATAATACAGATTGTCAACACGGATGGTCTTTGTTTACCGCGGGCTCTAGTCGTCGCGAGAGCACACGCCGAGAGGGGGTCGATCCGTAGCGGAGAGCTTCACGAGGCATATAACGCGATACGGGGATCGGGATCGCGGTTGCAGCGCGAAGCGGCGAGAGAGTTGACGGAGAGAGCGGGAGTCGAGATACCGGTGACGGGCTGCGGGGTATGGCAAATATTGCAATTTCAACATTATCTGGCACGCGAGGGAATGGCGATCGTGGTATACGAGGCGGGTGAATTGGGGACTGGGGATGCGACGCTTTACGACGGATGCAGCGTGGTGACCGAGAGTGGGCGAGACGTGACCTATCGTTTGAACATTCTCTATTTTCCAGGCGATCACGACTATTGCACAATAACGAACCTTACCGGTGCCGCGGCAGGCAGGTTCTTTTGCGAGACCTGTAACAAAAAATATAAAAACAGCCATGAGCACCGCTGCTCGGGCCGGTGTCCGCAGTGTCTGGGCACCCCGGCGTGCGACCACAGGGTGAAGGAATTGGAGTGCGCTGACTGTAAACGGGCGTTTCGTGGCGCGGTCTGTATGGGAAGGCATCGTGAGGTCGGTTCGTTTAGCCCGCGTCGCTCCGTCTGTGCGACGCTTCGAATCTATACAAACTGCACGCGACTCATAAATCTTTCGTTGGGTGCTCACTCGTGTGACACTCGATATTGTAAGACTTGCAACACCCTTCGGCCTTACAACCATCAGTGTTTCATGGCTCCGCTCAATTCTCACGAGAATAATGACGCCAAATACATATTTATATTTTATGATTTTGAGACCCAGCAGAACGTAACGATCCCCGGTGACATGTCGACAAATATCCACGTTCCCAACCTATGTGTGACGGACGGTATGGGTAGAGTGTTATTAATCCCTATGGTTTATTCACAACGAGAACCCATGGAATTGATCATCCCGTCACATCTACATATAAATAATTATAAAGAGATCTATTCTGAAATAGATCGGTAAATAGGATTCGTTGCCGCCTAGTCCTATACAGGTCTCAATTGATTTGTTTAAATATTGTCGTGAGGCTAATTGATATAGAAATAATAATAATATAATTGAAATAAAATAAAATAAAATAAATGAATAAAAGGTAATTCAAATCATAATGGGAAATTGACTGGTAAAATCAAATATATATTCTTTAACGATTATGGATATGAAATATATAGTTCAAGCGACTAACAAATGATTGTCGGTTGAACAAATGAATAACATAAAATAATGAATTCACAAAATAATGAAACAATATGATAATATAATGATCTCCGACGTGGGGATCGTGAAGGCTTGTCACTATATAAGAATTATTCATGAAAAATAATAACGAATTTAATAAAAGGCTCTTCACGATTCACACGCGTTAATATGAAGAATATGATGAAATACTGAAATAGAAACTCTCTCTCTCTCTCGGACAGGAATAATATAAATTGAGTCAAGATCAGCGACTACTTATTGGAGTAAAGTCTCGATACTATTTAGAGGAAATCTTGCACTGGAATTAGGGTGGTACCCGAAATTCTAGGAATTATTCCAGGCGATTTATTGAATTAGCAATGATTCTGATCTTGGCTCAAAATGAAAGAATAATAATTTAATTTTTCCATAAGGAAATTGAATATAGATAAATATATGCGTGTATATATATTGTTCTGAATTATAGTAATATTATAACGAGATACATGATTCAAGATCGGTAGTCAGGATCTTATTGAGTCTTATGCATCTAATAATAAAAGAAAGAAACCCAATGGGATTAGGGTGGTACCTGAAATTCTATAGAATTATCCCAGTTGGTCTATCAGGCTAATTATCATACCGATCTGGATTCATGCATAGTGAAAATTAGGTATTCCTGAATGAAGGAATTATATCAATATATGTCGAGATTGGTATATTGAGTCCTAATGACTTGAATTAGAACAAATATTTATTCACTTAAGCTTCTATACTGTTTGAACAGGAAGACTCTACGGGATCAAGGAATTACCCGAAATTCTAGGAATTATCACAGTAGGTTTTCCAATTTATTATTATACCAATCTTGACCTATTATTATAGTGTAATCCCTAACTATATTTTAAATCGTTATTTGGTAAAGAGATATAAAATTTAGAATTGGAACAATGAGTAATAGTGCAAGCTCGACGGGTGGTCTCGTTAATAAGCAAGGGGATATCCCCGAAATACCTGTGAGTATTAGCTTAGAACGAAATTCCCGTTCCCTTATTACTCATTCAATTTATTCAATATATTTATAGCCATGCAAAATCCTTATAATTAGAGAATTCTGGAAAACAATATAACGGTCTTTGAATATGAAAAGTAAATTATAAATGAGCGAATTTGTGAGCGATTGTGGTTACTTATCCTTGGCTGAGATGGCGTAGCATGGGGCTACTTTCGATATTTAGGTATATGCCTCCCTCACCTTGAGAACCTCGAAGCCTTTTTCTAGCGTAGAAATGAATAACATAAAATAGAGAATTCACAAAATAATGAAACAATATGATAATATAATGATCTCCGACGTGGGGATCGTGAAGGCTTGTCACTATATAAGAATTATTCATGAAAAATAATAATGAATTTAATAAAAGGCTCTTCACGATTCACACGCGTTGATATGAAGAATATAATGAAATACTGAAATAGAAACTCTCTCTCTCTCGGACAGGAATAATATAAATTGAGTCAAGATCAGCGACTACTTATTGGAGTAAAGTCTCGATACTATTTAGAGGAAATCTTGCACTGGAATTAGGGTGGTACCCGAAATTCTAGGAATTATTCCAGGCGATTTATTGAATTAGCAATGATTCTGATCTTGGCTCAAAATGAAAGAATAATAATTTAATTTTCCCATAAGGAAATTGAATATAGATAAATATATGCGTGTATATATATTGTTCTGAATTATAGTAATATTATAACGAGATACATGATTCAAGATCGGTAGTCAGGATCTTATTGAGTCTTATGCATCTAATAATAAAAAGAAAGAAACCCAATGGGATTAGGGTGGTACCCGAAATTCTATAGAATTATCCCAGTTGGTCTATCAGGCTAATTATCATACCGATCTGGATTCATGCATAGTGAAAATTAGGTATTCCTGAATAAAGGAAATATATCAATATATGTCGAGATTGGTATATTGAGTCCTAATGACTTGAATTAGAACAATTATTTATTCACTTAAGCTTCTATACTGTTTGAACAGGAAGACTCTACGGGATCAAGGAATTACCCGAAATTCTAGGAATTATCACAGTAGGTTTTCCAATTTATTATTATACCATTCTTGACCTATTATTATAGTGTAATCCCTAACTCTATATTAAATGGTTTTTTGGTAAAGAGATATAAAATTTAGAATTGGAACAATGAGTAATAGTGCAAGCTCGACGGGTGGTCTCGTTAATAAGCAAGGGGATATCCCCGAAATACCTGTGAGTATTAGCTTAGAACGATATTCCCGTTCCCTTATCACTCATTCAATTTATTCAATATATTTATAGCCATGCAAAATCCTTATAATTAGAGAATTCTGGAAAACAATATAACGGTCTTTGAATATGAAAAGTAAATTATAAATGAGCGAATTTGTGAGCGACTGTGGTTACTTATCCTTGGCTGAGATGGCGTAGCATGGGGCTACTTTCGATATTTAGGTATATGCCTCCCTCACCTTGAGAACCTCGAAGCCTTTTTCTAGCGTAGAATTTAAATTTTGCTTTTAATGTTTATAACTGTTTTAAGCGTCCTGAACTGAAGCTAATGTTATTTGCTCAAATGTCTATTGTTCGTAATCGGATCGATGCACAGATTTGAGTGACTCTAGATTTATAAATAAGTGAAATTTTAGAATAGTGAATGAAGAGGCTAGGAGTCAATGTGAAATAGTAATGATGAAAGTGAAATTGATTCGTTTCTTAGAGAGTTGAAGTTATCTTAATATTACAAATACTCAGAGTGAGTATAAGGCAGAACGTGAGATTACGGTTTTAATATTGAAAACATTAAATTGTTCAAAGATGATTAATAAAGATAATCAACTTGTGTCTCTGCACTGAATTTAAGGATGGATAATCAGACCACCACGCTGTGGATTATGTCGCGATTATCACTTTAGGTTTAACGGGTGTAGAGTCCTTTGTATTACCACTTGACTTTAGATTTGGATTTTAAGAGAAGATTGAATACAACCCGTGGCTCGAATTTACACACGGTTCTTTACGACCACGCACTTCGCGACTTGACAGAAGAAAGACGCTAGTTCAAGTTCAAAGGCGACGAGGTCCCCGCGGTTGCAACAATGTATGTATTACTACGCGCGTGGCTTAGCCAATTAGGGCCTTGCTTAGTGGCTAATTGTCGCCTGATTGGTTTGAGGGACTACTTGCAGTTAGGCGTAGGAGTGGGGCCCTGGTGACGTTACGCGGTCCCATGCTATTCCATGCCTCACCTATAGTCTACTCACACTAGCTCATATAATAATATATTCAAACTGCGTTATTAATTTAATCTTATACTCGAATTATGGCTCATTCAATTGCTCTTGAGATTCTGATAATGCCCAATTTAATATCTTATTATTCTATCTGCCATATAGCTTAATTTTCCTATTTCTTTGGAAAATTAAAGATAGAGAAAATTACATCTACGTACACTACTTCAGTAGTGTGAAATCGAAGGGTCAGCAATACTGGGGTTCCAGTCTTGCCTCGCCGTTATCTACACCTACGTGACTTATAGCCGTTTCAAGAAGGGATAAATATTCGTTACATTGAAATATTATATTTCGTTATGCTTTGCCTTTGTGCTCCAAATCACGTTCAGAAATAAAAAGAGTAACTATTGCGCGTTTAAAATAATAAAGTTAGTTCATGAAGCAAAGAATATTTATCTGATTTCGAAGGATAATCTAAAAATGAATTAATAGAGTTTTGAAAGATTTTAAAAGTTGCGCACGTAACATATGCGTGGTGCACCAGGTTTGCAGCCAGTGTATGCATAATCTGGACATTAAGGACGGTTGCCCAGCCTGCGGACTCGTGCGCGAGTACGTGTTTCAAAAAGATCCGGTGAAACAACTGGTCGAATTCGCCACACGGCCAATTCACAGTTTCAGAAAAATCATCTGCGTCGCTCACAATGCCCGGGGCTTTGACGCGCAATTTATTTTACGTTACCTGGTCGAGCAAAACACCGAGCCACCGCAGGTAATATTGAACGGAAGCAAAATCATCATGCTGGAAACCGGGCATACCCGATTTTTAGACTCGCTAGCTTACATGCCGATGGCGTTGTCAGCGCTGCCGAAAGCCTTCGGTTTGCCAGAGGCCTCGGTGGAAGGGGTCTTCCCGCACCTTTTCAACACGCCTGAGAACACGGGTTACATAGGTCCGCTACCCGCGGCGAAATTCTACTCGCCCGATACTATGAGTACCTCCGCACGTGCGGAGTTCTACAAATGGTATGATGCGGCCGTGGCGAAAAATCACCTGTTCGATTTCGACGCTGAATTGGTGGCCTTAATGTTTGCGGGGAGGGGCCTTAAGGTGCTCGCACATAAAACGACGTTACCGGAGAGCCGGAGACGGAACACAGACGAGCCGTCCGCTCACGCACACGCAGCACCGACCAATCGCGCGCGAGGTCTCGATCCGTACCGGGCATGCTGCTTCGCTGTCCGTTCTATCCAGCAGAAGTCCCGCTTTACGCTGTTGCCGTTGTGCCGCGCTCGCTCTCCCACGTGTTCAGTGACAAGCGAGCAGGACCGCGCGTAGCTAGTACCGGCACTTGTTTTGATACAAAGGGGTATATCGTCATCGAATAAAAAGCTGAAATATCCGTTGGGCAGGATTAAGAACAAGTAAGTAGATGATAAGTATATAAATTTCTTGCTCTTTGTGACCTAAAAATATTTCTTTATAACATATAAATCCCACATAACCTTTTTAAAATGGTAAATTCACCAATCTCTGATTCCCTTGCACTCGATTAATCGTTACTTTTCGTATTATACAAAAAAAATGGGCAATTCATTTTAATAATTTTGGCAGTTGTTAATAATTGATCGTTCATGAGTATATAATTTTGTATACAGATGCCTCGATTTCATGAAAACTTCCAAGTTTCACTCGTGTGTATTTGTTTAGGATTTGATACTTCCTACTACTTTTCAACAGAAACAGAAAAGAAACAAGAAAATATGGACGGAGATAGTACGGAAGAAAAACAGGGCGATCCGCTCCTTATAGAATTGGTAGAAAAATTTCCATGCTTATATAATAAGCAACTCAAAGAGTACCGAAATAATAACTTTCGTGAGGCTGCCTGGATTCAAATTGGCCTAGTGATGAATATGCTACGTAAGTAGATAAGTAGATAGCAGTAACAAGTTGGGATATATTCACAAATCAAATTTTGTTTCAAAATATCTGATGTTGAGGATTGACAAAATACGAACACCAACTAGTATGAGAACTACAATATAGTAAAGGGTATTGACATTATTCTAGCCTCAGAGTGTTTGAAACGGTGGGGACAGTTGCGTGAAAGCTATGGACGAGAAAACAGGCGACGAGAAGACGAATCAAAGAGCGGGAGTGGCCTTTCTCAGAGGCAAGGCTTCAGCCTCTACAACGACATGAAATTTTTGGAATCTCATTATCAAAAAAGAAGGTACATTTGTTGACAAATGTTATATATACATTATACAGCGTGAATTCCTATCTTTTAGACAGGTGAACTTGGGCTGAATTGATCTGAGTTTCCAATTGCGCAGCGAGCGCAGGCAAATTTGCTGTGCGGCTAACTTAATCAATGAAGTTAGCCGCACAGCAATTTTGCCTGCACTCGATGCGCAATTGGAAACTCAGATCAATTCAGCCCAAGTTCAGCTGTCTAAAAGATAGGAATTCACGCTGTAGATTGAAAAAACTTCTAGATGAGAAATTCGCAAATTATTTCTCATAATTTTTCCGCGTTCTCAAAACCTTTTGTACAAGGGAGCCAGAATAATAAGGCACATAGTTAAACGAGCTTCGTAAGCGAGCAAATATTGTGAGAAACCAATGTGCAAGTTTTATTTAGTATTGATCTAGAGCTTCTTCATTCATCTGTATAACTGAAACTGTAAAATGACGTGCTTTTCAGGACGTTCAGTAATGTTGCGAAAGTAAAGGCAAACAAGTTCGTGCATCGTTTAAATACAGGGTTGGATTATAATTACGGATCAATTCCTCTGAACACATTCAATGATACAGAAGAGCGTGGACAATACATGGCTGCATGTATTGCAAAATCATTTGAAAATGTTAGATTACCAGTCAATGCGGTAACTACTGAATTTGCACATGCAACACCATTAACACCACCTCCAGATCTGACACCAGTGGCCACATGTTCACTTGCAACAGTGCTTCAATCTGTAACGTCAACTCCACGGCATGATGTCCGCAATAGTTTGCCTACAACACCCACCATTGAGACGACGTCTGTGATTGATCCGCATCCCTTTGTAAACACATCAGCATCTTCGTCATCCACAATGACACCAATTCCACATTTACCCACTATGTTGCTATCAACTTCACCAGTAACAACAATTATACCAGTCTCAGAACCACAGCGATCGATGCCATCATTTCTACCTTCTCCCGTCACATCAACTCCAACTCGACCTATGACAACACCTACACCTCCACAACGCACGCTGACACCTATGTATTACAATACATCTCCATCTGCCAGCGTGAGTACATCTACGAATGCCTCAAATTCACCGATATCTTCAGCTCCTTCTTCACCAACACCAGCGTGGCTAATGGATGACCGCTTTCCTACGACATCTGACTGGTCTAGTACCGAAATAGCACATTCTTCTACTATTTCATCCAGATCAAATACTTTACATAATCGTGTCTCTCCTGAGCAAAACAGTTTACCAAAAACTTCATCTGACCGGAGATCGCACTGTTTTACTGAACCAAGCGCATGTTACAATAAAAAATTGGACAAACAAAAAAAAAATGATCCTATAGAATCTTCATTTCTACGTCTATCATCTGTAATAGAAGACCATTTGACAAATCGTGCTAAAGTGGAGCCAAATAAAAACAGAGGACCCCCACGAGGCGATGAAGCTTTCATGAAATTAGTACTCGCGGAAATGGCAGACTTTGATGAGGAAGCAAAAGCTGCGAAGAAGGCGAAAATTTTGAAAGTTTTGTATGAAAAATAATTGTTTTATGGCTTAAAGTATCGATTTCTCTATTTTTTCGTATTGTTATGAGCTACGTCTAATGTAGGATTAACAAAAAGATTTTTCTCAATATGATATGTTTATTAGGGTGGTCGTTAAGTTGGGATAAAAGATAGATTTCCCCGGCTGACCCCCAAATCGACTCCAAATGAATCAAGACTAATCCTGTAATTTTTCAAATTTTTATTTAAACGCTTGACCCTCGACCACACAGGATGAACTTGTCTATTTGAAATGCACGGTGATTCGCGGTCTTACCAGTTATCATTTCACTGTGGGACTAATAATGGGGTTGGTTTTGATCTATTTGACATCGATTTGGGGGGCGGCCCGGATCTTTTTTTCTAACGACCACCATAATGTATATTCATTATAACTTCATCACAGATAATTGCTAAGTGAAAAATAAAGCTGTTGTTCTTTTGAGAAAAGTTATCATACGTCTTGACGCGTCACATTCAAGTGGTGTATTACTACATTAATTATTTTTCAATAAACCAACATGTGATATTTATTTATTCATAACTCTTCGAGTTTAATTACAGTACGTTTGTTTTGTTCATGTTTTGTGTGTATGTACTCCAGCGTGCAGGTGATTTTTCTATACTTCTATCTAAAATGATATAATATTGTAGAATTTCTTTGAGTCTCTTTTTTTTGTTTCGCTTTCACTTACGTATTTAAAATAGCATTTATTTCACTAGTAAGAAACATATATCGCACACCTAGATCTAAATTAGGACAAGTAAAAAAACTTAAATTTTTAGTTATCATCATTTTTGTATACCCTGATACCATACGCAACTAACCACAAGAACAGATTCAGCTCAATGTTCATAATCATGACGACAGATTGCACTGACTTGGTCTTGCTGAATAAATAAATAATCAATAATAATACTATAATAATATAATTATTATAATATTAATAATAATAATTAATGATAATCATCATGAGTAATATTATATAATTATATTTATTATGAATAATAATTATTTAATTGATTAATTATCCAAATGCATAATTGGAGCAAAACGTTTTTTCCGCATACTGAAAAATGCGATTTTTTGACTTGTCCTAGTTTAGATCTAGGTGTGCTACTGAATGTCTATGAATACGGGTGATAATGTATAATAACCTATAAGATAATAACCAGAATAAACCTTTATTTTCATTTATCAATCAAGGTATTCAACGTCTTTCACTTTTATCGATAAACAATCACATACGTCCAGTCCCTCGAACATAGTCGTACTGCCAAGGTACAGCCCCCTCAGGCGTAACGAAGTAGTCTTTCAATATTTCTCGCATTCTTAAAGCATTCTGTGCTTCGTTTCGAATATCATGCATTGGTATATTTCGTAATGCTCCACCTTCCCTTAGTCTCCACTGCCCACCATTAACAACTCCAGGCTCAGCCTCCCAGTCTACGAACCTTGGAGGACAGTACAAAACCCTTGGCGGATTTTCAAGTTCATCTCTCGTTTTTAAAAAATTATGCAAACATATTGTTCCCAAGATGATGGCATCGACACTGTCAACATGTAAATTTATAAGTCTGCGATATATACGCCAACGAGCTGATAAAATCCCGAAAGCATTTTCGATCGTTCGGCGTGCTCGGGACAATCGATAGTTGAAGATACGCTTATCTTCCGATAAGTTTTGTCCACCGTAAGGTCTCATTAGATGCGTAGAGAGTCCGAAAGCTTCGTCACCAACGAAGAAGCAAGGTGTTTTCTGCTGACTTCCTGGAAGCATGGCCATTCCGTTAGGTAATCCAAGTTGATTGTGCTTCAGAGCCTGTCCCATTGTGCTATCGGCAAATATACCAGCATCGTGTCGGCTTCCCATCTCCCCGACGTGGACCAAGGTGAACTTATAATTTGCATCACACGTGGCAAGCAATACAATACTAAATGATTTTTTATAATTATAGAATAAGCTCCCAGAGTTTGCCGGAGCCTGAATAAGAACATGCTTGCCATCGATTGCTCCACAACAGTTAGGAAAATTCCATTGTTCCAAGAATTGAACACAAGTTCTTTGCCAGTCCTGTTCGCGCGGTTGTTTAAGGTGGATGGGTGCAAGAACCTGAACCAACACTTCTGAAACTTCTTTTATAATGTTTCTTGCTGTGGACTCTCCGACCCTATAAGCTAATGCTACGGACAGTATCACATCTCCTGTCGCAAAGTACCTATAACAAAGAATGTGTGTGAAAGTTTCATTCCATTCTATCCTATTCATTTTCCTCACATGAATGTTAAGGGGAGACGCTACTGAAACTTTGACAAAAACTGTTTTTCATTATTTCAAATTACCAAAAAGGGTCTGATCAAAAATCGCACACGACAATTTTTAGATATTGGTAACATGTGTATTGGAAAAAAATATCAAACTTCTGCGATGAAAGTGTATGCGCAGGAGACCTCTTGCAGAAGATTTCTCTCGAACCACTGCGAAAGGTCTCCTGCGCATACAGTTTCATCGCAGAAGGTTGATATTTTTTTCCAATACACATACTACTAATATTTACAAACTTTCGGATGCGATTTTTGATTGAACCATTTTGAGTGGTAAAAAAAAAAAAAATAGTGGTTTTTGACAAAGTTTCAGTACCGTCTCCCCTCAACATATTTATATATATATATATACCGGGAATATTCGGTGAAAGTTAACGATCCCCTTCCTACGGCCTAACCAACACAGGCGCGCACCGCGTGCGTGAGGCTCGGCGGGCGGGGCTGAGCGACCAGTGGTGCTTCTACCAAATCTTCCGCGCTAGGCCGAGTCCGCATAGCCCACCTCGATACTTAACCTAAAAAGCAATCATCGCACTGAACACGGAAAAGAATGAACGCGAATAAAATGGATTTGCCTGATGTGAACATTTATTTTCGAAATTTATGAACGAATTTAAAATCAAATATCAATCAATTGGATTTAAGTATTGATTATCAGTGTTTAGGATCGATATTTGAGACGAAGAGGAACAGGTAAGTGAAGGGTAAATCATTGAAGACAACATGGTCAAAAATTGTTTTATTTATTGATTTATTTATTTATTAACAGAAAAATGAAATTTATCAACGATTATTGGTTAATCGAGGGATCCATTGCTGTTGAATTATGGCGTACGTCCAAACTTATCGGAGATTGAATGCTTGGGAATCGAAGAGAGGCTACCGATGAGCCACTGTCGAACGTAGTAGACTTTTACTCGAACCATTTTTATTTCTCAACGACTACCTCTATCGGAGACCGAGTGCTGACATGTACCTCAGCGAGGCTTCATAACGTGCAGAGGGGCTTTTGTCGCAGGAGTTTGTAGTGCGATGAGGTAGCGTACGAGGAGCTTCGTTGCAAGCGTTTGTAGCACGTCGACGATATGCAGTCCTTCTCTGGACTCTGGCGAAGCCTTGCCGCATAAAAATTTGATATAAAATGCTCACCGATGCACTGCGAACTCTGGCAACGAAGCTCCTCGTACGCTGTCTCGTCGCACTGGGAACATCTGCGACGAAGCTCCTCTGCCTGCGACAAGACATGAACGTTGAATGCTTGTCTGACAAGTAAGAAATGTTCGATGAATATCGTCGATGGGCTACGAACCCTGGCAACGAAGCTCCTCGTACGCTGCCTCGTCGCACTGGGAAAATCTGCGACGAGGTTTCTTCGCCTGCTATGAGACATGAACGTTGAATGGTCGTCAGACGAGTAAGAAATGTTCGATGAATATCGTCGACGGGCTACGAACCCTTGCAACGAAGCTACTCCGTACGCTGCCAAGCCTCGCTGACGCTGTTGCTAGCTCTCGCTTCTTCGATCCCTGCTTGGTTCTCGATCACTCTTCGCAGTCTGTTGCCTGAGGTCAGCTTGGACAACGACGCCGGCGATATTTCTCCTCAAGAGTTAGCGGGCGATCAGTCATTGGGTACGTAGGATACAAAGTTAACGGACATCAAAAGACTTACAAGACTTATAAATTCTCATGATAGTCAGTTATACTCTCGCCTTGCTGTTTCAGAGGAAGTAACGATGTCCTGGGATGGCAACATCTTCTTCAACGAGTATGAGTTTATTCTTCTCAGACACGTGATTTACGACGAACTACAAACTCCTGCGACAAAGCCCCTCCGTACGCTATGAAGCCTCGCTGAGGTGCATGTCAGCACTCAGGTCTCCGATAGAAGTAGTCGTTGAGAGACGAAAATGGTTTCAGTGAAAGTATACTACGTTCGACAGTGGCTCATCAGTAGCCTTTCTTCGATTCCCAAGCAATCAATCTCTGATAAGTTTGTGCGTACACCATAATTCAACAGCAATGGATCCCTCGATTAACCAATAATCATTGATAAATTTCGTTTTTCTGTTTCAGACCTGAGGACGTGGCCTGTGGGTGGCAGCCTTATCCGCGATGACTTCATTCTCCGCATCGTACTCTGATCAAATGATTCATTATGTTATTATTAAACTAAAGTTAACACAAACACCGAAAACTTTCTCACGAATTCTTAATTTTCATTAGATTGAATACTAGTATTCCGAACAGATGTTTTGAATAAAATCTAGGTCTGAAAATAAATGAATCAATAAATAAATCAATAGATAAACCAATTTTTGACCATGTTGTCTTCAATGATTCACCCTCCACTTACCTGTTCCACTTTGTCTCAAATATCGCTCCTAAACACTGATAATCAATACTTAAATTCAATTAATTGATATTTAGTTGATTAATCTTAAAATAAATGTTCACGTCAGGCGAATCCATTTTATTCGCGCTCATTCTTTTCCGTGTTCAGTGTGATGATTGCTTTTTAAGTTAAGTATTTATCGAGTTAGCGTGGATGGGCTATAGTATTTATCGAGTTAGCGCGGATGGGCTATGCGGACTCGGCCGAACGCGGAAGATTCGGTAGAAGCACCACTGGCTGCCTAGCCCCGCCCGTCGAGTCTCACGTACGCGGTGCGCGCCTGTGTTGGTTAGGCCGTAGGAAGGGGATCGTTAACTTTCACCGAATATTCCCGGTATATATACCAGATAATCTGGTAATCATCAGAATTATGAAGTCCGGCTAATACAATCCATATCGAACATTTTAAATTTCCCTAAATTATTCCTTTTGGCAGAAAAAATCACATAGCTGTTGAGCTCAACGTTCATTGCAGCTTCTGTCAAAGGCCATACCTCAATGTCAACAAAAGGCGGTGCTCTGGAGGAAGAGCGCGGTGACTTCTCTTCAAAAGATATGGATAAACCATTCCGAGCAGGTGGTGAAATGTCTGCAAATCCATTCTTATATAGCGATGTAACATTGTGTCGTCTAATTGCAATTGTCTGAATAGTTGATAGTAATCCCCTTGATGTAGTCTTTCTTGGTTCAACGGCCTAACCCACCAGCGTCGACATATCCTTCGACGCAGGCATCCTGCTCGTCGCAATAAAATAAAGCACGCCATCCACGCTAATATGAGTATAAGCTCATCATCATCCATTTCTCTGAAAAGGATCGAATAAACAAAAAAGTACATGGTTTTGAAAATGGAAAGAATTTTTGTAAAATTATATAAGGTGGGTGATTGGAAGGAAGTAAGTATCGAATACGTAACAAAAAGCATAACACGTGGAACAAAGACTAGTGTAACTTGAAAGTTTTCATGAAATCGAGGCATCTGTATACAAAATTATATACTCATGAACGATCAATTATCAACAACTGCCAAAATTATTAAAATGAATTGCCCATTTTTTTTGTATAATACGAAAAGTAACGATTAATCGAGTGCAAGGGAATCAGAGATTGGTGAATTTACCATTTTAAAAAGGTTATGTGGGATTTATATGTTATAAAGAAATATTTTTAGGTCACAAAGAGCAAGAAATTTATATACTTATCATCTACTTACTTGTTCTTAATCCTGCCCAACGGATATTTCAGCTTTTTATTCGATGACGATATACCCCTTTGTATCAAAACAAGTGCCGGTACTAGCTACGCGCGGTCCTGCTCGCTTGTCACTGAACACGTGGGAGAGCGAGCGCGGCACAACGGCAACAGCGTAAAGCGGGACTTCTGCTGGATAGAACGGACAGCGAAGCAGCATGCCCGGTACGGATCGAGACCTCGCGCGCGATTGGTCGGTGCTGCGTGTGCGTGAGCGGACGGCTCGTCTGTGTTCCGTCTCCGGCTCTCCGGTAACGTCGTTTTATGTGCGAGCACCTTTAGTTGGAGGGACTCCCCTATTAAAGACTGGCGGCGGGTGCCGGTGATGAGTTTTCTTTCTTTGGGGGGTTTGGGGAAGTAGGAATTTGGAGGATAGGGATAGCTGGGGTTAGCGGGGGTAGGAATTGGAAGGACTTACTGCGACATTAGGCGCGGCGGGGTTTGCGGGTAGGGGAGGTGAAGAGGGTTTTGCGCGGTACGGGGAGAGGGATGCGGGACTTAGGTCGAGGTCGGGAGGTAGTACGAGGTGGCGGCGGTGTCCTGGGGTCCTTGGGCGGAGTCCCTAGAATCTCCTGAGGCCGGACAGGAGGCTGGAGAGCGTACGGTTGAGTCCGCTGCCGTATTCCGTTGGGATCTGCTGCATCGGCGGTGGAGGCACCTCGGAGGGGACGAGGGATCTTGGAGCCTTTAGGTGGAGGGAACGGGGTGTTGGTGTGGTCGACGATGATTCCCGGAGTGGTCGGTACTCCCTCCAGATGGACTCTAAGATCTCGTCGGGGGTGCTGGCGAGGCTGATCCACCGGATCTAAGGTCCGTAGTCGTAGCCTCCACGAGACTTCCTCCTGCTCCCGTAGTAGCTGTAGTTGCCTTTCCACTAATGCTAGTAAGCTAGCCGTTTCCTGCTTCCGCGGCTGTATAGGCTCGGAGGGGGAGTCAGGAGTGTCAGGGGTTTGCGTGGACATAGGCCCTTTAGTAGGTTGCCGCAAAAGTAGATAGTCGGAGCTGTTAGGGTAGCAACGATTTTATTGTAACAAAAAAGATCTATACACTTGTTAGGTGTGATCGGATGCTGCGATGAGCTGATGCGTCGATCGAGCGTGGCGTTCGCTGTTCGCTGTTCGCTGCTCGCTGTTCGCTGCCCGCTGTTCGCTGTTCGCCGTTCGCTGTTCAAGCGTCCGGGCACTGGGGTCTATAGCCTACTTGAGAGGTTACTTTACTCGCGACGTTTCTTCCCGGGCTGCGCCGCGTTGTGGCGGAGCGCGTAGTCACGGAGAGTATTGCTAGAGGCGGGGAGCGCGGAGCGCGGTGGCTGCCTGGCCACGGTGCGCTGAGCGGCACTTAGAGGCGGGCGCCGTGCGGTGCGGTGGGGCGGGTATAGCTAGGTTGCCTACCGGTAGGCGCCCTGAGGAATGTAGTAAGCTATGCGTGTAACAGCCTATTGTAAATCCGATGTGGATATTCTACGTCGCGCATGCGTCGCGTTTCGAGATATCTTTATCGAGTGTGGGAAAGTATGTCCGTTCACCGAGAGCACAACTATTGCGTCAGCCTACTCAGCGGCGTTTAGAAAAAAATTTCTACAAGCTGACCGTATAGGTATTCTACCGCCGGGTGGTTATAGGCTGGCTGATCGGCAGTCCAAAAAGGCGATAGAGTGGCTCGTCTGGAAAGAGAGGGAGTTAGGGGCTGTGATCGCGCACGCCGGCCGTTCGCGCGAATTCCGTATTCCTGAGACAGGTCGGGTCGTGGACGGGTATTACGAGGCGGATGACGGAACGCGTCACATTTTTGAATTTCACGGTTGCTTCTGGCACGGTTGTAGGCGGTGTTTCAACGTGAACGGTGACCGACGTACCGTGAACGGGGACACCATGGACAAGCGTGCCGAGCAAACGCGATCGAAGACGTCGTGTATGAAGAAAATGGGATACGTAGTCACCGAGATATGGGAGTGCGCGTTCGATCGACTTCTCGAGCAAAACGAGGAAATGCGGGAATACTTGTCTCGGCACCCAATAACGGCTAGCCTCGCGATTAGCACCCCCTTGGATCCGCGCGATGCCTTTTACGGTGGTCGAACGGGGAACACTTCGCGCAGCTACGAGGTACGCCAAGGGGACGATGGAAGCATTAGTGAAAAAATAAAATATGTAGATGTTTGCTCCCTGTACCCGTACATCTGTAAGCATGCATCTTTCCCGTTAGGCCACCGAAAAGTCCTCGTCGGTGACGAGTGTAAGGCGCTGACGGGTGTGAGTGGCAGGGACATCTCCTGCGTTGAGGGGTTGGTCAAGTGCAGCGTACTGCCGCCCCAAAATCTTTACCACCCCGTGCTCCCGCTGCGTATGCACGGAAAACTGATGTTCGCACTGTGTCGGTCCTGTTGCGAACAATTGGAGCAAGACGAGTTCACCCATAGCGAGGCGAGAGATCGTCAGTTCGACGGCACTTGGGTGTCGTGCGAGCTGAAGAAAGCGGTCGAGAAAGGCTACGAGATCGTCCAAGTGCAGGAAATTTGGCAGTACGAGGTGACGAAATACGACCCCTCTACTCGTCAAGGGGGGCTCTTTACAGGGTACATAGATACATTTCTTAAAATCAAGCAGGAGGCCAGCGGTTGGCCCGGCGACTGCATCGACGAGCCCTCGCGAGACCGTTATCTCGCAGAGTACGAGCAAGTGGAGGGGATAATATTGGATAGAACTAAGATTGCCAAAAATCCTGGACTTCGTTCGGTCTCTAAGCTCTGCCTCAACTCGCTTTGGGGAAAGTTCGGACAGCGGGACAATATGGCAAAAACCACGGTGGTAAAGACGCGTCAGCATCTGTTGGAGCTACTGACCAACCCCGAGGTCGAGGTGAGCGAGTTGCTGCCTGTCAACGACCAGGTGTTGTACGCGAGGTGGTCGTACGCCGAGCAGAGTGTCACGCCCTCGCCATTAGCGAACGTAGTGATAGCCGCATATACCACCGCGCAGGCTAGATTAAAATTGTACGAATATTTAGAGAAGTTAGATCGACGCGTTCTTTATTACGACACAGACTCCGTCATATATGTTCACGACACGGCACGGCCACAGGATTACGTACCACCGACAGGGAACTTCTTGGGAGATTTAACTGACGAGCTCGAAACGTACGGTCGCGGTAGTTATATTCGGGCATTTGTTTCGGGGGAGCGAAATTTTACGCGTACATCGTTCGATGTCCGGACGGCAGCGAAGTTGAAATCTGCAAGGTAAAGGGAGTGACATTGAATCACTCCACAGCTAGTAGAGTAAATTATGATTCAATCCGTCAAATGGTAGTAGGGGGTGAGGGTCCGATTACGCTGCAGTACCGGGCTATTCGTCGAGACAAGCTGCACGAGGTAGTAACACGTGCCGAATCCAAAACCTGTCGACCGGTATTCGTGAAGAGGCGGTGTTGCACAGATAGTTTCGATACCCTACCCTACGGTTATCGCTCAGCCACATCCTCGACGGGGGACCCTTGAATTTTACGGATCTCGCTCTTCCCTGGCTCATGCCTCTTTCTCGCTCTCTCTCTCTCTCTCTCTCTCTCTCTCTCTCTCTCTCTCTCTCTCTCTCTCTCTCTCTCTCTCTCTCTCATGACACGAGACACGAGACCTCCGGAGCCTTGACACGTGCGGTTCGACCCAGCGCAGCACAACCACAGGGACACCGACCAGTCATCCACACAGACACACACACACCGGTATGGACGATTCTACGTTAGAACCGTTCGGATCGTTGCAAAAGTAAGTCAAATGATGAAATTTATTCTGCCGTTTTCACTTTTCTCTAACTCTTGTGTCTTTCTCTTTTCTGCCACGAGTCGTGATACCCTCGGGACCTTGACGTAAACGATTCAACGTTCACGCTGTGACACGTCACAACCCGACGCAGTGTAGCTACTGAGACACCGGCCATCCTCCCACACGCACGCACCTCCACAGACGATTCTACGTCAGCTGCATTCATCACGTTGCAGAGGTGAGTCCAATAATAAAATTTGTGAAATCTAAAAAATTGCGTACATCCATGACAGAGCGACCGGCCTGTCACTTCAAACGGCTCGTATCGACAGCGGAGTGTGCTGAGGTTGACCTCATCGGTCAGCGTGCAGGCCAGAGCATACGAATCAGCTCATTGCGTACGCTCGCCGCGGGAGTTCACCTCGCCCAACGGGCGACCGCGGATGGTGCCCGTTGGAATAAGAGCTAGTAGCAACGGGCACCACCCCCGACGCGCGCGCGCTGATATCAGCTGGTAGTCAGCGCGCCCCGGTGCGGGCCAGAGCGTACGAATCAGCTGATTGCGTACGCTCGCCGCGAGGGTTCACCTCGCCCAACGGGCGACCGCGGATGGTGCCCGTTGGAATGAGAGCTAGTAGCAACGGGCACCACCCCGACGCGCGCGCGCTGATATCAGCTGGTAGTCAGCGCGCCCCGGGCCCGCCGCCGCCGCCGCCGTCACCGATATGAGCTTATCGCGGGGAAGAGGGATGGGAAAAAATAATTCTTTTGCTTTTTTCCGCCAAACATATTGAGAAATAAATTTTTTATATTTGGCAGAATCCTGCGGCAAAGAACAACAACAACGATGGACACTCGCTGGAATCACCCATTCTCAGCCATCGTCGCTGGACCATCGGGCTGTGGGAAGTCAAATTTCGTAAAAAAATTTCTACGGTACAGCAGTGCCATGTGCGAGACGAAATTCACTCGTGTAATCTGGTACTACGACGAGTGGCAACCGCTGTACGAGTCGAGCAAGGGAATAGAGTACCGAGAAGGATTACCACAACCCACCGACTATGATGGCGACAAGACCCCGAAACTGTTGGTGATTGACGATTTGATGCGCGAAGCGTCAAGTCACGTTGTCGTCGATCTATTTACCAAAGTCTGCCATCACAAGAATCTAAGCGTCTTCTACATTACGCAAAATTTGTTTCATCAGGGACACGGTCAACGAGATATTTCTCTCAACGCAAACTATATCGTTTTCTTAAAAAATCCGCGAGATCGCGCCCAAATACAACATCTCGCGCGTCAAGTACACCCGGAGGATCCGCGATTTCTCCAGGAGGCATACCACGACGCCACAGCTGTTCCGCACGGGTATTTACTGTTCGATCTGAAGCAATCGACGCCGGAGAATTGTCGTTTCCGTACAAACATTTCTCCCAGCGACGGACATCAGTATGTCTACGTGCCGAAAAAGGATATAAAACTGAGCAGCGCGCAGAGAGTACCAGTAGTCCCGCTGTAATGCCGCGAAAGGTACGTCATGGGTGTCGCGCTGTCTTCGGTAAGACAAACGCCCTTGCCCTGCATGCGTTGCACAAATTAAACGCAACCCAGAGACGCGCCTTGCTACGTACCGCCGACGACTCTCTGGTGAGGGATATATGTGAGTGTGCTCTGAACACCTTGGAAGGTAACGTGGTCTTGTCTCGAGCGCATAAATCGCGTCTGGCGCGACACAAGCAGACGCTCCGAAAATTAGCCTGTAATCGCGGAAGTTGGAAAAGCAAGAAGAAAATCCTGGTTCAACGAGGGGACGGTTTTTTGGGTCTACTGCTGGCACCGATTCTGGGAGGTCTGGCCTCGGCACTGTTCTCTAAGTAGAGGAAATCACAGCGAGAGAGAGATAGAAAGAAAAGACGTTGGAGATGGATCGTGCCAAGAAAATGGTACTTATACCGGCGGAAGGTCTAAAGAGGTTTCAACGACAAATGAGTGACGTCGTGAGTGCGTCATCGGGTCCGGACGCCGTTCACGGGGACCCTGTTTCACGTCTCGACCGTGAAATGAGCGACATCTTGAACGAGGGCACCAACGATAGTGCAGAAAAGTGGAAACTTTACCAGCAGTAGTGATGGCGATATTTTCCAATTGTATCGATATTTTGTATCGATACGTATTGGTGGTCAGTGTATCGATACACATAAAATATCGGCAGCGAAGTATCGATATCACGGATATCGAATATCGATACTAAAATTAGAAATGAAAACCACGGAATTGAAAGAGATAATATAATTTATTAAAATGCGTCAATTATAAAATGAACATACTTGTAGTAGAATATTATAAATTATTATAATATGTCTTAGGTCCATGGAATTACATAAGTTTCAATGATTCAGTCAACATTGATATGCCAGTATTCAATAGATAATGACCCCAGAAATAATAACTGCTGCAAGTGATCTCCGCTTATGCGATTTCTTGCTTCAGTGAGAATCCTGCCTGCTTTGGAAAATAGCCGTTCAGACGGGACGGAGGTCGCAATTACGGATAAATATTTTTTGGCCATCTGACTCAAGGGCGAATGATTGTGGGAACTCCAAAACTTTATTGGGCTGGCCTCTATTTTGATCGGAGGCTGATTTAAGTAATACCTCAAGTCTTCTTACATTTCATTATGATTATGAATACCGACTTCTCTCGATTTATTTGAATTCACCAGATCCTCGTGGTACGACCAGAAATTTGCTTTTTGTACAGCGCTGCTTTGAGGATCTCGATTTTCATTTTCCAACTCCATCGTAACTGTATTATTCTCCGCCCTTGTAATTTTATTCACTGCATGGGAGCAGGCTACCTTATCACAGAAGTGAATTCGCTTGAATCTCGGATCTAGAATAGCTGCGATCGCAAGAATGGAAACTTGTTCGATACAATCAAATCTTTGACAGAACTGTTCCAGCAAGAGTTGCTTCATGCGATCTCCGGTTCGAGTTTCAGGTGTTGATGAACGCAGAGTGGTTCGAAGGTGTTTACTATGGGCACTACTTTGCTACCAGTGAGATATGATTCTCCACATACAATTTTTGTGGCATCTTCAAACGGTTTTAACAATTCGACAAACTCTTTAACCGTTTGTAGTTCTGACGCAGTCAACATTGGTGGTGCTGTGGGGCATTGCAAAAGTATGGATCCTACTTTATTTGATACTTGAATAAACCTCGCAAGCATGTCATGTGTTGAGTTCCAACGTGTATCGACAGATTGGATGAGTTTCAAATCGCATACAGTTCGCAATTGATCTGCAGCAGCCACGGATTTTTTGAAATAAGTAACGATAGTTTTCACTTTTTTGCATATAGCGCTTACGTCAGTGTCAGTATCTATTATCTTCGAAGGTACTAAATTCAGAGTGTGCGCGAAGCATGCCAAATGTTTATCTGCACCGAATGCATCTCTGACAGCTTTTTTTATGTTCGCCCCACTGTCGGATACAACAACTACAATACTATCTTTACTGATTTTCCAATCGGTTATTATTTTTAACAGCCATTTTTCAAGATATGCTGAGGTATGTCTCTCATCTAACTCAGCCACACCGATCGTAACCGATTTGTGCTCCTCATTCGATAAAAAATGAGCCGTTATACCCAAGAAACTTTTGACATTCAAGGAATCGGTCCACACATCTGTAGTGAGCGATAAATGCTCTGTAATTAAAAGCTGAGTTTTGATCATGCTCGATAGCACGTCATATTTCTCTTCAATCAGTCTTGTTGTAGTTTTCCTACTTGGAAGTTTATACAGGGGAGCAATGGCCTTTACAAAAGTTTGGAATCCCTCATTTTCTACGATTTGATACGGCTGGTTGTCTTTGGCAATCATATACAGGAGTTTATTCGTGATCTCTGCAGCTCTGGCTCCTCCATCTGAAACATCATTGGAACACACAATTTTTGATGAGAATCATGCCTCTTTATTTCAACGATTGAACGATAGTTCGAGTTGAAAATTATTACAAGAATATGAAGGAATTACGTATTGAACTACACATCTGAATTGACAAAAGTTGGAAAATGTTAGATTGCGAATTTGAGGAACCAATATTTACATACCTTGGAACGACTTTTGTTTGGAAAAGGCTATGTCTAATCTGGGCTGCTTTTTTGCTGTAGCGCTTACTGCAACTGATGATGTGGAAGCTTCAGAATTTGCAGAAGTTATCGATATAGTGGATAATGCCGGAGATGAAACTGGGTCGTCGAGGTAATCTATATCTCCTTCATCGTCAAGTGAAAGCTATTGTTTGAATAATAATTAGACGTTAGTATCATATGTTTAATATTCTGAGAAACCAATGAAAAACTCAACTGTACATTACCGTTCGTTTCTTTTTGAGATTGGATGTAGATTGGTTCCCAGTATCGATGGCAGAAGCTGGCATTTGCACTTGGGAATGGGAGCGTTTGAGGTGAAATTTCAAATTCGTCGTGTTACCACTTCCCTTCACTTCTTGTTGGCAGAGCTTGCATTTACCTCCCGCAGGGGGGGTACGTTACGTTTTGGCGCCGCCGTTTTGGCGCCGCCGTTTTGGCGCCGGCCGTTTTGGCGCCGGGACGTTTTGGCGCCGGACGTTTTGGCGCCGGCCGTTTTGGCGCCGGACGTCTTGGCGCCGGGACGTCTTGGCGCCGGCCGTTTTGGCGCCGGCCGTTTTGGCGCCGGCCGTTTTGGCGCCGGCCGTTTTGGCGCCGGCCGTTTTGGCGCCGGACGTTTTGGCGCCGGCCGTTTTGGCGCCGGACATCTTGGCGTAACGGATCTTGCAAATCGCAGCTACGACTTAAAGAATATATTTCCGCTGATTACACGACTCGACAAAAAAAATTCCGTTCTCTGTCCTAAAGTTTATTTTACGATTTTCCGATTAATTATGCACAAAAACGAAAAGAATAGTATTTTATGTGGCATGGCCGTAAACCAAGTGTTTTTGGCGAGGATAATGATTTCAGTACGAGCTAAAGGCGAGCCGGAAGCGAGTTCTGAAATCATTATTCGAGTCAAAAACGGTTTACGGGCGCGCCCCATACGATATTTTTTTCGACATAGGCATGAAAAGTCACTTTAACGCCTGTTGAGATTCGCACTTGATACAACGAAGAGTGAGGTTATGGCGGGCGCGATCTGTCGCGCACTCCGGCTGTGCACCGAAACTGCCATAAAAAGACTTTATATGGCAGCTTCGGATTGCGCACTTCGGACTACGCATCAAAACTGCCATAAAAAGACTTTTGATGGCAATTCTGAAATGAGCCGTATAAAGTGCTACTTTACGGATCGAAAACAGGCGTCAAAAAGTGACTTTTCAATGCCTATGCCGAAAAAAATACCTTTTTTCCATACAAAGTTTGCTTTTGTGATAGTTATATTATAATAACACAGGTCAACAAACATTTTTTTTTTGGGTTTCTGTTCTAATGACTAAATTTTGATTCTAGACATCGAAACGGCTACTTTCTTTAACAGGATATAAGCCATCAAAGGTAAAAAAAAAAAATTCTAGATATCGAAAAACACTTAAATTTACATTTTTAGCTTTTAAAGTTTGCTTTTTTTTTCATTTTTGAACTTGAATTTTTGTTATTTTATATTTATTTGCTATTGTTCATCACAAATCTTGAATAATAAAGACTCGAGTGTTCAGCAAAAACTTTTTTAATCGAAATTTAAAATAAAATTATGGAACAAAATATATATTGTTGTGACATAACAAATCTATCATTTTTCCTAAAAATACAGAAAATTGCTCTAGTTTCTTCAAAAGCAAACTTTGATGAAAAAAATTATTTTTCCCCTTCTTTTTAACATAGGAGAAATCATAATTTCATATGCAGAAGACAGACCGAAAAATCGTGTTGACCAGTGTTATTATCGTTTATTACCAATAGCAAAGTAAAATGCAAGCTCACGTGTAAATTCACTTACCTTATACCTACCTCACTCACCTCATACCTAAACTACTGCAGGGGGTTTCTACCGAAGCATGCAGGATTTCTACAGATTGTAATATCTACATACCACATGCTAAACACCGTAAGAAAGAACAACAAGCAATCACAATCAATTGCACTAAAACTGAGCTGAAATTAGAGCGGGAAAACAGATAGGAGAATGATTATGGAATGAAGTATACAGTTAAAAGTAGAGTAGAAATGAAGTTTATGATTCAAACCAAAGAACACACGTTTGAAAAAGTTAACAAAAAATAGAATGATAATCTATTACAAGAAAGTAAAACCCAGTAGATACATAAATATTTGACAAATTACAAAACAAAAATAAAAGAGCTAACAACAAACAGTATTTAGCAAGAAGCGTTACAGAAAACTCAAATTAAATATAGGATTCACAATTCAGAAAACAATTACTATGAAATGGTTAAAAAAAAGTGGTATGATGATCGTAAGCATTTAAAAAAACGAAAACTAAATGTAAATAAATATAATCTATATAGTTCCAAACATACTACGGTGAAGCTAATTATACATGAGAGAAAGCAAACTAGAAATATTACCTACTGTAGGTAATAGGGGAAGGTAGGGCAAAACGGACCGGGAGGGCAAAACGGACCGTAGGGCAAAACGGACCGAGAGGGCAAAACGGACCGCCTGAAAAATTTATTTTGAATTATTATAAAAAATTCAATGATGCATCGTAAAGTTAACCCTCGAACTTAGAAATATTTTGAGGTAGGTCTTAGTCAATCACGTCGAGTCAGACTCAGTCAAGTCATCGCAAACGACTAGAAAGGATAATTGACTCGACTAGATTGACTTAGACCTACCTCAAAATGTTACTAAGTTCGAGGGTTACCTTCACGATGCATCATTGAATTTTTTATAATAATTCCGAAGAAATTTTTCAGGCGGTCCGTTTGGCCCTCTCGGTCCGTTTTGCCCTACGGTCCGTTTTGCCCTCCCGGTCCGTTTTGCCCTACCTTCCCCTATAACTCTAAGAGTTTCATTACAATTCCCAAAATACTTTGGAAATCGCAGTTCAGGCTGCACTTTTACAATTACATATGGATTTGGCACGACACCTTCACCATTAAAATGATAATATTTCCTATTTACTTTCTCTCGCAAAATTTCGAAAAATTAATTAAGCAAAAAATTTTGCGCGATGCCTGTCAGGTATTCAATTGTGGTTCTATGAGCAAATCGGCGCACATTCTCCGCAATTCTGGTATCTGCTTCTTGATACTTCCGCCTTTTATACGGAGGTGGTATCCCTTTCAAGAACGCGGCATAATTCGCGTCCCTACTTTTTTGAACAATTCTTAACCCGTCAATAAATTTCCATATTGATGGATGTTCAACATCCAACTCTCTTTGTAATGTGCGGTGCGCGGCTTCCGCAAAATTGTTGGTCCTGTTTTGCCCCAACAAAACTCTGTCGTAGACGGACCAAATTTTGGGCGCGAATAGAGGGTCTAAACGTGTTCCATTTCGTTGGAGACGTCCTACATAATTAGCCTGAACAACAGTATTAACATACGTACATTAGAGTTGTATATAAGAAACAATTATACATATGAGGTAGTCCACCCCAACTCGGCGGCATTTTCCCTGGCTCTCAGCGATCTGTTTCATTATTCTTCATCTTATTCGACCTACAGAAGAACGTACTCTCAATTTTCTTTAGATTTTTCGGACCAGCCGTTCTCTCTACAAAAAAAATTACGTTCTCTCTACAAAAAAAATTAATGAACCTCGCTTTTTTGGAAAAAAAACGCCCTTTTTTGAAATTCTCAGAAAATTCACAAAAATTCTGTGTCGCAAAACAAAATTTTTGAGCCATAAATCATAGTGAAAAAATATATATATATTTTTTTCAATTTACATGTATCTTTCCTCTTAAATTAAATATAAAAATAAATTAAAATACTTTCACTGTGATTTATTGCTCAGAAATTTAGTTTTGTGACAGAATTTTTGTGAATTTTTTAAAAATTTGAATCGAAGGCGTTGTTTCTTCAAAAAGCGAGCTTCATTAATGTTTTTTAGAGAACGACTGGTCCGAAAAATCTGAAAAAAATTTGAGTCCGTTCTTCTGTAGGTCGAATACGATGCAAAATAATGAAACAGATCGCTGAGGGTCAGGGAAAAATTCCGCCGAGTTGGGGTGGACTACCTCATATATATATTAAATCAAACTCGAGCGTCAACAAGCATAGGAAGGAAATGATTAAACCATAAATAAAAGTCTAACAATCATTCCAACGAATCACTCTGAACGAGGTCCGGGAATTTTAGTAGCGTATAGTTCGGTAGACCTAAATTTTCTGAAGAGAATAAAGGCCGGTTTACATAGGACGTGTACGTTTCCGTTGCCGTTCTCGTAGAGAATTAAAATATACGAAATCTATAGTATCGTCTATTGTTCAGTTATAGACGATACTTATAGGTTTCGTCTATTTCGATTCTCTACGAGACCGGTAACGGAAACGTAAATGTCCTATGTAAATCGGCCTTAACCGTCTGTGAAACAACCATGGAGACTATAGAGACCAAGAGCGCGAACTGCGGTTTAGTTGAGCGAACAGTTCGACTACATGCTCGTAAGAGCGATAAGTCTCCAAAGGAAAAGAGAAAGAGAGAAAGAGAGTTGAGCGAACAGAAATATATGGTCTCGGGTTGGCGCTAGTGAGCTCAGTATAGGGTCCAGTTCGAATTCGCTTCTCAATCACCATGACAGTTCGTGCTCTGAGTCTCTAGTCCTCCATGGATACAACCATGATTATTTAAGCATTGTGGAAAATATTTATTAATAAACATTAATAAATTTAATAATTAAATCACCAGAGTTAATGTTGAAAGTATCTACGAGAGGTTCTCCCAGAGTTATTGGAGAGAAAGAAAAAAAAACAAAATTAAAATGATTACTAAGATTCATTCAGATGAAGGATTCTGAAGAAGTGAGGTTATTATAATATTAAATTTATAGGGGAAGGTAGGGCAAAACGGACCGGGAGGGCAAAACGGACCGTAGGGCAAAACGGACCGAGAGGGCAAAACGGACCGCCTGAAAAATTTATTTTGAATTATTATAAAAAATTCAATGATGCATCGTAAAGTTAACCCTCGAACTTAGAAATATTTTGAGGTAGGTCTTAGTCAATCACGTCGAGTCAGACTCAGTCAAGTCATCGCAAACGACTAGAAAGGATAATTGACTCGACTAGATTGACTTGGACCTACCTCAAAATGTTACTAAGTTCGAGGGTTACCTTCACGATGCATCATTGAATTTTTTATAATAATTCCGAAGAAATTTTTCAGGCGGTCCGTTTTGCCCTCTCGGTCCGTTTTGCCCTACGGTCCGTTTTGCCCTCCCGGTCCGTTTTGCCCTACCTTCCCCTATTATATTATTATTATTATTTTTTTTTTGCTTCAAAATTTGTTTTATATAAACAAATATAAGGAATCAAAATATGTACAAATATATATATTCGTTTTAGGATTTGACTACATGCTTGAAAGAGTATTAAGCCGTTGAAGAAAGAGAGAGAGACAACCAAGATTATGTATGGCAGTGCAAGGATTCAGAACTACAGATTTAATACAATATTCATACCTCGAACCACTCCAAAATTCTTTGTAAACTCGCAGGAAGATGATCATACAGCCTCATTACTGCTTCAGATAAATGTTCCGTGGGCACAAATGCTAGCGCGACAATCATCCGTGCTTTAAGTGCATATTCCGCATCGTTGTTATACCGCGATAATAAATGCTCTTTGCCCAATTTCTTTTTGATATTCTGAGATAAGTGAAATAAGCAGCCGCGGATTTCTGCGTCAGGGAATTGCTCGGCAATACTATTTAACACAGCCATTTCATAATCTGAATGGACATCTTTGGGATTGAAATCTGGCCAAACCGATTTAATAAGAGCGAAACATCTGGAATATGTTTCCTGTCTCTTATCTGCAAGCAGGGCATACAAGACAGGAAATACATATCCGTCTCGTTCCGCAAGTATTACGAATAACTGGCTGAATAACGATGGCGCTATTTTGAAGGTGCCGTCAATGTATATGCTTTTCATCAGGTAGCTCCATTCTTGGGCATCCTCTCGCCCAAATAAGAGAATGCGATCTGGGGCATTTCCTGTGTCTCCCAGAAGGAACAATATAGTTTCATTCGGCGAAACTACATAATATTTATATTCTTCGGGTATTTCCAGCGACAATAAATCTTTTGGCGATGGCGGTATAGCCCGAACTACGTTGCGTTTCCGTTGGATGATTTTACGCCGAGCATCTCTGTTCGGAAGTTGACCTTGCACTGCTGCCGAAGTACCCGCCATCGCATTGGCCATAATTTGACCAGAAGTCTCGACAGTCTCTACCGCCCTGCGCTTCATCTCATTCGTAATGATTGCTGCCTCGATGATGCCAGGATCACTGCCATGTATATGGTCATTGAACCGTGATAGTACCTTGATTAATAATAATATCATATTTAATCCAAATACTTATGTAATTAGATACACGAGCCAGCAATAGTTTTCCCTGACAAAACTAAGTATTAATGTCGGTAGATAGAAGGTACTAATCTATGAAAATAAAAATGTTTAAATAATTCTATCACATAAGTTTTGTGAGATGTATATTTTTTTTAGTTTTCTTGGTACTACTAGAGTTAATTTCGAATTATATGTAGAATATAATATTATATGAGAAAGTCTTGTTGAGGGCTTCTCATTATATTTCATTTTTTCGTAAAAATCGATGTGAAAATTATAAATATGCATATATCTTTCATGAAAATAAATCTCGATGTGCTGTGAAAAAATACGTCCTATATTTTAATTCAACATAGTACCCAAATACCTAAGGAAAAGCAGTATCATTTGAAGGAGAAATTGAAAGTTATATTTCATAGGGCTATGTAAGCGATATATCAGGTATTTTGAAGTTTAAAAAGCCACAGCTACCGCTGGGTATTTCGCATGTGTGTGTGTGTGTAGGATGAGTGGAGTGGCATAACCTATTCTGACCCATTCTAACCTATTCTGACCTTTCGGGAGCCACAGCCACCGTCTGGGTATTTCGCATGTGTGTGTGTGTGTGTTGGGTTAGTGGTGTGGCCTAACCTATTCTAACCTGTTCTAACCTATTCTAACCCATTCTAAAGTATTCTAACCTAACCTAACCTGTTCTAACCTGTTCTCACCTATTCTAACCCATTATAAAGTATTCTAACCTATTCTAACCTTTCGGGAGCCACAGCCACCGTCTGGGTATTTCGCATGTGTGTGTGTGTGTAGGATTAGTGGGGTAGCCTAACCTCTTCCAACCTGTTCTAACCTATTCGAACCCATTCTTACATATTCTAACCTATTCTAACCTTCTGGGAGCCACAGCCACTGTCTGGGTATTTCGCATGTGTGTGTGTGTGTGTAGGATTAGTGGGGTAGCCTAACCTATTCTAACCTGTTCCAACCTATTCTAACCCATTCTAACGAATCTAGGAAAAAAAGGACTTGGAAAAAAAAGCCGCGGAAAAAAAAGACTGGAAAAAAAAGACTTGGAAAAAAAGACACGGAAAAAAAAGACTCGGAAAAAAAAGATTCGGAAAAAAAAGCGGAAAAAAAGACTCGAATATACGAAAACCCGAAAAAAAATTCTCCAAGTTTTGCAGTTTTGGCAATACTCGTGTCCTAACCTATTCTAGCCTTTCGGGGTGCGGTAACCACCGACTGCTCGTTCCGTACTGGGTATGGTGTTGTGGTTTCGTATAAGCTACAGATCAATGAAGTCATAACCTAATCTAACCTTTGGGGGTGCAATTCTGGTGTCCTAACCTATTCCAACCTCTGGGGGGTAATACTCGTGTCCTAACCTATTCTAGCCTTTCGGGGTGCGGTAACCACCGACTGCTCGTTCCGTACTGGGTATGGTGTTGTGGTTTCGGATAAGCTACAGATCAATGGAGTCCTAACCTAATCTAACCTTTGGGGGTGCAATTCTGGTGTCCTAACCTATTCCAACCTCTGGGGGGTAATACTCGTGTCCTAACCTATTCTAGCCTTTCGGGGTGCGGTAACCACCGACTGCTCGTTCCGTACTGGGTATGGTGTTGTGGTTTTGGATAAGCTACAGATCAATGGAGTCCTAACCTAATCTAACCTTTGGGGGTGCAATTCTGGTGTCCTAACCTATTCCAACCTCTGGGGGGTAATACTCGTGTCCTAACCTATTCTAGCCTTTCGGGGTGCGGTAACCACCGACTGCTCGTTCCGTACTGGGTATGGTGTTGTGGTTTGGGATGAGCTACAGATCAATGGAGTCCTAACCCGTTCTAACCTTTGGGGGTGCAATTCTGGTGTCCTAACCTATTCCAACCTTTGAGGGGCAATACTCGTGTCCTAACCTATTCTAACCTTTCGGGGTGCGGTAACCACCGACTGCTCGTTCCGTACTGGGTATGGTGTTGTGGTTTCGGATAAGCTACAGATCAATGGAGTCCTAACCTATTCTAACCTTTGGGGGTGCAATTCTGGTGTCCTTACCTATTCCAACCTCTGGGGGGTAATACTCGTGTCCTAACCTATTCTAGCCTTTCGGGGTGCGGTAACCACCGACTGCTCGTTCCGTACTGGGTATGGTGTTGTGGTTTCGGATAAGCTACAGATCAATGGAGTCCTAACCTATTTCAACCTTTGGGGGTGCAATTCTGGTGTCCTAACCTATTCCAACCTCTGGGGGGTAATACTCGTGTCCTAACCTATTCTAGCCTTTCGGGGTGCGGTAACCACCGACTGCTCGTTCCGTACTGGGTATGGTGTTGTGGTTTCGGATGAGCTACAGATCAATGGAGTCCTAACCCGTTCTAACCTTTGGGGGTGCAATTCTGGTGTCCTCACCTATTCCAACCTCTAGGGGGTAATACTCGTGTCCTAACCTATTCTAACCTTTCGGGGTGCGGTAACCACCGACTGCTCGTTCCGTACTGGGTATGTGTTGTAGTTTCGGATAAGCTACAGATCAATGGAGTCCTAACCTATTCTAACCTTTGGGGGTGCAATTCTGGTGTCCTAACCTATTCCAACCTCTGGGGGGTAATACTCGTGTCCTAACCTATTTTAACCTTTCGGGGTGCGGTAACCACCGACTGCTCGTTCCGTACTGAAAATTTCCGAAAATTTCCGAAATTTCCATAAATTTCTAAAAAATTCCAAAGTTTTCGAAGTTTACAAAATTATTGGGAAATCCCAAAATTTCCGTCGTATACGCGCGAAAAAGGGCCTATACATGGACTCGTTGAAAAAATTACGGTGTGCAACAAAGGGGGGAGGGTGATTTTAAGCTCGGGGGATGACGTTGCACTCGTCTTTGTCTCAGGCGCCTTCGGCGCCTGAGACAAAGACTCGTGCAACATCATCTGACCCTCGCTAGAAATTACCCATTTCCCCCCCCCCCCCCCCCTTGTTGTACAATGTACTATTATCAACAATTTTTATATTCCGAGTCTTTTTTTTCCGAGTCCTTTTTTTCCGGATCTTTTTTTTCCGTGTCTTTTTTTTCCAAGTCTTTTTTTGCCAGTCTTTTTTTTCCAAGTCTTTTTTTTCGGCCAACCCTATATATACCCATATATACCCATATAGAGGGGCATATATACACCTATATATACCTAAATATATCCGTATGTACCTAAATATACCCATATACACCTATATATACCCATATATACCCATATAAGGGAGGCATATATACACCTATATATACCTAAATATACCCATATATACCTAAATATACCCATATATACCTGAATATACCCATATATACCCATATATACCTATACATACCCATATGTACCTATATATACCCATATACACCTATATATACCCATATACACCTATACCGTGAATATTCGGTGAATTTGAACGATCCCCTTCCTACGACCAAACCAACACAGGCGCGCACCGCGTGCGTGAGGCTCGGCGGGCGGGGCTGAGCGACCAGTGGTGCTTCTACCGAATCTTCCGCGCTAGGCCGAGTCCGCATAGCCCACCTCGATACTTAACCTAAAAAGCAATCATCGCACTGATCACGGAAAAGAATGAACGCGAATAAAATGAATTTGCCTGATGTGAACATTTTTTTTCGAAATTTATGAACGAATTTGAAATCAAATATTAATCAATTGGATTTAAGTATTGATTATCAGTGTTTAGGATCGATATTTGAGACGAAGTGGAACAGGTAAGTGAAGGGTAAATCATTGAAGACAACATGGTCAAAAATTGTTTTATTTATTGATTTATTTATTTATTATCAGAAAAATGAAATTTATCAACGATTATTGGTTAATCGAGGGATCCATTGCTGTTGAATTATGGCGTACGTCCAAACTTATCGGAGATTGAATGCTTGGGAATCGAAGAGAGGCTACCGATGAGCCACTGTCAAACGTAGTAGACTTTTACTCGAACCATTTTTATTTCTCAACGACTACCTCTATCGGAGACCGAGTGCTGACATGTACCTCAGCGAGGCTTCATAACGTGCGGAGGGGCTTTGTCGCAGGAGTTTGTAGTGCGATGAGGTAGCGTACGAGGAGCTTCGTTGCAAGCGTTTGTAGCACGTCGACGATATGCAGTCCTTCTCTGGACTCTGGCGAAGCCTTGCCGCACAAAAATTTGATAGAAAATGCTCGCCGACGCACTGCGAACTCTGGCAACGAAGCTCTTCGTACGCTGCCTCGTCGCACTGGGAACATCTGCGACGAAGCTCCTCTGCCTGCGACAAGACATGAACGTTGAATGGTCGCCAGACGAGTAAGAAATGTTTGATGAATATCGTCGACGGGCTACGAACCCTGGCAACGAAGCTCCTCGTACGCTGCCTCGTCGCACTAGGAACATCTGCGACGAAGCTCCTCTGCCTGCGACAAGACATGAACGTTGAATGCTCGTCTGACAAGTAAGAAATGTTCGATGAATATCGTCGATGGGCTACGAACCCTGGCAACGAAGCTCCTCGTACGCTGCCTCGTCGCACTGGGAAAATCTGCGACGAGGTTTCTTCGCCCGCTATGAGACATGAACGTTGAATGGTCGTCAGACGAGTAAGAAATGTTCGATGAATATCGTCGACGGGCTACGAACCCTTGCAACGAAGCTACTCCGTACGCTGCCAAGCCTCGCTGACGCTGTTGCTAGCTCTCGCTTCTTCGATCCCTGCTTGGTTCTCGATCACTCTTCGCAGTCTGTTGCCTGAGGTCAGCTTGGACAACGACGCCGGCGATATTTCTCCTCAAGAGTTAGCGGGCGATCAGTCATTGGGTACGTAGGATACAAAGTTAACGGACATCAAAAGACTTACAAGACTTATAAATTCTCATGATAGTCAGTTATACTCTCGCCTTGCTGTTTCAGAGGAAGTAACGATGTCCTGGGATGGCAACATCTTCTTCAACGAGTATGAGTTTATTCTTCTCAGACACGTGATTTACGACGAACTACAAACTCCTGCGACAAAGCCCCTCCGTACGCTATGAAGCCTCGCTGAGGTACATGTCAGCACTCAGGTCTCCGATAGAAGTAGTCGTTGAGAGACAAAAATGGTTTCAGTGAAAGTATACTACGTTCGACAGTGGCTCATCAGTAGCCTTTCTTCGATTCCCAAGCAATCAATCTCTGATAAGTTTGTGCGTACACCATAATTCAACAGCAATGGATCCCTCGATTAACCAATAATCATTGATAAATTTCGTTTTTCTGTTTCAGACCTAAGGACGTGGCCTGTGGGTGGCAGCCTTATCCGCGATGACTTCATTCTTCGCATCGTACTCTGATCAAATGATTCATTATGTTATTATTAAACTAAAGTTAACACAAACACCGAAAACTTTCTCACGAATTCTTAATTTTCATTAGATTGAATACTAGTATTCCGAACAGATGTTTTGAATAAAATCTAGGTCTGAAAATAAATGAATCAATAAATAAATCAATAGATAAACCAATTTTTGACCATGTTGTCTTCAATGATTCACCCTCCACTTACCTGTTCCACTTTGTCTCAAATATCGCTCCTAAACACTGATAATCAATACTTAAATTCAATTAATTGATATTTAGTTGATTAATCTTAAAATAAATGTTCACGTCAGGCGAATCCATTTTATTCGCGCCCATTCTTTTCCGTGTTCAGTGTGATGATTGCTTTTTAAGTTAAGTATTTATCGAGTTAGCGTGGATGGGCTATAGTATTTATCGAGTTAGCATGGATGGGCTATACGGATTCGGCCTAGCGCGGAAGATTCGGTAGAAGCACCACTGGTCGCTTAGCCCCGCCCGCCGAGCCTCACGCACGCGGTGCGCGCCTGTGTTGGTTTGGTCGTAGGAAGGGGATCGTTCAAATTCACCGAATATTCACGGTATATACCCATATACACCTATATATACCCATATATACCCATATATACCTATATATACCCATATATACCTATACATACCCATATATACCTATACATACCCATATATACCTATTGTGACGTGCAGAGCCGACGGTGGGGGTTTTACTCCGTCGGGTTATACGATCTACAAAGATTTGGCACCTTCCTTGGTCCACTAAGGGTTGGGCGCCAGGTACCTAAGGGTACCGCGGTATACGAAAAAGAAAATAACGGAACGGAACGATACGGTAATATGATAATAAAGGAGATAAAGTGATAATAATAATAAGTAAATAAAATAAAATAATAGTAATTGAAATAATCGAATTAAATAAAATATCTTATAATAACAGAAAATAAACTAAAAGGATTAACTGACACTAACGATACAACACGGTTGGCTCAGCGTGAGGGGAACATGGGGGCGAAATAATTTAGGGTAGACTTATATATTTTTATGGTTTATGGATTTAGATCACAAAGAAACCTTTTATTTGGGACGGTAATTAACAACAAATTATTAGAATAATTAAACAAAAGATAAAAACAAATTAAACAATCAAAGCCGATCACTTGGATCGGGACTAACACACGTTAAACAATTCAAACAAAAATAATTTGGAACAGCTGACTGACTAGGTCACAAACGAAAAGTAGGACAGATAACAATATAGAATATAAGGTAGTATAGAAGAAGATAAGGTAGGACAATTTACATAAAAGGAAGAAAACAAATATGGTATGGTAGGAATCAATTTCACTAAAATATTAGTTCCTAAATTATAGGTCGGTAACCTAGGGGAATTGGGAATCTATAAAATCAATAATTTGGGGACTTCTTGGAACTAACGGGACCAGTCGGTATTACAGAACTTTCTATAGTACATGCGAGGCGTCTTTCTATAGAAAGTGCAAGGCGTCGGGACTAGATTCAAACAAGTTCGTGCCAAAATGGCCAAGGCAACTTTACACGAGGCACGCCATGCAACTACGCCGCAACAAATTAACACAAAGGGAACGCGAGAATCTAATACAAATTATAACTCGAAGTAATGATACTTATACCAGCTCAAGGTTTATTAAGGGTTTACTGACTACTTTCAACGACAAGGGGTTACGGGAAGGGGATTATTTTACATTAGCTAATCTACAGCCTGTAGACCGATTTTTCCAGAGATCCGTGGCTCGACCAGCCGTCGAGATTTTTGTCGTATTTGACTACGAACTTACTTTTCCACGCGGGGATATATTTTCTGAGAGTTTAACAAGTAATAATGATCGGTAATTCAAATTAACAAGTAATAATACTTTCAAGGAAAGAGACACGGAAATATTTAACACACGATTTAAGACAAATAGTTGACGGTACGATAACTAATAATTATACGAGAAATAAGGAAGACACGTTAAACAAGGTTTAGACGATAAATAATAAAAATACGATGAAGAATGACGATACGATAAATAATAAAAACACGACAAATAATAACGACACGAGAAACAGGGACGATACGACAATTATTGATGCTATGATTATTATAGACGGTATTTTCTCGAAAAATCAATCGATAAGGCACAATATATATCAGGGGGAATACAATAATCAATAATATAATCAATAATCAATTGTTAAACAAAACTAAAGTACGACAATTCGATGATATGTTAATGGCGTCACCCTCCTCGAGGCCTG
Organism: Tenthredo livida; assembly: GCA_963992785.1. Lineage (NCBI taxonomy): Eukaryota > Metazoa > Arthropoda > Insecta > Hymenoptera > Tenthredinidae > Tenthredo > Tenthredo livida. Next base: position 30,714,322 of record OZ023066.1, on the reverse strand, counting down.
ACCCAACTACGCAATGAGAAACGAATTTCTTTTTAATCAATCTATAATCAATCGAAGAGTCGTCTAGAGTTGGAATCTTACCTTTCACAAGGCTCAACACTCACTAACTGAGGTTAATATATTACTATTTATTTGGCGTTAGGCGTTTAATCAATTAGCTGGGAACAATAGAAACAATTTTAGAGTTGTTCAAATGAATCAAGACTTGACGATACGAGATCCAAGCAAGAAGTGAAGCGTCTAGATCTGTCTCTATCTAAATGCTATTTGGGGGGTGAAGGGGGGTATTGCGCATAAATTAATGGGCGTGTTGACTTCTGCAGCCGGGTTGTGTCGCGGGCCTGACAGGGCCTTTTGGCACTTCAAGCTTTCGCCAGGGGGTTGTTAGATGTCTCGTCGTGTTCTATTTGTTTCGATATCCTGGAAGGCGGAATTCTGCATATTGGACCGGTGGACCAAGCCGGTGCGGGACAGGTAGAGGAAGGATAGGGGCTACTCCATGTGACAGATTCTTATTGCAGCGCTCTTCCAGGCATATCTCGGGATACGATGACTCGTTTGTCCCCCGGTTAAGGGGGTATATACACCTTTAAATGGGTTGAATTTCTGAAAAACAATTTTTCTTTTTTTTTCAACTTGAAGACTGATAAAATTGAAAAAAATCATCATGTTTGGGGAGGGTTTGACCTTCATTTTCCATATCTTACATCATGTATTATTTCCAGTCTAATAGTGGCTGCGCTGAAGACAGGAAAATACAAAATCACTCGGTTGCCGTAAAGAATCAGACCCAGCGTTGGACCAATCTTGGAATTTTTGGTTCTCAATTGTTCATAAGACATGCCTCTATCAGATGAACATAGAACTTTTTGATATTGCAAGAATTACTTGAGTTATTGAATTTTTTCGATTTTTTTTCTGAATTTGAAAAAAAATTTTGCTTATTTTTCTAATATTTCAACTAAAAATGGGTTTATCAAAAAGTTCTATGTTCATCTCATAGAGGTTTCGATTCTACAAATTTGAAGACCACAAACGCCAGAATTGGTCCAGCGATGCTCCTGATTCTTTACGACAACCGTTCAAAATATTCATTCTCCAGAAATCAACTTTTAAACTTTTTTATCAAACTTTTTTTTTTTATTTCATACTTTTCCAAGAGAAGAAAATGTAGTTACAGGAAATTAAGTTTTAAGATTTTGCTTATGACTAATATGCTGGATCCGCAGCTGCTCTCGTATCGATGAGTTATGAGTCGAGTCGAGTCTAGACACATGTGCCAGGGGGAGGTTCGTAGTGAGCTTTGACCTGTTCTGTACAACAACAGTGTCCGTTAGGTGTCCGGTGAGGCTGTTAGAAAAATAATAAATTGCTTTAGAAAAAATCTGATCAAAATTTTTCAACACAAAAATTCTCTAAAATTTTTGATCTTCAATATTTTTGAGATTCAGAAGATGTTAGCACAATTTTTGTCAATACTACGAAAATTCTTTCATCTTCCATCAATCATACCTTTTTTCTTATAATATTTATTAAACTCTTGCAATTAATATACGTATTGTAGAAATACTCATCTTTTTAGAAATCCAAATGCGTAGTTTCCTGGCATCGATTTCAAACGCACTTTTTGATGGATCATCTTCTTTCGATTCCGAAGTCTCATGTCAGATATATAAACACTGTGTTTATTCGATAATGGAAATTACTAGTGGTTTGAATTCGTAATGAAAGCACGATAATATTTACAAACAAGTGGACACCTAACCTCGAAAAAATGTAGATCGCAGCCATGTGTTCTGTCAATGATCACAATTCAAAAGAATATTGAAAATTGAATATGTGTAAGAATGATAATTACGAAGAATTAAAAGATCACAGAATCAAATTCAAAAACGAAATATATAAAAAAGTCATAAAATTGAGTAGTGGTGTAAGTGGTGTTGGCGGTGTTGTACAATAGGCCTCTTGGATAACATACAGACAAAGTAAACTAAGCTTGTGTGGCGTATACATGCATAACATTGACGTCCAAGTTTTGTCAGACGTCCACGTTAGGCGGCGCTGTCAGCCGTATATGTACACAGCTCTCACGCACACTAGTAGCGTGTCTGTATGTTATCCAAGAGGCCTATACTTATGGCACCAATCTGAGGGTTCGCGCGCCGCGCCGCGGCGCTTTTTCGCAATCTGGCACTGTCATGGCTGTAACTTTTCAAATCCTCTAGATATTTTGACACCAATTTATTTGCAGGTAGAGTAGGTCACTAGCATTCCAAATAAATTATAAAAAAAAAAACGATTTTTTGAAAATTCTAAGGTGTAGATACCCCCTTAATCACTCGAAGGCCGGGTGGCCTGCCAGGCCGGATGAGATTGAGGGATGATCTCCCTCGATGATTTCGGCAGGAACGGTACGGGAATATAAGATATAGGGAACGGGAAAGAGTATTAGTACATGAACTTATAATTACTACAATGGACCTTGGGCACTTGAGCTGGGACTTCTCGCTTTGAATTCGGTTTATTAACTAAGGTGGTCACTTCGGTCTGAGGAAGAGGAGATGGTTCATTTACGAGGCTGACAAATCTGCCTCGTTACACTATATATACCTATATATACCTATATATACCCATATATACCTATATATACCCATATATACCTACCGGGAATATTCGGTGAAAGTTAACGATCCCCTTCCTACGGCCTAACCAACACAGGCGCGCACCGCGTACGTGAGACTCGACGGGCGGGGCTAGGCAGCCAGTGGTGCTTCTACCGAATCTTCCGCGTTCGGCCGAGTCCGCATAGCCCATCCGCGCTAACTCGATAAATACTATAGCCCATCCGCGCTAACTCGATAAATACTTAATTTAAAAAGCAATTATCACACTGAACACGGAAAAGAATGAACTCGAATAAAATGAATTCGCCTGATATGAACATTTATTTTCAAAATTTATCAACGAATTTAAAATCAAATATCAATTAATTGGATTTAGGTATTGATTATCAGTGTTGAGGATCGATATTTGAGACCAAGTGGAACAGGTAAGTGGAGGGTAAATCATTGAAGAAAACATCGTCAAAAATTGGTTTATTTATTGAGTCATTTATTTATTCATTTATTTTCAGAACTCGATTTTATTCAAAACATCTGTTAGGAATACTAGCTAGTATTCAATCTAATAAAAATTAAGAATTCGTGAGAAAGTTTTCAGTATTTGTGTCAACTTTAGTTTAATAATAACGTAATGAATCATTTGATCAGAGTACAATGCAGAGAATAAAGTCATCGCGGATAAGGCTGCCACCCACAGGCCACGTCCTCAGGTCTGGAACAGAAAAACGAAATTTATCAACGATTACTGGTTAATCGAGGGATCCATTGCTGTTGAATTATGGTGTACGCACAAACTTATCAGAGATTGAATGCTTGGGAATCGAAGAAAGGCTACCGATGAGCCACTGTCGAACGTAGTATACTTTCACTCAAACCATTTTTGTCTCTCAACGACTACTTCTATCGGAGACCTGAGTGCTGACATGTACCTCAGCAAGGCTTCATAGCGTACGGAGGGGCTTTGTCGCAGGAGTTTGTAGTTCGTCGTGAATCAGGTGTCTGAGAAGAATAAACTCATACTCGTTGAAGAAGATGTTGCCATCCCAGGACATCGTTACTTCCTCTGAAACAGCAAGGCGAAAGTATAACTGACTATCATGAGAATTTATAAGTCTTGTAAGTCTTTTGATGTCCGTTAACTTTGTATCCTACGTACCCAATGACTGATCGCCCGCTAACTCTTGAGGAGAAATATCGCCGGCGTCGTTGTCCAAGCTGACCTCAGGCAACAGACTGCGAAGAGTGATCGAGAACCAAGCAGGGATCGAAGAAGCGAGAGCTAGCAACAGCGTCAGCGAGGCTTGGCAGCGTACGGAGTAGCTTCGTTGCAAGGGTTCGTAGCCCGTCAACGATATTCATCGAACATTTCTTACTCGTCTGACGACCATTCAACGTTCATGTCTCATAGCAGGCGAAGAAACCTCGTCGCAGATTTTCCCAGTGCGACGAGGCAGCGTACGAGGAGCTTCGTTGCCAGGGTTCGTAGCCCATTGACGATATTCATCGAACATTTCTTACTTGTCAGACGAGCATTCAACGTTCATGTCTTGTCGCAGGCAGAGGAGCTTCGTCGCAGATGTTCCTAGTGCGACGAGGCAGCGTACGAGGAGCTTCGTTGCCAGGGTTCGTAGCCCGTCGACGATATTCATCAAACATTTCTTACTCGTCTGGCGACCATTCAACGTTCATGTCTTGTCGCAGGCAGAGGAGCTTCGTCGCAGATGTTCCCAGTGCGACGAGGCAGCGTACGAGGAGCTTCGTTGCCAGAGTTCGCAGTGCGTCGGTGAGCATTTTATATCAAATTTTTATACGGCAAGGCTTCGCCAGAGTCCAGAGAAGGACTGCATATCGTCGACGTGCTACAAACGCTTGCAACGAAGCTCCTCGTACGCTACCTCATCGCACTACAAACTCCTGCGACAAAAGCCCCTCTGCACGTTATGAAGCCTCGCTGAGGTACATGTCAGCACTCGGTCTCCGATAGAGGTAGTCGTTGAGAAATAAAAATGGTTCGAGTAAAAGTCTACTACGTTCGACAGTGGCTCATCGGTAGCCTCTCTTCGATTCCCAAGCATTCAATCTCCGATAAGTTTGGACGTACGCCATAATTCAACAGCAATGGATCCCTCGATTAACCAATAATCGTTGATAAATTTCATTTTTCTGTTAATAAATAAATAAATCAATAAATAAAACAATTTTTGACCATGTTGTCTTCAATGATTTACCCTTCACTTACCTGTTCCTCTTCGTCTCAAATATCGATCCTAAACACTGATAAACAATACTTAAATCCAATTGATTGATATTTGATTTTAAATTCGTTCATAAATTTCGAAAATAAATGTTCACATCAGGCAAATCCATTTTATTCGCGTTCATTCTTTTCCGTGTTCAGTGCGATGATTGCTTTTTAGGTTAAGTATCGAGGTGGGCTATGTGGACTCGGCCTAGCACGGAAGATTCGGTAGAAGCACCACTGGCTGCCTAGCCCCGCCCGTCGAGTCTCACGTACGCGGTGCGCGCCTGTGTTGGTTAGGCCGTAGGAAGGGGATCGTTAACTTTCACCGAATATTCCCGGTATATATACCCATATATACCTATACATACCCATATATACCTATATATACCTATATATACAAATATACACCTATATATACCCATATACACCTATATATACCTATATATATATATATATGTATATTTTGCTAATTGTATTTTGCGTACGCGAATTCATTTTGCGCACGCTAACGTAATAGGTTAGGGAATCTGGCATTTTGCGCACGCAAATCCGTACACAAAATCGAATTTTGCACACTGCGTTAGGGAAAAATCCTTCCTATATACCGTCATATACTCGAATATACCCTACATGCCGATAAATACGCGAATTTATTTCATACACCGGTTCATACTCGAATCATATATCATATATATGTATAAAAAAAAAAAAAAAAAATCCTTCCTATATACCGTCATATACTCGAATATACCCCATATGTACTCGAATATACTCTACATGCCGATAGATACGCGAATGTATTCTATACACCGGTTCATACTCGAATCATATATCATATATATGTATAAAAAAAAAAAAAAAAAAAAAATCCTTCCTATATACCGTCATATACTCGAATATACCCCATATGTACTCGAATATTCTCTACATGCCGATAGATACTCGAATGTATTCAATACACCGGTTCATACGCGAATCATATACTCGAATATACCTTATATACCAATTAATACTTAAATATTCACCCTATCTATGTATATTGTATACGATTTTTTTCCATAACAAATCACATTTGTCATTTGTAATTTTCATATAATTAATTACAAATTGTAATTAATACAGCCCAACAATGCCCTAATGTATAGTTTATACATACCTGATTAGTACGAACGCATGTATGAATCCGCGCTTTACACCCATCCATTTTTCGGGTGCACCGCCAAAACGTTTTTTGACCACACTTACTTTTTTTATCTAATACATATGTATAACCACTGTCGATGTATTTCCGGTTGCCTCGAATAGACAATAATTCGGCCTCCATCCTGAGTAATTATATTACACTCCTTTCTTATCAAAGGCTATCACAAGACTGACAACATGATTGACATGAAAAGATTTCAGCAAAATAGGAATTGAGAGATTTGTGTTTTAATCAGACGCGGATACAGGATTCCGTTTAGGCGGGGTAGTGCGATTTTTGTATGATTTCACCTATTTTTCAGAAAATCCGTTCCAAAAAAAAATATGATAAATTTTTAATTTGTCAGTAAATGAAAATTCGGAATTTTGTAAAAATAAAGTGCTTTGGTCGTGAGTCGGGGGGTGGCAATTTGATTGCCCCTCCCCTGTATCCGCACCTGGTTTTGATTGAAGCCGTATAAAAATCCTCCTTATCAACGTGTTTAGACTCGCATGCGACAATAGAAATTTGTTGATAAATACATGTGAAGGATTCTTATACGGCTTCAATTAAAACCAGACGCAGATACAGTAGAGGGACAAATTAGTATAATATATATTACAGTAGAATCCCGGTAATTCGTACACGGAGAAAAATGGATGGAAAAATGTAGCATTTAGTGCTATAAAATATAGTAAAACGTGAACGGTTCCGCGGTTATGATATTTATTTCTGCCAGAATAGTAAAAATCGTCAAAAATGTACTAACAAGTACTAAAATGTAGTAAAAAGTTTCAAAAATTTAAATATTTTTTACTAAGCTGGTCTAGCGTTTTCGTTTTACTATATTTTATAAGAAAAAATGCTAGATTTTTTTCTCTGTGTACTGTCAAGGAACCTGACTAATATTCCGAATTACCGGAATTCACGAATTATCCGGGATGTTTTTTGAGGGCGATTTTTTTGAGGGATCGACTGATTACTACGAATTAGCGAGATTCTCACTCTATCGGGATTACATTAAACCGGGATTCTACTGTATGTATAATATATTTATGGGGCATTCCACGTGAACCGAATCAGTTTTTGGCCAAAATGTCCGGCGCCAAAACGGCCGGCGCCAAAACGTCCGGCGCCAAAACGTCCGGCGCCAAAACGTCCGGCGCCAAAACGTCCGGCGCCAAAACGGCCGGCGCCAAAACGTCCGGCGCCAAAACGTCCGGCGCCAAAACGTCCAGCGCCAAAACGGCCGGCGCCAAAACGGCCGGCGCCAAGACGTCCCGGCGCCAAAACGGCCGGCGCCAAAACGGCGGCGCCAAAACGTCCTGCTCCCCCGCAGGGGTTTTCACAAAATAATGCCAGACCGTGCTTTTTCGTGCCGGTGACACTAAAACACCCAATAAATATGTGAAGCATAGACACTACACAACAAGATAATTACTTGTATAACTTTTAATAATGCGTCGAAAAACATAGAACAAGTCTGAGAAGAATAATTATAATTGGATGTTGGGTTGTAGGAAATTAGTATGCATACTGTTGTGAAATATGACAATTGACAGCGACGAATTTGGAGGTTAGGAGTCTATGCTGACGGGTATAATTACTGTACTAAGTACTAACACCAGTCCTGTAAAAATCAATCACAAACAAATGAAAATCAGGCGCGCAAAGCGATAAAACCATTTATGTTCACATCAATTATGAATGATACCTACCTGACACTCGGCGTGTATAAATTCGGCGTTGCCGTGCACGAAATTCAATTAGCTCATAACCCGCGCTTTAGTGCTCTTTTGCCTGTCTTCACGCTTGCTCTTTCCCGACCGAATAAAACATTTACATTTTACCCACGAATGTATCGAAATATCGATATTTATGTGTTGAGTATCGATACACGCAAATATCGTCACATCCAGTATCGATACAAAATATCGATATTCAGATGGAAAAGTATCGATATTCGAAATATCGATACTGTATCGCCCATCACTAACCAGCAGGCCCTGCAACGTTATCTGTACTTCTCGAACGATGCGCGAAAGCCTATGCAATTGGAGATTCGCGAGGGGGGCAACAGAACAGCTGCAAAACCTGAGGAAAGCACGGAAAAAGCGGCGGATGTGACAGAAACCAAGGATACGGGGGTTGCGAACGAGGGTGAGATGACGTTACAAATGAGAAATGTATTGGCATCCGTCCCCACCAGATTCATCAACAAGGCCGGTCTTTTGTTACGTTCACTGTCCGGGGCATCGTCGCGGCTCGTCTAGGACAAGGGTGGAGTAATTTCTATTGATGGTGTACCTGTGCCTGGTACAAACATAGTCGATCTGGTCAACCATGCCGCACGATCGAGGAAGAACTTCAACCCATCAGGGCAGTCGCAATTCGCTCGGTTTCTCCACGCGATCAACATACCACACGAGTGCGTGGGAAACGAAGTCTTTTGGAAAGATATACGGGCGTTCGACAACGATAAATTCGCAGACGCCGCGTCAACGAGTGCCTCGCTGCCGACGTCTGCAGCGGAGCACAGCGAATCGCGTTCGGGTCGGAGAAAATGGTCACGCGCGGAGACCAGTAGATCGGGTATCGGTGACGCGGACCTCAGTACACTCGGTACATCGCTCACGAGTAACAGACGGATCTTGAAAAGCACACCGTACGCCCAAAGTAGTGAAAAGAGACGGAATTGGAGGAGACTGCGACTGTTAAAGTGATGAGGGTCTTTGAAAAAATCTACTACGATCCGTCTCACCCGGCTGGTTACGTTGGGGCACGAAACCTGGAGAGGGCCACGAAGGGTCAGAAATCCGGCGAATCGATGAGGAAATGGCTCGCGACGCAGGATGCCTACACTCTGCACAAATCTGTACGAAGAAAATTTCCACGTGCCAGATACAACGTTTCCAACATCGACGACGTTTGGGAGGCTGATCTGGCCGATTTGAGTTCGATGAAAAGACACAACAACGGTTATCGTTATCTACTGGTTGTTATCGATGTTTTGAGTAAATTCGCGTGGGTCGTGCCCCTGAAGCGTAAGACAGCTGCTACAGTGGCCGAGGGATTCCAACACGTGTTGAGCATAACACAGCGTAGACCCGTTCTGCTGCAAACGGATAAGGGAAAAGAATTCGTCGGCAGTGAATTTCAGAAACTGCTCACAACAAATGAAATACGATATCGCGTCACCCGTAACCCTGAAATAAAAGCGGCTATCGTCGAAAGATTCAACCGCACTCTCAAGGAGAGATTGTGGCGTTATTTCACACACAGAAACACGAAACGCTATGTCGATGTTTTACCACGAATCGTAGAGGCCTACAACGCAGCGCGTCACTCAAGCATAGGAATGACCCCGTCTGAGGTGACTTTGGAGAACGCCGCCCAAGCACGAGCAAACCTGCAAAGGCGATATCCACCACGTATTGCCGGCAAGCCGAGATTTCGTAAAGGTGACACCGTACGGATCAGCAAGACGAAGGGAACGTTCCAGAAAGGCTACGAGGCCAATTGGAGCGAGGAACTTTTCAAGATTCACAAGGTGCTCGCGCGCGCACCTGTTGTCTATGTATTAGTGGACATGGCGGGTGAGGAAATCGACGGCGCGTTCTACGAGGCAGAACTTCAACGAGTCGAGGAAGAGGAGAGGCAATCTGACCAAGGCGATACCAATTCGAATTAAAAGGCTGGAAGTACGGGACAGATTGAAGCAAGCAACATTTTAAGATTGGTAACGTCTTTGTGCGTGCGCATAGTCCAGGGTATTCGTACACTCGAACAGCGAACGGTCAGTCGGTTTGAACCGAGTGTTTGAACCACATCGAGGAAACATCTCGAAACGTACGTGCGTCATGGAGAAGGACCAGTTTTACATCACCCTACCGAGCAACAGCTCGATGCAGTTTTTTCCCGATAATCGAACCTGCTGCTACATCACTCAGTTACCACGCTCGATCGAGCTGACCGGAGAATGGGAGGTGGGGCTTGCCGAGATCCTTTAACCTGTATCGTTTGCATCGTCGTCGCTGTCGTCAGTGCGGATCGAAGAAATCACCGATAAATCCGATTCACAAGATCATGCGGGTCCGAGTCATCTGCCAGGAATGAGATATGATGCAACCGCGCGGACTGTGGTAGTCGACGGTGATACCCGAATGGAGACCATCCTTCCAAGAACCCTATCGTGTCAAATGTTCGTTTACTGCGATATCATAGAGCCACGTATCGTCGGAGACGTCTACACACCGTTGTTACGCGTTATTCAAGCATGTGGAAAAACAAACCCAATTCCCGGAGAAACGGCAATGAAAACCCTGTCACCGCCGCACTACATACCGCTCTTGCTGACAAACTTTCGCACCATTGAAATCAATATAAGAGATCATCTGGGGAGGCCGATACCATTTGAGTCCGGGACTTTGACGGTTACGTTACACTTCAGGCGTGTCCAATAAGGTGGAGAAAACTTACACGTACCATGGCGCAATACACCGAGCATTACGAGACGCAACTCGGGGGTGGCGGTATGGAAAACTTTTATCGAGGGGCACCGTAGCAACGCGGACACGGCATCGAAAGTTTCTTGGGAGGATTATTTCGCAAGGTATTACCTCTATTGACCAGCGGAGCCAGGGCCGTTGGAAAAGAAGTCCTACGCACGGGGGCGAATGTTATATCGGACATGGAGAGCAACGTACCGTTCAAGGATTCGTTGAAAGCGCGAGCTATGGAGTCGGGTCGCAGCCTGCAGCAGAGGGCCAAAGATAAAGTAGTCAAACTTATGAAGGGGTCCGGATATAAAGGGACGACAGGGGAGCGGGGTCGGCAGTTGTTACTCGGGCGTGTCAACAGACTCATCGCCGCTCCACAGTCCGCTGGAACAGGGAAAGTCAACAAACGAAAAACCAAGAAGAAGGGAGAAAACAAGAAAAAGAAAAGGAAGAAGACTACGAAGACTGAGAAGACTACGGGAGGAAAGACCGGCAGGAGTAAGAAGGGTGGAAAAAAACGAGCCATCACCGATATTTTCGGACCTCGCTAGTGACGTCCAGACAACCGAGTAATAATAGCAATGGCTTTCCTACACGCACACTCTGGAGAATGCACGAAATCCGAACTAGACCTGTTCGCTCTACCGCCGACACAGACATCCATCGAAGCTGGGCAGTGGGTACACTATAAACCCGTATCCTCTTTGACCGATGACTCACCAATCGAATTCGTTGTACCGGGACACGGAGACGAGTACATAGACCTGGCACACACCATGTTGAGTGTTCGCGTACGGGTGCAACCGCTTCAGCCCGTAGCGGGCCCTGTACCCGAATTATCCGTATCACCTGTGAATAATCTTCTTCACTCGATGTTCAATCAGGTGGACATGTTTTTCAATCAGAAGCTCGTATCACCGGCAAACAATTCGTACGCCTACCGCGCCTACATAGAGACTCTACTGAATTATGCGCCACATGCCAAACAGTCGCACCTTTCGTCCGGGCTTTGGTACGGCAGCATGAACGGTGAATCTGATGTCTACGATATAGCCGCCGCTCAGACAGCTGGCGACGACGGATTCATCAATCGCGAGAAAATTACGAAGCATGGACGATTGGTCGATCTACTCGGACATCTACACTGCGACGTGTTCAATCAGGAAAAGTTTCTGCTCAACGGGGTAGAGTTGCGACTGCGCTTGGTTAGATCCAGGGATAATTTTTGTATATTGGAAGCTACACCTAAGCACCGAATACACATAGTCGAGACTTCGTTGTTGGTGCGCCGCGTCAAGATCAGCCCCGGTATTCTACTGGCCCACGCGCGTACGTTGGCAAAAGGTACAGCTAAATATCCCGTCACGAGAGTTGAGGTGAAGGCCTTCACCATTCACGCGGGCGTGCAATCGGAGATGTTGGACAACGTGATTCTGGGACAGTTACCAAAACGTGTGATAATTGGGATGGTCAGTAACAAAGCCTTCAACGGGGACAGGCAGAAAAATCCGTTTAACTTCCAACACTTTATGATCAATTACCTGTCGCTGTACGTGGACGGCGTACAAGTTCCTGCGAAACCACTGCAACCGAATTTCTCCGAAGATCATTTGTACGTTGACGCGTATCACACGCTCTTCTCTGGAACTGGTATACATTTTCGCAACGAGGGAACCGGTATCAATAGACTGCAATACGCTAAAGGAAATTGTCTGATGGCCTTCGACCTGACACCTGATCTATCCGCTAACTGTCCGTCACACTGGTCACTCGTCAAGCACGGGACTCTGAGGATAGAAGCACGATTTGACGAGGCTCTCAAAGAAACCATAAATTGCATTGTTTACGCAGAGTTTGACAACCTCATAGAGATCGATGCCGCGCGACAAGTCATTACAGATTTCGGTGGCTAGACGAGACCCCATGCTGTGAGAAGTCCCAAACCGCCCGTACACATAGACATCTGGCAAAAAAAAAAACAAGTTCGAACCTGCATACCCAACATCTATAGAGGACTCGGTGTCATTTTTTTTTGTGTAAAGCACGGTAGCTGGGGGCGTGAAAGGGTTTGAGTTAACGAGCTTACATATCTCGACATACAGACAAGTTGAAACCTGCAAGTCTTCGTCTTTTCCGAGGGATGGAAGCAGACGACGATGGAAGGGGGTAAAGCACATGCACGGGTATAAGAAGAACCGCACCGACCCCGATCAAGATCAGTCAAGTGCGAGATTTCGAGCAAACATGGACTTCGTAATAGACATGCAAGGTTTCCATGCTGCGGGCAAACAATTTCTACCAAAAAAAGTGGCTGTGACTACCGTGGACCATCATTTCTTCGCACATTGGATGATCAAGGCTCCGTACGCATTCTCGGAACTTAACGAGGGAGAACGCGAAGCGAACAACTACGTGACGTGTTATCACCACGGTATCGACTGGTTCGAGGGTGACATCTCGCTGAAGAAGCTGCACAGCAATCTTCAAGAGATCGCTGGCTCGGCCTACCGCATTTTAACGAGAGGGCAGGAGAAGTCAAAATATCTGGAGTCCGTGACATCGAGAAGGATTATAAATCTGGAACACTCCGGGTGCCCACCATTCGGCAAGTTGGACGTGACGAGGGAATATTGCTTCTTTCACGGGGTTAGAAAAGAGGAATTTTTCACGTGTGCACTCAACAATGTCGTCAAGTTGAAAAAATGGATCAAAACGAGCAAACTTCTCAGGGTGTACGACTATCCTGCGCACGTCGAGTCAGTTAATGGCAAGAGGGAGTTGGGCTGTACCCATTCGACACCTGGCAGCAGTAGGAACGATCACGAGGAATCATCACGAGTACGGCAACAGCATCAGCGATCTGAACCCTGTCCTGCTATAAAATCACCGACGCAGTCCTTTTCAACGGAATTGCCCACACCACTAGCTACTCCACCCAAGCCACAGCGCAGGGAAAAAGTGTCCGCTAAATTCACACCTGCAATCGTCATGGATTTCGGCCGAATAGGACCGCTTGACCTCTCAACTACGTCAGACTCTGATTCTTCTTCAGAAGGGACCACTGGTACGGCTGTTTCTGAAATTTCGAGAAATGGACAGCCTTCAGATTCAGCATGCGTTGTCAACATTATTCCCGAGCAACTTGAGACGGGTTTTCCCAGCCGACCGGGTTCCCCTGGTGTGGACACCCCCGGCAGCTGTTGTCTCAAACACCGATGACCACACCAGGCCCGGCACGCACTGGGTGGCGTTTTATGGTGAGTCCACAATGGGACTCGAGTACGCGTAGATCTGGAGGTACGCGTATGTTCTGGCGCGACGGACGGGCTATTGCCAACCTTCGAATTTACTGTTCGTTCCGTGTACCGCCGTTCCTTGTTCAGCGCTGTACTCGTTCCGTCACATGATACCTCGTATCATTTGATATTTTGTATAAACGATAATTGAAAGAATTGAATGGCGAATAAACTTTGATTGAGAATAGGTGTAATTTATAAATACAAATTAATTTCCCCTGAGATTATGTATATTACAGTGCATGATATTTATAATTTGTTGAATTTTGAATATCGCAAATCTTGAGATATGCATAATTCGTAGAATAAGAATATTTTCGAATAGAAAATATTATTCGACGTGTATGTATATCGTCTCTGAATTGTGTAACTCTGGTGGGTATAATTTTTATTCATAATTTTTTTTTTTTTGGTACGAATAAAAAATACTTTTGCAATGTTCTACATATAAAAGGTAGGTAAAAGGTACGTTGAAATACTTATTAAAATGAACCGGAAATATTTATTTTTATTGTGTTATAATTTTTATTTTATTTTATTTTTTTCATTTTTACTATCGTATTATATTGTAGTGATTACATTCTAATGATTATACAATAACAGTGTGTGGTTCATTTCCCTGAGGTGTATGAATGATTATAAAGAATTCCATCTGATTGTATGAAAATTTTAATCCTCAAAAGATCGTACATAGCTATGCCAATACTAATAGTAATACAGATAATACGAATAACAGTGAATAATTATCATAGGAATAACAATAATTAACTATTGTTATTATATATGATCATAATAATAATAATAATAATAATAAGAAGAATAATGATAAGTGATATCATTATTATTATTATCATCATTATTATTATTATTATATAAATAACAATAATCAATCATTATTATTATACATATGAATAATTATTAATATCACAATAATAATAATAAATAATGCTTATTTGATATTATAACTAAGGACTTGAAGGTAATTGCTTCTTCTTATTCCTCACGACATCCCTGAGTTTAAAGAAGCATTTTTTTCTGTTCTTTTCGGGTATCTTGTTCCACGCGTCTCTCAAAACCAGCAGGTAACCATTTATTTCTATGGGTTTTTTTTGACGCGCTGGAATGGAAACAGCCATTGGATCATCCAAGTCTTTATCTGAAAATATGAGTATATTGTAAATATGCGACTGAATGTACAACAATAATGCACACGAGTTATAATAAATTATTGAACTTATCCAGAATCCTGACACTTTGAGAAATCATAGGCTATTTCAGGCAAACCGAGTTGGTAGAGTTTCAGCGAGACAGGTGTGACGAAGACAGTTTTAATTCAATTCCAGAAGTTACTCGTAATTCACTATGCTATGACATAACCAAACGACACATGCAAACAAACTCAGGCTCGATTCGTAGTTATTGTTTTTTCTTTCTTTCTCTCTCTCTCTCTCTCTTTGTTTGTTTGTTTCTTTCTTTCTTTAGATCAAACAAATTTTGCTTAATTTGAAGTCAACGGTGTTAATTCAGTACTCAACAAAACTGTTTTGTAGCTGGGCCGACAGATTTGGATTTGAATTTTATGTCATTCATAAAAACAGGTATCAGACTCTTTCATCCAAGAAAATCTTCCATGAAAGATGTGATGGAATTCCTTTTTTTTTATATAAAAAATGTCGATAGTGAAGATTCGCGACGTTTATCCTACTGCAATTATTATTTTTGTTTTTTTAATCCACCTTCCAGACATTCCACAGCGTCGTCCTGAGTGTCTTCACCTGCAGCCTCATCATCTGGGTCGTCCTCGTCGCTGCTCATGTGGAAACCCTCTTCGACTGGCGTTTGGAAATTGCTGAACGTCCTTGAATAGAAAAGCAAAAGTTCATACTCGAGATAGGTTTGAAAGATCTAAGCCTTTTTACATAGGTTTGGGACAGGGGACAGTAGCGCGTCACGCTGGGATGCAGCGTAATAGGTGATCCGCAATTTTAATAAAACGAGAAATGATCAACGCAGTACTATGCCTACAGGTAATTATTGTACATAGTATTAGGAAATTATACCGAAGCTTATACGTTCATTTTACAAAGGAGGGGATTTCGAATCAGCCTCACGCGCACATATTAAAGAATTCCTCAAAGCGATTCAAGATCTTATTAATAACCACAGAATATAATTCGTTAATCAATTTGAAGATGAATACGACCGACATTTGTTCAAACGATAGACACGACAATGGTATCTTGCCGCAATTGCGAAAATATTTAGCACACTTACTTACTCCAGTAATTATCTACTGATAATATTTATAGCCAAGACATTGATGCTTACCGTCGATGCTGGACGTGTTTCTCCAGAAACTGCATGGTCGCGTAGTACTTCCACTGCGGCTTGGACGCAGGCGCCGCTGACCCCGAAGGGATATACTCCCGCATTATTCGTCGTTCGGACATATATCTTTGTTTCAGGCTCCTCCATCTGTTAGCCATTACTGTCGCTGCATAAAGAGAATTTCTAATTCTGAAATTGAACTTTCGCATTCCTAGAGAGGGGGGGTACTAGAACGGTTTTTCATCAGATCAAAAATCGATAGATTTCTCGTCCAAGAAATCGTAAAAAAAAGGCGAATTTCAGGTTCGTTTCAGTCATTTATCGATTATTTGAGTGTGTATTAAAAAAATAATCAACATTTTAACAACATATGAACATTATACCTTCCGTCGGCCTGTTTGTAACGAGGTACATATCGCTGGCTATCTCATCCCATGCCTTTTTCTTCCTTTCATTATCTTTGTATTTGTCGGACGACTTGTCGTACAACAAATCCCAGGCTTCCACCAACTGAATTAGTACCTCATCTTCGTCGATCGTTAAGTGCGGGGAATCGGCCATTTCTTCTCCTTTTTCTTCTTCTTCTTCTTCTCTCTAAATCTGAATCAGCGAAAACTACTGACAATCAGCGAATAGTCGCTGGTCTACAGCTATAAGTCTACCACTGATTCAATCAGTGATCACTGATCTTAGTTTCACTGATTGAATCAATGGTAGACTTATAGCTGTAAACCAGCGACTATTCGCTAATTGTCAGTAGTTTTCGCTGATTCAGATTTAGAAAGTTCTTCTTCTTATTTTTATTCCTCAAAAATGCCGAAATCTGATATTACGCGTGACCCATTTACAAGCGTGTACAAGTGGCAACTGAACCAGGAGCGTACCTCGAACCTAACTTTTCGCGAGAAAGATGAAAAAAACGCGGGAACCACGCGCCGGTAGCGACCCGCGTGGTCCGGCGTACGTGCGGATTCCCTCCACCCAACGGCGCGTCTACAGTGCCCGGTTTCCATTGGCGCAGTACCAGCATTTTCAATGCTAACCGCTTTCGACACTGCTGCCCCCACACAACGTAAACACGAGTCAACAGGTTGTTCAGGCTAATAGCGTTTTCGGTTGGGACAATTTTTCGTGCACCGTGCTGAACTGGGACTGAACTGGTGCAGAATTTGCTTGTAGAGTGCGCTTATTCTGCACTCGTTCAGCCCCAGTTCAGCACGGTGCACGAAAAATTGACCTAACCGAAAACGCTATAACAAGGAACCTTGTGGGACTATCGTTTTGTTAGTTTTGTACTCTGGATTTTCAGAAACCGTAGTGAAACAAGTGGTCATCAAAATGCTGGACTACGCACCAATCTTTCTCATAGTGTTTCAATGGTTGAATCTAGTTCGCTTGTACAGTCGATTGCTTCGGAGGGGTAATCGTTATCGGCGGTGGTGGGTTAAGCCACACATCATGACGCATATGCGTGATTTGTTTGGTGCGTACCAAACACTGTTTCTATACTTCATTTATTCCGATCACGAGGAGTTTCATAAAATGACGCGTATGACTCCGGATCAGTTTGAATTATTACATGCCATTATAGGACATCGACTCCAAAAAGTTAGCCTGAGACTTCCATTGCCATCCAGACTCCGCTTGGCTTTGACCTTGAGGTGAGTCAAGTTATGAAAATGTTGAATATACGTTATTAGTACTGCATTCCCTTCATTACAACTTCGAATTTGTATGTTTCCTGTTTTATGCCATCTATTCCCCTCTAACGCAATATAATTTTCTGCCTTCACAGCTATCTTGCAAACGGTGACAGTAATCGTACCACTGCCAATTCCTTTCGGATAGGTCGATCGACTGCCTATGAAATCATTGCAGAGGTGTGTCCGATTATTTGGGAAATGCTGTCCCCCATATACCTGAGGAGGAAAAATGCGCACGAGTGGCGGATTACCGCAGAGGGTTTTCGGGTTAGGTGGGATTTCCCAAACTGCATCGGTGCAATTGACGGAAACGAAATTCGAATTAAAAATCCCCCCAAATCTGGTAGTCTGTACTACAATTATAAAAAGTTCTTCAGTTTCAAACTGTTAGCGGCTTGCGATGCTTATTATCGCTTTACATGGATCGACGTTGGAGACTACGGTAATAGAGTTCAAAAAATCTCATACCTTATCTTAGATTCAATAGTATTGGCAACATGGAATATCTCAGGTTTCACTTGAGCAGACACCCTGACCACTTATGTACCGAAAATCAAACTCTTTCAGCAGGTGCTACATTGGTTTATCCTCACTTTCAGGCTCAGTCAGCGACGTATCAGCTTTCCAGTATACGGATTTTTATAGAGCACTGGAGAATCAGCAAGCTGATTTACCACCTCATGCTCGCCTACCCAGAACAGATATAACTCTACCTCATTTCTTCGTGGGAGACGAAATTTTCGCACTCAAGTCGTACATGATGAGGCCATTTGCAAGGCATAATGGATTGAATCGAAGACAGCAGAACTTCAATTATAGGTATTCGTTATTTTAATGAATCAACGAAAAGGGATCAGATCTAAACAGATATGATAAGATATAAACAGAACAGAGCGGATATGAACACATCAAATTGTATGTCGTTAGGTATGCTCAATTCATGAGACATTCACATCTGACCGGATCTTCTGAAGCTGAATACTTGAAGAATAATTTCAGTCTGAGATGTAATCACATACCGAGAAGATTCGGTGAGAGTAGACAGCCCCCTTCCTGCGCCAAAACTAAGACAGGCGCGCACCGCGTGCGTGAGGCTCGTTCGGAAGGGAATGAGGTGCCAGTAGCAGGAAGGGGGCTTAGTTTTGGCGCAGGAAGGGGGCTGTCTACTCTCACCGAATCTTCTCGGTATGCTCAGCTCTGTTAATATCTATGTACATCTGTTCACATCTGGCTAGACTAAGCCATTTCAGAGCTCGTGTTGGATCTGATGAGACATAATATTATTTATATCATCCTTCTCTTCCGTATTTTTTGCTTGTAGATGCAGATAATGCATTTCCTAAAGAAAAGTACAATTCAATTCGCAGATTATCCAGAGCCAGGAACTGCATCGAAGACTCGTTCGGAATTCTGGAAGCCAGGTGGCAAATTCTCCACAAAAGATTGGATTTAAAACTAGAAACATCTATTGCCGTCGTGCAGGCACTGGTATGCTTGCACAATTTCATTTTGACTAACGAGCTAGAGCTGGAAGAAGAGCATCGTTTGTATGCTCCACCAAATGTACTCCGGCGCAACGGAAACAACGCTCATGAAGAAGCTGATCAGGTGGAACAGGAAATTCATGACGTGCCCCCACGTGCTGTGCAACAACGGCAAATTTTGGCCGAATATTTCGATTCCCAAGAAGGTGCTCTCAGACACGAATAAATAATCATGTGGCATCGATGATTCCAGAAAACCTGTAGCAGAGATCAATGACATATGTGAATTGTCAGAAATTCACGTTACAGTAAAATGTTTTGCAAATATGTGTGAAAAATAATATAATTTGGCGATACAGATGTACACAATAAATTCGGTTCAGCTCATTTGTATATTTTATTAATTAAACCTTTTCAATAAATTTCAGTTTGAAATATATTTCACTACATCACCCTACAGACAGTTCCTTTGAGTTTCTCTCTCTGTCACTCACAAGGAGAGTATCAGGCCTCTGGGTCACGGATTTGAGTCAAACTTGCAGGGTTATTCCCTTGGCCCAAAATATTCAGCCCCTGATGTGTAGCTCCATCTAATGGGCCTTCTTTCGCTCAATTTGTGATCGACTATATCAGCAGTTCAATAAGTGCAACGCCATGACAAACGAAATCTATGGAGTATTTTTGCCTGTATAGACTCTTCCATCAAAACTCCACGGGTCTACGTTACAAACTATCAATTGAGGCAAAAATACTCCATAGATTTCGTTTGTCACGGTGTTGCACTCATTGAACTGCTGATATAGTCGATTACAAATCAAGCGAAAGAAGGCCCATTAGATGGAACTACACATCAGGGGCTCCATATTTTGGGCCAAAAAAATAACCCTGCGAGTTTGACCAAAATCCGTGACCCGGAGGCCTGATACTCTCCTTGTCAGTTAACCAAGAATTGTCCAGTATACAGTATCAAATATTGATAAAATATGCGATTATTTGATATACACTTTTGTAGTTGCATATTCAAAAGTCTCGAACCATACTTCCAAAGTATCGCGTATCACTTAACAACTTTTATGTAATAAAATTAAAAAATCTTAACCCTAAACGCTATGTTATACACATAATAATTTAATCAAGCAGGAATATTAGGTATTATTATATATAACTTGAAGATTACTTATATAATATAAACTTTTTCATATTCTTTGGTCTATTTGACTAGTTCTTTCTTCACTTACCGCCTACACTGTTATTGCGAATATAAAATAAGAGAAAAATCTTCGAAGCCAATGCTATGTTTGGTAGATAGTTAGTACACACATGACCAAATATTCCATAATTAAAAATGTTCTGCAACCACGTAAGGTGTTATATAATATTTTGTCGAGTTATTAGCTAATAATAAGAATTCGGATTTTTTTCATGGCACAAAGTAACGGCTACAGGCTTAGAGATTCATTTTTAAGAATAGTTGAAATGATGTATAAAAATACACCAGCAAGAATGTCAGTCATTGGGACAGTGTCAATGACTAATACACCCACCGTACTTAAAATGTTGTTATATGAGGAGTATTATTCCGGATTCAAGAGTGGATGCTTATGAATGCTCTGGAATATACAGTCACTCAAGTCGAAATATTTTCTCCTATTGGAGTTTACAATGAATAGGACTAAATACAAGTTTAAAACTGTTCCACTTGTACTGCGTAGTTGTCCATTCTGTACTGGCCTAATCTATTTCGAAACGGGCAGGCAAGGCCGAAATGGAAATCATGATATCGCGCAACCTCCTCTCATTGAAACATGTTGCTTTACATTTTGTCGAAAAGAGACGCGTATTTTCTGGTCGAAAGATATTCCTGTAATTACGATAATTAAAAATTTTGATCGTGCGCTATCGATATTATGTAAAAACAAATTTATTTTGTATTCAAAACGCTGCATCGTCTGAACCAATGGACCTCACCAGATGTTTCGAATCCGAACAGAGTTTCAAAGATTTTTGAAAATCGACAAAATGGTGTCTAGTTTTCGAAAAATAGGCGCCGTTTTGTCAGTTTCCAAAATCTTTCAAACTCAATTCGGATTCGGCACAATCGTTAATGATCCTACAGAATACGAACAGAAACATATGGTTACGCCTATTGGTTCAGAAAATAAAGCATTTAAAAGAAAAAAATACTTTCCTTTATAATAAACTTTAACTAGAATATTCGTCAGTGATGAAGAAAAAAAAAAGTTTTTTCCTTACAGTATAAAGTAACATATTTCCTTTGGAGCAGGTTCCGAGACATGAGGATTTCCAGCCTGCCCAGTTTGAAGTGTATTTGGTTATTTATACCTGGAATCCCTTAAAAGTACTAGAGAAGATCTACTGAGTTTCGTATTCTTCCATGATATCGAGTATATGTGGGAATAACTCGTCTTGCATGTCGGTGGGCAATTGTGCCCATTCGTTCTGTAATAATTGAAAGTAACCATCCGTGCTCTCGACCATGTGGCTCGTCTGAGGAATTCCAACATCGATTCTTTCTTTTTGGAGTTGTGCTTCTAGCAACTTCTTTTTCAATCTAAGTAGATCCGTAAATTCAAACGACATTGCTCTCAGATCATTGGAGCATCCAACAATAGCATCCTCTGTCGCGTCCGATTTTCCTGCAGCTTCCTTCTTCTTTTTCGCAAATGCGTCCAAGGGAGGCACTACGGCCGACCTTTTGTGACCTACTTTACTGGTTTTTTCTGTCACCGAATGTGTAGAAGAAGCACAAGGGGATTCTGCAACCCTATTCAGCTGATTCGTATTGCGTATTTTACCAATAGGAGTATGTACGAGTGGTGCTGCTCTCTGGCTGGCAGACGAGGATCTAGACAATGCTATGACAGGTGATTGTTTGGCATGTGATGCGCCGGCGCTCGATGCATTTGCTATCAAATTTGTCCGACTGATAGTGGGCGGTGTGATTGCATATTCTACATTTAGCGCATAGTTCTCTATGGCCGAAGGCACAGCTGATTCGATTAAATCTTCTGTACAGCTTCTGGAGTCTTCTTCTGTGGTATAGTCAGGTGCAGGAATGCTGTCGACTGTAACTGATGACACAGAAGTAGACACTTCCGGAATTGCATACGAGTGCTCCCAGTTCAGATGATGTAGAGAACTTTCCATAGTAGAAGTCGATGAGGGCATCTGCGCGTAGTCCGCAATTGGTTCTAGTGGCTGAACTGAATTTGCGACCAGATCCGCACAAGAAGAAATAGTCCATGCTGGCAATTCCTGAATGGAACCAACATCGGGAGCATCATCTCCTGTGAAAAAAGTATTTTAGTTTCAATTTAGTTTGCTCAAAGTTGATATGGACCATACTTGATTGGAAAAAACAAATGTACTAACCGAGACCTTGTATATCTAAATGCATCGTCGAACTTGACGATTCGTTAGGTTCCTTGGCAGTACTAATTGCTGAACCCTGTGAAGACCTTGCTGATGCGTTGCTGCAATAGATTAAACATTTTATACTGCTGGTTCGAGTGAGTGACTAGTTGCTAGACTGTTGGACAAGATAATCAATTCACGAGTTTCACTGTACAATCAAGGTTTGGTATGCTTTTTGTTATATAAAATAATAAAATTTTCTTTTTTTCAGGTTTTTCTGACGGTAGTGAAGACTTTTTCAGTCAATTTCCAAGCGGTTGAACACCTTGTAGGCCCGTAAGTGCTGACCAAATTCAGAAGCTTCTTCTGACTCGCGAGCTTCACATCAAATTTCGTTCGAGAAGAAGATGGTTTTGAAAATTATTGTCCATGCAGTCGCATATAAAATTCAAAAACCAAAAAGGTGTATGAATAAAAAATTTATGTACTCGTATGGCTACATTGATAATCAAGGCATTAACTTCAATACATGTAATATCCAAGTTCATATACACATGACATTGGATATCACAATCCGCGAGGTGAAATACGACATTTTTCCAGTTGTAATTACAATATTGGTGCATAAACATGTCGTAAGCGACCCGGAATCTGCAAAAATGCTTCCTACACATGATTATGTGTGTATAAAATTTCACATACTTTCTTCTAACAGTATATAGTTATTCATTTTCATTCAGAGACTTTCGATAGTTTAAGGGGTTAGGTGGGTTTGAAAATTTCAAAAAATCGATTTCGTTTTTTTTTTGTCTTATTGAATAGTACAATATGTTTGAAATATTCCGAGTAAAATTCTAAGAGATAGCCCCTTCGGAAGTTCTGCTCATCAGGCCACGTTATTTCAATTCAAAACTTTAAACGCGTTCATCTCAAAACTCAATTTTTTAAGTCGGTGAACATGATTTCTCGAAAAGTTATAAAGCGATTTTGTTCAAATTTCGCACACATCTTTGAAATAACATTACCTAGTCATTGAACGAAGGATTTTTTTTTTTTTTATTACAACTAATTTTTTCGAGCCAATACATGGCGAAAATTTGACCAAAAAATATGTTTTTTTGTTCAAAGTCTGTCAAAAAATCCAAATTTAAATTTTTCTTTTTTCCTTCGTCCAATAACGAGATTTATCCACGTACTAACGAAATATTTTTGGTTTTTTGATTTTGGATGAACCAATAATGAGTTATGCTGTCCACGGCAAGAGCATTTTTTTTGAGACGTCAAGGGAGATGAGGTACCAACGGTTGAGTTTTCGGAATTTTTGAATACAAATTTCACAAAATACCGTTTAAATATGTATCTTTGATATGCTGAATTGTTTAAATAAAATATATGATTTTATATATTTAAAAAAAAAAATAGTAAAAATACCCTTTTTTGAACCTCTGAAACCCACGTAACCCCTTAAATTATAGATAGTTCTTACTCTCTGTGGTAGATGTGATCTAACATGAACTTCATGTCCTCGTAGTACGGCCACTTGTAATTTGCGTTCTTGTCGTTGCGCACAAAGTGTTCTCGCAGTTTTTGCCAACGTGATTTCGGATCTGTAAATAATGTTTAATGATGAAGTGATAGGAATAATATATTATATGCTTTGTTCTTCAGACGAACTTTGGAATTACATATTTCAGAAGTCATATCAATTTTGTATTGTTATTTTCATTACAACTACAATTGTCATTCTGTTGCATTTAGTGGTGAACAAAATGAAAAATACTGCAATTTCAATAACATTAATTATAACTAAATTTCTTTAGAAGAATCGACTTGATTCGAAAAAAATCGAGAGCGGTTGGCCATGAATTTCGGGGAACCCCAAATTTGAAGATTTGTCGGAATTTTTTGTAAACTCGGTTTCACCGATCGATCTTCATTTGTCTGAAACGAAGCGATTCTGCAAAACCAATTCCATTCTAATGAATACTCATGCAATGCCGTGAGTTCATAGTTTGACTGAAGACTTACCTATTAGAGAAAATCCTTTTTCTGCTAATGCAGCACTGACTTGCTGCCACAATTGAGCCTTTGTTTCTTCGTTATAGAGAAATCTTTGTTTTTTATCGAAGATCCAATTATTGCACTTCACAATTTGAATCAGCATTCTGTTTTCCGATTCGACGTATTGTTTAGACATTATTGCTGCTTGAGTCACACGTGTTGTAAAGCGAATTTATCACCACGAGGTTCCTTGTTAGCCTGAACAACCTGTTGACTCGTGTTTACGTTGTGTGGGGGCAGCAGTGTCGAAAGCGGTTAGCATTGAAAATGCTGGTACTGCGCCAATGGAAACCGGGCACTGTAGACGCGCCGTTGGGTGGAGGGAATCCGCACGTACGCCGGACCACGCGGGTCGCTACCGGCGCGTGGTTCCCGCGTTTTTTTCATCTTTCTCGCGAAAAGTTAGGTTCGAGGTACGCTCCTGGTTCAGTTGCCACTTGTACACGCTTGTAAATGGGTCACGCGTAATATCAGATTTCGGCATTTTTGAGGAATAAAAATAAGAAGAAGAACTTTCTAAATCTGAATCAGCGAAAACTACTGACAATTAGCGAATAGTCGCTGGTTTACAGCTATAAGTCTACCATTGATTCAATCAGTGAAACTAAGATCAGTGATCACTGATTGAATCAGTGGTAGACTTATAGCTGTAGACCAGCGACTATTCGCTGATTGTCAGTAGTTTTCGCTGATTCAGATTTAGAGAGAAGAAGAAGAAGAAGAAAAAGGAGAAGAAATGGCCGATTCCCCGCACTTAACGATCGACGAAGATGAGGTACTAATTCAGTTGGTGGAAGCCTGGGATTTGTTGTACGACAAGTCGTCCGACAAATACAAAGATAATGAAAGGAAGAAAAAGGCATGGGATGAGATAGCCAGCGATATGTACCTCGTTACAAACAGGCCGACGGAAGGTATAATGTTCATATGTTGTTAAAATGTTGATTATTTTTTTAATACACACTCAAATAATCGATAAATGACTGAAACGAACCTGAAATTCGCCTTTTTTTTACGATTTCTTGGACGAGAAATCTATCGATTTTTGATCTGATGAAAAACCGTTCTAGTACCCCCCCTCTCTAGGAATGCGAAAGTTCAATTTCAGAATTAGAAATTCTCTTTATGCAGCGACAGTAATGGCTAACAGATGGAGGAGCCTGAAACAAAGATATATGTCCGAACGACGAATAATGCGGGAGTATATCCCTTCGGGGTCAGCGGCGCCTGCGTCCAAGCCGCAGTGGAAGTACTACGCGACCATGCAGTTTCTGGAGAAACACGTCCAGCATCGACGGTAAGCATCAATGTCTTGGCTATAAATATTATCAGTAGATAATTACTGGAGTAAGTAAGTGTGCTAAATATTTTCGCAATTGCGGCAAGATACCATTGTCGTGTCTATCGTTTGAACAAATGTCGGTCGTATTCATCTTCAAATTGATTAACGAATTATATTCTGTGGTTATTAATAAGATCTTGAATCGCTTTGAGGA
The DNA here is from genome assembly GCA_963992785.1 of Tenthredo livida. Lineage (NCBI taxonomy): Eukaryota > Metazoa > Arthropoda > Insecta > Hymenoptera > Tenthredinidae > Tenthredo > Tenthredo livida. The sequence goes on along the minus strand of OZ023066.1, from coordinate 30,688,034 downwards.
ATTCTTTAATATGTGCGCGTGAGGCTGATTCGAAATCCCCTCCTTTGTAAAATGAACGTATAAGCTTCGGTATAATTTCCTAATACTATGTACAATAATTACCTGTAGGCATAGTACTGCGTTGATCATTTCTCGTTTTATTAAAATTGCGGATCACCTATTACGCTGCATCCCAGCGTGACGCGCTACTGTCCCCTGTCCCAAACCTATGTAAAAAGGCTTAGATCTTTCAAACCTATCTCGAGTATGAACTTTTGCTTTTCTATTCAAGGACGTTCAGCAATTTCCAAACGCCAGTCGAAGAGGGTTTCCACATGAGCAGCGACGAGGACGACCCAGATGATGAGGCTGCAGGTGAAGACACTCAGGACGACGCTGTGGAATGTCTGGAAGGTGGATTAAAAAAACAAAAATAATAATTGCAGTAGGATAAACGTCGCGAATCTTCACTATCGACATTTTTTATATAAAAAAAAAGGAATTCCATCACATCTTTCATGGAAGATTTTCTTGGATGAAAGAGTCTGATACCTGTTTTTATGAATGACATAAAATTCAAATCCAAATCTGTCGGCCCAGCTACAAAACAGTTTTGTTGAGTACTGAATTAACACCGTTGACTTCAAATTAAGCAAAATTTGTTTGATCTAAAGAAAGAAAGAAACAAACAAACAAAGAGAGAGAGAGAGAGAGAAAGAAAGAAAAAACAATAACTACGAATCGAGCCTGAGTTTGTTTGCATGTGTCGTTTGGTTATGTCATAGCATAGTGAATTACGAGTAACTTCTGGAATTGAATTAAAACTGTCTTCGTCACACCTGTCTCGCTGAAACTCTACCAACTCGGTTTGCCTGAAATAGCCTATGATTTCTCAAAGTGTCAGGATTCTGGATAAGTTCAATAATTTATTATAACTCGTGTGCATTATTGTTGTACATTCAGTCGCATATTTACAATATACTCATATTTTCAGATAAAGACTTGGATGATCCAATGACTGTTTCCATTCCAGCGCGTCAAAAAAAACCCATAGAAATAAATGGTTACCTGCTGGTTTTGAGAGACGCGTGGAACAAGATACCCGAAAAGAACAGAAAAAAATGCTTCTTTAAACTCAGGGATGTCGTGAGGAATAAGAAGAAGCAATTACCTTCAAGTCCTTAGTTATAATATCAAATAAGCATTATTTATTATTATTATTGTGATATTAATAATTATTCATATGTATAATAATAATGATTGATTATTGTTATTTATATAATAATAATAATAATGATGATAATAATAATAATGATATCACTTATCATTATTCTTCTTATTATTATTATTATTATTATTATGATCATATATAATAACAATAGTTAATTATTGTTATTCCTATGATAATTATTCACTGTTATTCGTATTATCTGTATTACTATTAGTATTGGCATAGCTATGTACGATCTTTTGAGGATTAAAATTTTCATACAATCAGATGGAATTCTTTATAATCATTCATACACCTCAGGGAAATGAACCACACACTGTTATTGTATAATCATTAGAATGTAATCACTACAATATAATACGATAGTAAAAATGAAAAAAATAAAATAAAATAAAAATTATAACACAATAAAAATAAATATTTCCGGTTCATTTTAATAAGTATTTCAACGTACCTTTTACCTACCTTTTATATGTAGAACATTGCAAAAGTATTTTTTATTCGTACCAAAAAAAAAAAATTATGAATAAAAATTATACCCACCAGAGTTACACAATTCAGAGACGATATACATACACGTCGAATAATATTTTCTATTCGAAAATATTCTTATTCTACGAATTATGCATATCTCAAGATTTGCGATATTCAAAATTCAACAAATTATAAATATCATGCACTGTAATATACATAATCTCAGGGGAAATTAATTTGTATTTATAAATTACACCTATTCTCAATCAAAGTTTATTCGCCATTCAATTCTTTCAATTATCGTTTATACAAAATATCAAATGATACGAGGTATCATGTGACGGAACGAGTACAGCGCTGAACAAGGAACGGCGGTACACGGAACGAACAGTAAATTCGAAGGTTGGCAATAGCCCGTCCGTCGCGCCAGAACATACGCGTACCTCCAGATCTACGCGTACTCGAGTCCCATTGTGGACTCACCATTACGTCGCTTCGTCCGGACACGGTACCTATTTTGACAGCTTCGGGTTACCCCCGCTCATACCTCACCACCAACGATGGCTACGAAGAAATTGCCGCCGATACAACTGGAACGACCGACAAGTACAAAGTATTTCCTCCAACGTATGTGGACACTTTTGCATTATGTTTGTGTATTATATGGCTGCTGGTCTCTCTTCGCGCCGGTTTCTCGATATATTTACTGATAATCATGAGGAAAACGACCACATAGCGAAATCGTTCTACATGAGGTTAATTTCCCTCCAGTCTAGGAGTGGAATCACCGTTCCCACTTACCCTTGTCGCGGTAATAGCGTTCAGTATTGTACACCAAAGAAAAAATGTAATCCCACGGGTTCGAATAGAAATAGAAATAAAAAGAAAAAGAAATAAATGTGTAATTGTAATCGTAGAATAAGCTGTAGAATATATAGTCAGTATGTAATCACTTTTTTTATACCTGGAAATTTGTAACCGTTATAGTCGTAAGATTATGTTTTCTTACCTTTTAATTTTAAGAATATCTGAAAATTGTACTCGTAGTTGTAAGATTCTGTATTTTATCTTAGCATAAGAACGTTCCTTGCGTGTATTAGAAAATAATTTACTCACCTTTTTATTTTAAGAATATTAGAAAATTGTACTCGTAGTCGTAAGATTCTATATTTCATCTTAGCATAAGAACATTAGAGTGGTCCTTATTTTGGTCATTTTTGAATTAAGATTTCTTCGCCCCCTAGAAGGGTTCCAAATAATTAAAAAAAAATATCCTCAAAATTCGAACTTTTCATCTCAATTTTAACACGTGCCGCAAAGCCTCTGAAGTTTAACGTTTGATTAACATGGCGTTTTCACTGACCATTATTCAGAATTTTTGGCGCACCGTCAATAAGTGCGAGAAAAATCTAATTCTTGTAGGAATATTTTCAGAAAACCCGATATTATTTTATCAGATTTAGAGAAATTCAAAATTCAAAATGGCGGATCCAAAATAGCGGCTGGATTTAAACATTTTTTATGTTTTACAGCCGCTATTTTGGATTCGTCATTTTGAATTTTGAATTTCTGTCAATCTGATAAAATAATATCGGGTCTTCTGAAAATATTTCTACAAGAATTAGATTTTTTTCGCACTTATTGACGGTGCGCCAAAAATTCTGAATAATGGTCAGTGAAAACGCCATGTTAATCAAGCGTAAAACTTCAGATGTTTTGCGGCACGTGTTAAAATTGAGATAAGAAGTTCAAATTTTGAGGGTGTTTTTTTTAAATTATTTGGAACCTTTCTAGGGGGCGAAGAAATCTCAATTCGAAAATGACCAAAATAAGGACCACTCTAAAGAACATGTATTAGAAAATAAGTTATACGAATAAATGAAATTATTGGATTTTCCGTAATTATCGCATCATTCAATTATACACCTTTACCATACCCATTCTTCGATGAGTATATAAGCATCACATATATATATATATATATATATGTAAAATCAGGGGTGTAGGGCCCAGGGGCGAGGACGGCGGGGACGGAGGACAGAGTCTTGGATGACGTCACACGGCCCTGATGGTCCCAATATCAGACAAGGGCAGGCAGGGGTGCGAGGGGCGAGGGGAAGGTTAGGTTAGAATTCCCAGTTTTCTCCAGAGTCGACCCGAGGGGCAGGGGGGAGCGGGAAGAGGGGGATTTCCCAAAGCTGCCCTAGGGATAGGGAAAGGGGCAGCGGGGAGCGGAGGGGGGATTTCCCAAAGCCGCCCTAGGGGGAAGGGGGAAGGGGAAAGAGGGGGGGGGGGGGTTGTTGTGTCTGCCCAAAGCTGCCCATATCTACTGCTATGATCCATTGAAAAAACTCACCATGGTTGATTATGCGACAAACATGTTCAGCATGGCCAAAGATCTAGAGGAAAAATATTCCGACGCGGATATTATCCGATTCTTACACACGCACTTTGATCGAGAGATAAGGTATGCAATCAAAGGAAGGGGAATGAAGGATCGGAACCAGTTGTTCGAGCTCCTCACCGATTACGACGAAGAGGCACTTGCAAAAAGACCCAAGACTAGAGGAAGTCGAGAGAACGTGAACGATAATGGACCTAACGCAACGGGAAGTAATCATGAGCGAAAAGATGATAGATATAATAGAAATCAGAATCCGAAGGGTGATTTTAATGCAAGGACGAATCGTCATGAAGGCCAACCGGAGCAAAGATATGGAGGGCGGCCTGCCCATCGGAACGATGGCGGGCGCACATACTACAAAGGAACACCTGATATGGAAAACCAACAAGGAAGAGGTTCAGGACCAGAAAGGGGGCAAGGCCGAAAGAAAACTATGTGAATATCGTAGAGTTGGACTATGAGGAACCAGAAGATACAGAAGACTCGTCGCCGGGAAACGCTTAATAGTTGTACCTAGCAACTCGGAGGCGTTCCATACAAAGGAACGGTCAGGTGCAACTCAAAAGTGCAGCTCATATCGAATCAACACGATATTTAACAACCCACGAGAAGAGCTATTACATGATTTAGATGACGACGGAATGGGTCACGTATTCTAACGGTATCCAGAAATAGAGATCCGAGTCGAAGGGATAAAAGTATTAGCCCTTATCGATACGGGCAGTGAAATAACATGCATCTCAGAACAATTCTACGAAACTCATAAAGAAGAGCTAGCCAAATGCCCGACACTTCCGATTTCTGGCAAAGTGATCAGGGGGGCGACAGGCGCCAGACCAACACGGCCGAAGTTCCAAATATTACTACGAACGCAATTCGGAGAGATCTCGGAACCACGGATTTACATTGTGGTTCCACGACTCATAAAAGACTGCATAATCGGATATGATACCCACCAGACATTGAAAATGTTAATAGACACAGGAGCAGAGATGGTTACTGTGACGAGCGGAGAACAACAAGCACAATTGTCATGCAGGGTTCTTCCGACAAATAAGGAGATTCCCGGATATGAAACGATGACACTGAGAGAGGATGTCGAAGAAGACTATGAGCAGAGACAGTCCATCAGTCACCGTCCCATCCAGAATGAGGATAGTTCGGAGGAAATCACTTTGGAAGAAATAGAAGAAAAATTGAACACAGATACAAATATGACTGACGGACACAAAGAGGCACTCAAGAATTTGGTCTGGAAGTACAGAAGAGTTTTCAGAAAGAGACCCGGTTTAATGGAAGCATATCAGCACGAATTGAAAATGAAGAGTGCAGATCCATTCTTTATCAGGCCATACCCTATCCCAATGCAGTATCGGGAAAAGGTCAAAGCCGAGGTACAGAAGATGATGGAACAAGGGATTATCAGAAGGTCTAAGAGCCCATACATTAATCCTCTAGTAACGGTGATCAAGAAAGATGGATCGGTGCGATTATGCTTGGATGCAAGAAAACTCAATGAAAAACTCGTCGATGATCACGAGTCACCGCAAGGCATAGAATCGATATTTCAAAAATGTCACGGAGTCCAAGCCATGACGAATCTGGATCCTACTAGTAGTTTCTGGCAAATACCATTAACAGAGGAAAGCAAGAAATACACGGCCTTTATGGTAAACGGAAGGATTTATGAATTCAACGTCACACCGTTTGGACTAAAAACCAGTAGCGCCAGCCTAATACGCGGACTAGAGATCGTGCTACGCGGACTAGAGAACTCGATAATCAATTTCGTCGACGACTTATTATGCATCTCGCAAAATTTTGAAGAACATCTGGAACATCTAGAAAATCTATTCGAAAGATTGTTGCAGCACAACCTCACGCTCAAATTCAAGAAATCTCATTTCATGCGAAAAGAAGTCCATTTCTTGGGTCATATCCTGTCAACAAAAGGGATCAGCCCACAGCCAGATAAATTAGCTGCAATCAAGGACTATAAACGCCCTAGAAATATTAAAGAGTTGCGAGGATTTCTCGGCTTTGTCAACTTTTACGCAAAATTTGCCAAGAGATACGCAGAAGAAACAGTACCGCTCAACAAGCTACTGAAAAAGGGAACGAAATATATCTGGGGGCAGGAGCAACAAGAAGCGTTCGAAAGGATTAAACGATTATTCATTGATTGCATCACGCTTGTCCACCCGGATCCCAGCCGACCATATATTTTGACCGCGGATGCGAGTAACTATGCTATCGGCGCGGTCTTATCCCAGTTGAATGCCGAGGGAGAAGAAGAAGTAATAGTCTTCATCAGTAAAACGTTGACGGGTGCACAGCTTGCATACTTCACTACAGAGAAGGAGCTATTAGCGATAGTATGGTCGCTAGAAAAGTTGAGTACGTATCTCCGAGGAACAAGGATCACAATACGAACGGATCACGAAGCCTTAACGTTTATAAGAAACTGCCGCTTTTCCAACGCAAGACTAAAACGGTGGGCGCTCGCGATTCAGGATTACGACCTCACGTTGCAATATCTACCTGGGAAACAGAATACGGTGGCCGATATATTGAGTCGATGCCGATACGAAGAACATAACGTTGACACAGACAATGACGAGGATATCACCATTGCGTCACTATATGCCAAGGAGCCAAGCAAGGAATTGACGAGAAACTTTAAAAAATTATCGTCGCTGCAGCAAGAAGATGATAGGTTACGAATAATCATCGAGGCGATGAAGAACAAGAACAAGACCGGAAAATACATCGTGAGGGACGACACCCTATGTATTAAGGGGGTATCTAAGTCTCGAGCTCCATAAAACGTTAACACTTTTCATAACGGTATAGCATTGAGGGACATGTACGGACACAAGTATAAATGATACCGTTCAAAAGTGTACAATTTCAGCTTCAATTCAACGATAAAACGGTCACTGTTGCATCAAAATTGTGGCCGTTGCAGCCACTGAAGTACTGGTCGGCGCAAGGCTGTGCTGAAATCTGCGACCACGATCCTGGCTGAACGGAGTATCCGAAAATTAAAAACTTGGGATTGTTTTGTTGCTCAAGGTCTCCTTCAGGCTTCTATGCGACAGATTTTTGATGGATTGAAATTTGGCAGAATTATGAATTTTTTTAATGAGAAAAGTCAATTTTCTTGATTTCAAGTAATGTTATTACCTGTATTTTGGAAATCAAACGACGGATCGAAAATCTGTCGCATAGAAGCCTAAAGGGTACCTTGACCAACAAAACAATCCCAAGTTTTTTATTTTCGGATACTCCGTTCAGCCAGGATCGTGGTCGCAGATTTCAGCACAGCTTTTCGTTAACCAGTACTTCAGTGGCTCCAGCGGCCACAATTTTGATGCTACAGTGACCGTTTTTTTTCAAATTGAAGCTGAAATTGTACACTTTTAAACGGTATCATTTATACTTGTGTCCGTACATGTACCTCAATGCTATACCGTAATGAAAAGTGTTAACGTTTCATGGAGCTCGAGACTTAGATACCCCCTTAAGACGCCAAGGGGGCACATAAAAACTATGTTACCAGCAGCCCTCGCCAAACAATTGATAGGAGAATTGCATGAAATGTACGGACATGTGGGTACGCGCAAAATCGCTCGTATGATAGCCGAACGGTTTCACGTACACAAACTAAGGCAAGAAGCGCGAAGAGGACTCATCACATGTGATTTATGTCAGAGAAACAAATACCCAACCCAAGCGCAACATGTTGCGATGCAAACTATGCTGCCTGAACGACCAGGGGACTTGCTATCGATAGACTTCTATGGAGAACTACCCACGTCAGTGGGCGGAGTAAAATACATATTAGTAACAATCGATGCTTTTAGTAAGTTTGTGGTTTTGTACCCAATTCGTAGAGCCAATACGGAAACGGTAATAAAGAAGATATTTGATCACTATCAGAAGAACTTCGGAAAGCCGAAGCGGATAATTTGCGACCACGGAACTCAGTTTACTTCCACAAAATGGGCAGCAAAACTACAAGAAGAAGGGGTTCAACTGATATTTTCCTCAATCCGGCATCCCCAGAGTAATATTGTGGAACGAGTGAATCGGGAACTAGGACGATTCTTCCGCACATTTGTACGGGAAAAGCATGGGGGTGGGGCATCATACATAAATATAATCCAGAAATGCATAAACGAAACCCACCATGAAACGACAGAATTTACCCCGATAGAATTACATTTTAACCGGAAACCAACTCGAGTCTGGAAACAATGGTTGAAAACTATCAATCAAGAACAAGATTCGTCGCATGAGGAAAAAATCTTCTTAGCACGAGAAAGGATTAGCCGCGAAGGAAAAAGGCGCGCTGAAAATTATAACGCGAACAAGAAATTATCGGAGTATCAAGAGCGGGATCTGGTATTGCTTAAAGCAAATAATGTATCGGATAAAGAAAACAAACGTATTGCGAAGTTCTTTTCAATTTACGGAGGCCCGTACATAATACGAAAAAGAATCGATCAAGCAACATACATACTGGAAGACACTACCACAGGCAAAGAACGTGGACAGTTTCACGCAGACAGTTTAAGACGATACATAACAAGCCAAGACTAACAGAAGTACTTGGCAGCGATACCTGTAAACCAAAGAAAGACGACATATATAAACGAGCATTAGCCGAATTGCGACCTCATTAGGCAGTGATCGATCCGCGAGACACGAATCAACCATGTCGAGAAAAAACGTGCGTGTACAAACGGAAGAATTCGGTCGGTGTGACGTAGGAGTGCAGGCAACCCCAGAACAGCAACTCGCTAAGTGGGAAAAGAAGAAATTCAAGATCCAAGGGCAAATTAAATCAAAAGAATGGCGTGGAGAAGGTCCTGGAACATTCTATCGTTCGGGTACCAGCACGCAAACAACCCGGAAAACCGGGAAGAAACACACTCAAACGAGCGAGAACGATTTGAGAGCGAAGAAACTTCGACAAATCGCACCGCAGGAAAGAAAACGGGAGGTAACTCCAGAACCATATGTACCTACACGAGAGGCTCGGAAAGAAAAACCTCGAGTGACATCAGTAGCAAAGGTACAAATACCATTGGCATTGATAAACATGCCACTCGCTTTGAAGGAACAGAAGTCTAAAACGAGTAAGGCCGAAGAAGAGGTGAAGGCATTGAAAAAACAACTTGGCCAGATAACGGATCAACTAAATATCCTGAAATCATCGATGGAAGGATTCCAGGGGCCCTTAATGAAGCTCCAAGAATCGGTGAAAGGTCTTGAAGACGCCGATGAGGACATCTTAGTCATCACGGAAGACGACCTCGAGGAGGGCCTACACAGCGAATGAAGATTGTGTATGGTAGGTGATAGGTCTCTAGTCATGCTATAGACGAAATGCTCACTTTTGATTTCAAACGGTCGCAGCAACTGTAAATATTAGAGCTATAATCACAAATAAATCAAACACTTAGTAAGAATAGCAAAGAAGAGAAAAGGTTTCGTTTTGAGTATGATATCGCGGGTAAAACCCAGTAGCAAATAAATAACTTCGTATTGGAGTTCATGTAGCGGGTTCCTACAGTTTTGTAAGATATATATATATATATACCGAGAAGATTCGGTGAGAATAGACAACCCCCTTCCTACGCCAAAACTAACACAGGCGCCCACCGCGTGCGTGAGGCTCGGCGTGCGGGGCTAAGCGACCAGTGGTGCTTCTACTGAATCTTCCGCACTAGACCGAATCCGTATAGCCCATCCATGCTAACTCGATAAATACTATAGCCCATCCGCGCTAACTCGATAAATACTCAACTTAAAAAGTAATCATCACACTCAACACGGAGAAGAATGAGCGCGAATGAAATGAATTCGCCTGACGTGAACATTTATTTTAAGATTCATCAACTAATAACAACTAAATATCAATTAATTGAATTTAAGTATTGATTATCAGTGTTTAAAAGCGATATTTGAGACAAAGTGGAACAGGTAAGTCTAGGGTGAATCATTGAAGACAACATGGTCAAAAATTGGTTTATCTATTGATTTATTTATTGATTCATTTATTTTCAGATCTAGATTTTATTCAAAACATCTGTTCGGAATACTAGTATTCAATCTAATGAAAATTAAGAATTCGTGAGAAAGTTTTCGGTGTTTGTGTCAACTTTAGTTTAATAATAACATAATGAATCATTTGATCAGAGTACAATGCAGAGAATGAAGTCATCGAGGATAGGGCTGCCACCCACAGGCCACGTCCTTAGGTCTGAAACAGAAAGACGAAATTTATCAACGATTATTGGTTAATCGAGGGATCCATTGCTGTTGAATTATGGTGTACACACAAACTTATCAGAGATTGAATGCTTGGGAATCGAAGAAAGGCTACCGATGAGCCACTGTCGAACGTAGTATACTTTCACTGAAACCATTTTTGTCTCTCAACGACTACTTCTATCGGGGACCTGAGTGCTGACATGTACCTCAGCGAGGCTTCATAGCGTACGGAGGGGCTTTGTCGCAGGAGTTTGTAGTTCGTCGTAAATCAGGTGTCTGAGAAGAATAAACTCATACTCGTTGAAGAAGATGTTGCCATCCCAGGACATCGTTACTTCCTCTGAAACAGCAAGGTCAGAGTATAACTGACTATCATGAGAATTTATAAGTCTTGTAAGTCTTTTGATGTCCATTAACTTTGTATCCTACGTACCCAATGACTGATCGCCCGCTAACTCTTGAGGAGAAATATCGCCGGCGTCGTTGTCCAAGCTGACCTCAGGCAACAGACTGCGAAGAGTGATCGAGAACCAAGCAGGGATCGAAGAAGCGAGAGCTAGCAACAGCGTTGGCGAGGCTTGGCAGCGTACGGAGTAGCTTCGTTGCAAGGGTTCGTAGCCCGTCGACGATATTCATCAAACATTTCTTACTCGTCTAACGACCATTCAACGTTCATGTCTCGTAGCAGGCGAAGAAACCTCGTCGCGGATTTTCCCAGTGCGACGAGGCAGCGTACGAGGAGCTTCGTTGCCAGGGTTCGTAGCCCGTCGACGATATTCATCGAACATCTCTTACTCGTCTAATGACCATTCAACTTTCATGTCTCGTAGCAGGCGAAGAAGCCTCGTCGCAGATGTTCCCAGTACGACGAGGCAGCGTACGAGGAGCTTTGTTGCAAGGGTTCGTCGCACATCGACGATATTCATCGAACATTTCTTACTTGTCCAACGAGCATTCGACGTTCATGTCTTGTCGCAGGCGGAGGAGATTCGTCGCAGATGTTCGCAGTGCGATGAGGCAGCGTACAAGGAGCTTCGTTGCCAGGGTTCGCAGTGCGTCGACGAGCATTTTCTATCAAATTTTTGTGCGGCAAGGCTTGGCCAGAGTCCAGAGAAGGACTGCATATCGTCGACGTGCTACGAACCGTTGCAACGAAGCTCCTCGTACACTGCCTCATCGCACCACGAACATCTGAAACGGAGCTTCTCCGCCTGCTACGAGACATGAACGTTGAATGCTCATTGGACGAGCAAGAAAAGTTCGATGAATATCGTGGACGTGCTACAAACGCTTGCCACGAAGCTCCTCGTACGCTACCTCATCGCACTACAAACTCCTGCGACAAAGCCCCTCCGCACGCTATGAAGCCTCGCTGAGGTACATGCCAGCACTCCGGTCTTCGATAGAAGTAGTCGTTAAGAAACAAAAATGGTTCGAGTGAAAGTCTACTACGTTCGACAGTGGCTCATCGCTAGCCTCTCTTCGATTCCCAAGCATTCAATCTCAGATAAGTTTGGACGTACGCCATAATTCAACAGCAATGGATCCCTCGATTAACCAATAATCGTTGATGAATTTCATTTTTCTGTTAATAAATAAATAAATCAATAAATCAATAAATAAACCAATTCTTGATCATGCTGTCTTCAATGATTTACCCTCCACTTACCTGTTCCATTTCGTCTCAAATATCGATCCTAAACACTGATAATCAATACTTAAATCCAATAATTTGATATTTGATTTTAAATGCGTTCATGAATTTCGAAAATAAATGTTCACATCAGGCAAATTCATTTTATTCGCGTTCATTCTTTTCCGTGTTCAGTGCGATGATTGCTTTTTAGGTTAAGTATCAAGGTGGGCTATGCGGAATCGGCCCAGCGCGGAAGATTCGGTAGAAGCACCACTGGTCGCTTAGCCCCGCCCGCCGAGCCTCACGCACACGGTGCGCGCCTGTGTTAGTTTTGGCGTAGGAAGGGGGCTGTCTACTCTCACCGAATCTTCTCGGTATGTGATATAGAATAAGATTTAGTAAAAAGCATACAGAATATTAGATTCAAGTCTACTTTTTAGAGGGGGCATTGTGACGTCCTGTTCTTAAGTCACAGGTACAAATTAGCAGTAGATATCGTCCATCGAAACGCATGGAAGGTTCTGGAAATTCGTAGAAGGTCGTAGCAGCTTCTCGATCGCAGACGATGCGGTCGACGCGCGACTTTGAAAATAAATATACTTAAATTGGTTAAAATAGGATCCAAAGAACTTACGCCAGAATGAAGGCAATATTAAACTCCACCAATTAGCCAGAATTAGACCAAATCAAATGTAAAAAGTAGATCGAACAATATAGAAGCTTCCAGAAGGATCAAGACGATTCCAGGAAGACCAAAATCACTATATAAGTAGCGCAAAAAGCTGCCAAAAGGCAGTCACGCAAATACATCCGCGAAGTTAAGATCGGTCAATTAAAAGATAACTCCTGAAATCGTCTAGATTGTTGGTTGACTTATTTGCTAATAGTAGAGTCCTGTTCATAACTTAGAGTCATTTTTCATAACTTAGAGTCATTTTTTATAACTTGGAGTCACTTTTGCATAAATTTAGAGTCATCAAGAGCATTCTCAGTATATCTGATTTAAATTCGTTTCTACGGTACAGAAAACCGTGAAATTAATTGTCATAGACAATTAATTTATATAGTTAAATGTTTGTTGCTCAAGCAATCTTAATTCATAATTTGCCTAGTGAGTAGATTCAGCCGCGTGCAGTCAACGCAGTTTTAAGCATAAAGAGTGTAGAAATAAATACAAGTTTGTGAAAGTGAAATAAATATCTCAGTCTATATTTCAAGCCTCAGTGCTGTGAAGTGGCATTCCTTATATCACCTATAGTAGATTAACAACACATCCTAGGATCCACTTGTGGCCGCGTTATATGGTAAGCAATACACCACCTAATACAGGGAGTGTCTTTGTCCTGCAATATACGCAACCAAGGCCAAACATCGGCCGGAGATCACTCATCTCGACACCCAATGAGCGGTTGAAAGATAATAGCGGCTCCGCTGATTCCACCGATATAATCTCATGACAAATCTTAATGAAAGAGGAGTAATTGTAGAGCCATTAATCATTGTCGTTAATTCTTCTATCACTACCTGGCATTCCTTTTCATTTCCTGACTCGATGAGAGGGATGGAAATCGTATAAGGAATCCAGGCTTTATCTAGGCAACGCTTCAGCATAGAGCACCTGAGATAGTCTGGCACACACGAGTACGAAGATCCCACAGCTGAACGGCAGTACGTGTGCAACGCGATCGCAAGTGTGTGCGAAGTAAACAACACCAACACAAACGTCAATCGGGAACAGAGACGTATACGAATATCCACGTACGTAGAAACTATAGCCAATATCTCCATAGTACGGGTCCGAAATATGGAATGAAATTTAAAGAATTGCATCGCTCACCTGGACCGTTACAGTATAGAAGGAACAGAAACGGAAAATGACATTTCAGATATTACGATTGAGTGTCATCACACTGTACCGTCTTCGGTTTTGTATCTTAGGAAATAACGATTATTAGGTATAAAAAGAGCAGAAACTAAAAATTGCATTTCAGATATGACGATTGAGTGTCATCACACTGTACTGTCTTCGGTTTTGTGCCTCAGAAAATAACGAGTATCGAGTATAAAAAGAGCAGAAACTCAAATTACGTTACAAATATTGCGATTTAGTGTGATCACACTGTACCGTATTCGGTTTTGTATCTTGGAAAATAACGATTATCAAGTATGAAAAGAGTAGAAACTGATAATTACATTTCAGACATTACGATTGAGTGTCATCACACTGTACTGTCTTCGGTTTTGTATCTTGGGAAATAACGAGTATCAAGTATAAAAAAAGCAGAAACTGAAAATTACATTTCAGATATTACGATTGAGTGTCATCACACTGTCCTGTCTTCGTCTTCGTATCTTAGAAAATAACGAGTATCAAGTATAAAAAGAGCAGAAGCTCAAATGACATTTCAAATATTGCAATTTAGTGTGATCACACTGTACCGTATTCGGTTTTGTATCTTGATAAATAACGATTATTAAGTATAAAAAGAGTAGAAACTGAGTATTACATTTCAGATATTACGATTGAGTGTCATCACACGGTACTGTTTTCGGTTTTGTATCTTAGAAAATAACAAGTATCAAGTATAAAAAGAGCAGAAACTGAAAATTGCATTTCAAGTATTGCAATTCAGTGTGATTACACTGTACCGTCTTCGGTTTTGTAGCTCCAAAATTAACAAGTATCAAGTATAAAAAGAGCAGAAACTGAAAATCACATTTCAGATATTACAATTGAGTGTCATCACATTGTACCGTATTCGGTTTTGTATCTTGGAAAATAGGGATTATCAAGTATAAAAAGAGTAGAAACTGAGTATTACATTCCAGATATTACGATTGAGTGTCATCACACTGTAATGTCTTCGGTTTTGTATCTTAGAAGATAACAAGTATCAAGTATAAAAAGAGCAGGAACTGAAAATTACATTTCGAGTATTGCAATTTGGTGTGATTACACTGTACCGTATTCGGTTTTGTATCTTAGAAAATAACGATTATCAAGTATAAAAAGAGCAGGAACTGAGAATTACATTTTGAGTATTGCAATTATGTGTGATTACACTGTACCGTATTCGGTTTTGTATCTTAGAAAATAACGATTATCAAGTATAAAAAGAGCAGAAACTGAAAATTACATTTTGAGTATTGCAATTATGTGTGATTACACTGTACCGTATTCGGTTTTGTATCTTAGAAAATAAAGATTATCAAGTATAAAAAGAGCAGAAACTGAAAATTACATTTCAGATATTACAATTGAGTGTCATCACATTGTACCGTATTCGGTTTTGTATCTTGGAAAATAAGGATTATCAAGTATAATAAGAGCAGAAACTGAAAACTACATTTCAGATATTACGATTGAGTGTCATCACACTGTACTGTTTCCGTCTTCGTATCTTAGAAAATAACGAGTATCAAGTATGAAAAGAGCAGAAACTGGAAATTACATTTCAAATATTGCAATTTAGTGTGATCACACTGTACCGTATTCGGTTTTGTATTTCGGAAAATAAGGATTATCAGGTAGAAAAAGACCAGAAACTCAAATGACGTTTTAAATATTGCAATTTAGTGTGATCACACTGTACCGTATTCGGTTTTGTATCTTGATAAATAACGATTATTAAGTATAAAAAGAGTAGAAACTGAGTATTACATTTCAGATATTACGATTGAGTGTCATCACACGGTACTGTTTTCGGTTTTGTATCTTAAAAAATAACGATTATCAAGTATAAAAAGAGCAGAAACTGAAAATTACATTTCAGATATCACACTTGAGTGTCATCACATTGTACTGTCTTCGGTTTTGTATCTTAGGAAATAACGATTATCAAGTATAAAAAGAGTAGAAACTGAGAATTACATTTTAGATATGACCATTGAGTGTCATCACACTGTACTGTCTTCGGTTTTGTATCTTAGAAAATAACGAGTATCAAGTATGAAAAGACCAGAAACTCAGTTGACATTTTAAATATTGCAATTTAGTGTGATCACACTGTACCGTATTCGGTTCTGTATCTTGGAAAATAACGATTATTAAGTATAAAAAGAGTAGAAACTGAGTATTACATTTCAGATATGACGATTGAGTGTCATCACACTGTACTGTGTTCGGTTTTGTATCTCAGAAAATAACAAGTATCAAGTATAAAAAGAGCGGAAACTGAAAATTACATTTTGAGTATTGCAATTTGGTGTGATTACACTGTACCGTATTCGGTTTTGTATCTTAGAAAATAACGATTATCAAGTATAAAAAGAGCAGAAACTGAAAATTACATTTCAGATATTACAATTGAGTGTCATCACATTGTACCGTATTCGGTTTTGTATCTTGGAAAATAAGGATTATCAAGTATAAAAAGAGTAGAAACTGAGTATTACATTTCAGATATTACGATAGAGTGTCATCACACTGTACTGTCTTCGGTTTTGTATCTTAGAAAATAACAAGTATCAAGTATAAAAAGAGCAGAAACTGACAATTACATTTTGAGTATTGCAATTTGGTGTGATTAAACTGTACCGTATGCGGTTATGTATCTTAGAAAATAACGAGTATCAAGTATAAGAAGAGCAGAAACGGAAAATTACATTCTAAATATTGCAATTTCGTGTGATCACACTGTACCGTATTCGGTTTTGTATATTAGAAAATAACGAGTATCAAGTATGAAAAGAGCAGAAACTGAAAACTACATTTCAGATATTACGATTGAGTGTCATCACACTGTACTGTTTTCGTCTTCGTATCTTAGAAAATAACGAGTATCAATTATGAAAAAAGCAGAAACTGGAAATTACATTTCAGATATTACGATTGAGTGTCATCACACTGTACTGTCTTCGGTTTTGTATCTTGGGAAATAACGAGTATCAAGTATAACAAAAGCAGAAACTGAAAATTACATTTCAGATATTACGATTGAGTGTCATCACACTGTCCTGTCTTCGTCTTCGTATCTTAGAAAATAACGAGTATCAAGTATAAAAAGAGCAGAAGCTCAAATGACATTTCAAATATTGCAATTTAGTGTGATCACACTGTACCGTATTCGGTTTTGTATCTTGGAAAATAAGGATTATCAGGTATAAAAAGACCAGAAACTCAAATGACATTTTAAATATTGCAATTTAGTGTGATCACACTGTACCGTATTCGGTTTTGTATCTTGGAAAATAACGATTATTAAGTATAAAAAGAGTAGAAACTGAGTATTACATTTCAGATATTACGATTGAGTGTCATCACACTGTACTGTTTTCGGTTTTGTATCTTAGAAAATAACAAGCATCAAGTATAAAAAGAGCAGAAACTGAAAATTGCATTTTACGTATTGCAATTCAGTGTGATTACACTGTACCGTCTTAGGTTTTGTAGCTCCAAAATTAACGAGTATCAAGTATGAAAAAAACAGAAACGGAGAATTACATTTCAGATATTACGATTGAGTGTCATTACACTGTACTGTCTTCGGTTTTGTATCTTAGGAAATAACGATTATCAAGTATGAAAAGAGCAGAAACTGAAAATTACATTTCAGATATCACGATTGAGTGTCATCACACTGTACTGTCTTCGGTTTTGTATCTTAGAAAATAACGAGTATCAAGTATAAAAAGAGCAGAAACGGAGAATTACATTCTAAATATTGCAATTTCGTGTGATCACACTGTACCGTATTCGGTTTTGTATATTAGAAAATAACGATCATCAAGTATGAAACGAGCAGGAACTGGAAATTACATTTCAGATATTACAATTGAGTGTCATCACATTGTACTGTCTTCGGTTTTGTATCTTAGGAAATAACGATTATCGAGTATAAATAGAGTAGAAACTGAGAATTACATTTCAGATATGACGATTGAGTGTCATCACACTGTACTGTCTTCGGTTTTGTATCTTAGAAAATAACGAGTATCAAGTATGAAAAGAGCAGAAACTGAAAATTACATTTCAGATATTACGATTGAGTGTCATCACACTGTCCTGTCTTCGTCTTCGTATCTTAGAAAATAACGAGTATCAAGTATAAAGAGAGCAGAAACTCAAATGACATTTCAAATATTGCAATTAAGTAAGATCACACTGTACCGTATTCGGTTTTGTATCGTAGGAAATAACGAGTATCAAGTATAAAAAGAGCAGAAACTGAAAACTACATTTCAGATATTACGATTGAGTGTCATCACACTGTACTGTTTCCGTCTTCGTATCTTAGAAAATAACGAGTATCAGTTATGAAAAAAGCAGAAACTGGAAATTACATTTCAGATATTACGATTGAGTGTCATCACACTGTACTGTCTTCGGTTTTGTATCTTAGAAAATAACGAGTATCAAGTATAAAAAGAGCAGAAACGGAAAATTACATTTTAAATATTGCAATTTAGTGTGATCACACTGTACCGTATTCGGTTTTGTATCTCAGATAATACGGATTATCATGTATAAAAAGAGCAGAAACTGAAAATTACATTTCAGATATTACAATTGAGTGTCATCACATTGTACCGTATTCGGTTTTGTATCTTGGAAAATAAGGATTATCAAGTATAAAAAGAGTAGAAACTGAGTATTACATTTCAGATATTACGATTGAGTGTCATCACACTGTACTGTCGTCGGTTTTGTATCTTAGAAAATAACAAATATCAAGTATAAAAAGAGCAGGAACTGAAAATTACATTTTGAGTATTGCAATTTGGTGTGATGACACTGTACCGTATTCGGTTTTGTTTCTTAGAAAATACGGATTATCATGTATAAAAAGAGCAGAAACTGAAAATTACATTTCAGATATTACAATTGAGTGTCATCACATTGTACCGTATTCAGTTTTGTATCTTGGAAAATAAGGATTATCAAGTATAAAAAGAGCAGAAACTGAAAACTACATTTCAGATATTACGATTGAGTGTCATCACACTGTACTGTTTCCGTCTTCGTATCTTAGAAAATAACGAGTATCAAGTATGAAAAGAGCAGAAACTGGAAATTACATTTCAAATATTGCAATTTAGTGTGATCACACTGTACCGTATTCGGTTTTGTATCTTGGAAAATAAGGATTATCAGGTAGAAAAAGACCAGAAACTCAAATGACATTTTAAATATTGCAATTTAGTGTGATCACACTGTACCGTATTCGGTTTTGTATCTTGATGAATAACGATTATTAAGTATAAAAAGAGTAGAAACTGAGTATTACATTTCAGATATTACGATTGAGTGTCATCACACGGTACTGTTTTCGGTTTTGTATCTTAGAAAATAACGATTATCAAGTATAAAAAGAGCAGAAACTGAAAATTACATTTCAGATATCACACTTGAGTGTCATCACATTGTACTGTCTTCGGTTTTGTATCTTCGGAAATAACGATTATCAAGTATAAAAACAGTAGAAACTGAGAATTACATTTTAGATATGACCATTGAGTGTCATCACACTGTACTGTCTTCGGTTTTGTATCTTAGAAAATAACGAGTATCAAGTATGAAAAGACCAGAAACTCAGTTGACATTTTAAATATTGCAATTTAGTGTGATCACACTGTACCGTATTCGGTTTTGTATCTTGGAAAATAACGATTATTAAGTATAAAAAGAGTAGAAACTGAGTATTACATTTCAGATATGACGATTGAGTGTCATCACACTGTACTGTGTTCGGTTTTGTATCTCAGAAAATAACAAGTATCAAGTATAAAAAGAGCGGAAACTGAAAATTACATTTTGAGTATTGCAATTTGGTGTGATTACACTGTACCGTATTCGGTTTTGTATCTTAGAAAATAACGATTATCAAGTATAAAAAGAGCAGAAACTGAAAATTACATTTCAGATATTACAATTGAGTGTCATCACATTGTACCGTATTCGGTTTTGTATCTTGGAAAATAAGGATTATCAAGTATAAAAAGAGTAGAAACTGAGTATTGCATTTCAGATATTACGATAGAGTGTCATTACACTGTACTGTCTTCGGTCTTGTATCTTAGAAAATAACAAGTATCAAGTATAAAAAGAGCAGAAACTGACAATTACATTTTGAGTATTGCAATTTGGTGTGATTGAACTGTACCGTATTCGGTTATGTATCTTAGAAAATAACGAGTATCAAGTATAAAAAGAGCAGAAACGGAAAATGACATTCTAAATATTGCAATTTCGTGTGATCACACTGTACCGTATTCGGTTTTGTATATTAGAAAATAACGATTATCAAGTATGAAAAGAGCAGAAACTGAAAATTACATTTCAGATATTACGATTGAGTGTCATCACACTGTACTGTTTTCGTCTTCGTATCTTAGAAAATAACGAGTATCAATTATGAAAAAAGCAGAAACTGGAAATTACATTTCAGATATTACGATTGAGTGTCATCACACTGTACTGTCTTCGGTTTTGTATCTTGGGAAATAACGAGTATCAAGTATAACAAAAGCAGAAACTGAAAATTACATTTCAGATATTACGATTGAGTGTCATCACACTGTCCTGTCTTCGTCTTCGTATCTTAGAAAATAACGAGTATCAAGTATAAAAAGAGCAGAAGCTCAAATGACATTTCAAATATTGCAATTTAGTGTGATCACACTGTACCGTATTCGGTTTTGTATCTTGGAAAATAAGGATTATCAGGTATAAAAAGACCAGAAACTCAAATGACATTTTAAATATTGCAATTTAGTGTGATCACACTGTACCGTATTCGGTTTTGTATATTAGAAAATAACGATTATCAAGTATGAAACGAGCAGGAACTGGAAATTACATTTCAGATATTACAATTGAGTGTCATCACATTGTACTGTCTTCAGTTTTGTATCTTAGGAAATAACGATTATCGAGTATAAATAGAGTAGAAACTGAGAATTACATTTCAGATATGACGATTGAGTGTCATCACACTGTACTGTCTTCGTTTTTGTATCTTAGAAAATAACGAGTATCAAGTATGAAAAGAGCAGAAACTGAAAATTACATTTCAGATATTACGATAGAGTGTCATCACACTGTCCTGTCTTCGTCTTCGTATCTTAGAAAATAACGAGTATCAAGTATAAAGAGAGCAGAAACTCAAATGACATTTCAAATATTGCAATTAAGTAAGATCACACTGTACCGTATTCGGTTTTGTATCGTAGGAAATAACGAGTATCAAGTATAAAAAGAGCAGAAACTGAAAACTACATTTCAGATATTACGATTGAATGTCTTCACACTGTATTGTTTCCGTCTTCGTATCTTAGAAAATAACGAGTATCAATTATGAAAAAAGCAGAAACTGGAAATTACATTTCAGATATTACGATTGAGTGTCATCACACTGTACTGTCTTCGGTTTTGTATCTTAGAAAATAACGAGTATCAAGTATAAAAAGAGCAGAAACTGAAAATTACATTTTAAATATTGCAATTTAGTGTGATCACACTGTACCGTATTCGGTTTTGTATCTTAGAAAATACGGATTATCATGTATAAAAAGAGCAGAAACTGAAAATTACATTTCAGATATTACAATTGAGTGTCATCACATTGTACCGTATTCGGTTTTGTATCTTGGAAAATAAGGATTATCAAGTATAAAAAGAGTAGAAACTGAGTATTACATTTCAGATATTACGATTGAGTGTCATCACACTGTACTGTCGTCGGTTTTGTATCTTAGAAAATAACAAATATCAAGTATAAAAAGAGCAGGAACTGAAAATTACATTTTGAGTATTGCAATTTGGTGTGATGACACTGTACCGTATTCGGTTTTGTATCTTAGAAAATACGGATTATCATGTATACAAAGAGCAGAAACTGAAAATTACATTTCAGATATTACAATTGAGTGTCATCACATTGTACCGTATTCGGTTTTGTATCTTGGAAAATAAGGATTATCAAGTATAAAAAGAGCAGAAACTGAAAACTACATTTCAGATATTACGATTGAGTGTCATCACACTGTACTGTTTCCGTCTTCGTATCTTAGAAAATAACGAGTATCAAGTATGAAAAGAGCAGAAACTGGAAATTACATTTCAAATATTGCAATTTAGTCTGATCACACTGTACCGTATTCGGTTTTGTATCTTGGAAAATAACGATTATTAAGTATAAAAAGAGTAGAAACTGAGTATTACATTTCAGATATCACGATTGAGTGTCATCACACTGTACTGTTTTCGGTTTTGTATCTTAGAAAATAACAAGTATCAAGTATAATAAGAGCAGAAACTGAAAATTGCATTTTAAGTATTGCAATTCAGTGTGATTACACTGTACCGTCTTAGGTTTTGTAGCTCCAAAATTAACGAGTATCAAGTATAAAAAAAACAGAAACGGAGAATTACATCTCAGATATTACGATTGAGTGTCATTACACTGTACTGTCTTCGGTTTTGTATCTTAGGAAATAACGATTATCAAGTATGAAAAGAGCAGAAACTGAAAATTACATTTCAGATATCACGATTGAGTGTCATCACACTGTACTGTCTTCGGTTTTGTATCTTAGAAAATAACGAGTATCAAGTATAAAAATAGCAGAAACGGAAAATTACATTCTAAATATTGCAATTTCGTGTGATCACACTGTACCGTATTCGGTTTTGTATATTAGAAAATAACGAGTATCAAGTATGAAAAGAGCAGAAACTGAAAACTACATTTCAGATATTACGATTGAGTGTCATCACACTGTACTGTTTCCGTCTTCGTATCTTAGAAAATAACGAGTATCAATTATGAAAAAAGCAGAAACTGGAAATTACATTTCAGATATTACGATTGAGTGTCATCACACTGTACTGTCTTCGGTTTTGTATCTTGGGAAATAACGAGTATCAAGTATAAAAAAAGCAGAAACTGAAAATTACATTTCAGATATTACGATTGAGTGTCATCACACTGTCCTGTCTCCGTCTTCGTATCTTAGAAAATAACGAGTATCAAGTATAAAGAGAGCAGAAACTCAAATGACATTTCAAATATTGCAATTAAGTGAGATCACACTGTACCGTATTCGGTTTTGTATCGTAGGAAATAACGAGTATCAAGTATAAAAAGAGCAGAAACTGAAAACTACATTTCAGATATTACGATTGAGTGTCATCACACTGTACTGTTTCCGTCTTCGTATCTTAGAAAATAACGAGTATCAATTATGAAAAAAGCAGAAACTGGAAATTACATTTCAGATATTACGATTGAGTGTCATCACACTGTACTGTCTTCGGTTTTGTATCTTAGAAAATAACGGATATCAAGTATAAAAAGAGCAGGAACTGAAAATTACATTTTGAGTATTGCAATTTGGTGTGATGACACTGTACCGTATTCGGTTTTGTATCTTAGAAAATAACGATTATCAAGTATAAAAAGAGCAGAAACTGAAAACTACATTTCAGATATTACGATTGAGTGTCATCACACTGTACTGTTTCCGTCTTCGTATCTTAGAAAATAACGAGTATCAAGTATGAAAAGAGCAGAAACTGGAAATTACATTTCAAATATTGCAATTTAGTGCGATCACACTGTACCGTATTCGGTTTTGTATCTTGGAAAATAACGATTATTAAGTATAAAAAGAGTAGAAACTGAGTATTACATTTCAGATATTACGATTGAGTGTCATCACACTATACTGTTTTCGGTTTTGTATCTTAGAAAATAACAAGTATCAAGTATAAAAAGAGCAGAAACTGAAAATTTCATTTTAAGTATTGCAATTCAGTGTGATTACACTGTACCGTCTTAGGTTTTGTAGCTCCAAAATTAACGAGTATCAAGTATGAAAAAAACAGAAACGAGTATTACATTTCAGATATTACGATTGAGTGTCATTACACTGTACTGTCTTCGGTTTTGTATCTTAGGAAATAACGATTATCAAGTATGAAAAGAGCAGAAACTGGAAATTACATTTCAGATATCACGATTGAGTGTCATCACACTGTCCCTGTCTTCGTCTTCGTATCTTAGAAAATAACGAGTATCAAGTATAAAAAGAGCAGAAGCTCAAATGACATTTCAAATATTGCAATTTAGTGTGATCACACTGTACCGTATTCGGTTTTGTATCTTGATAAATAACGATTATTAAGTAGAAAAAGAGTAGAAACTGAGTATTACATTTCAGATATTACGATTGAGTGTCATCACACGGTACTGTTTTCGGTTTTGTATCTTAGAAAATAACAAGTATCAAGTATGAAAAGAGCAGAAACTGAAAATTGCATTTCAAGTATTGCAATTCAGTGTGATTACACTGTACCGTCTTAGGTTTTGTAGCTCCAAAATTAACAAGTATCAAGTATGAAAAAAACAGAAACGGAGAATTACATTTCAGATATTACGATTGAGTGTCATTACACTGTACTGTCTTCGGTTTTGTATCTTAGGAAATAACGATTATTAAGTATGAAAAGAGCAGAAACTGAAAATTACATTTCAGATATCACGATTGAGTGTCATCACACTGTACTGTCTTCGGTTTTGTATCTTAGAAAATAACGATTATCAAGTATGAAAAGAGCAGAAACTGAAAATTACATTTCAGATATCACGATTGAGTGTCATCACACTGTACTGTCTTCGGTTTTGTATCTTAGAAAATAACGAGTATCAAGTATAAAAATAGCAGAAACGGAAAATTACATTCTAAATATTGCAATTCGTGTGATCACACTGTACCGTATTCGGTTTTGTATATTAGAAAATAACGAGTATCAAGTATGAAAAGAGCAGAAACTGAAAACTACATTTCAGATATTACGATTGAGTGTCATCACACTGTACTGTTTTCGTCTTCGTATCTTAGAAAATAACGAGTATCAATTATGAAAAAAGCAGAAACTGGAAATTACATTTCAGATATTACGATTGAGTGTCATCACACTGTACTGTCTTCGGTTTTGTATCTTGGGAAATAACGAGTATCAAGTATAAAAAAAGCAGGAACTGAAAATTACATTTCAGATATTACGATTGAGTGTCATCACACTGTCCTGTCTTCGTCTTCGTATCTTAGAAAATAACGAGTATCAAGTATAAAGAGAGCAGAAACTCAAATGACATTTCAAATATTGCAATTAAGTAAGATCACACTGTACCGTATTCGGTTTTGTATCGTAGGAAATAACGAGTATCAAGTATAAAAAGAGCAGAAACTGAAAACTACATTTCAGATATTACGATTGAGTGT
Source organism: Tenthredo livida (assembly GCA_963992785.1). Classification (NCBI taxonomy): domain Eukaryota; kingdom Metazoa; phylum Arthropoda; class Insecta; order Hymenoptera; family Tenthredinidae; genus Tenthredo; species Tenthredo livida. The sequence continues at coordinate 30,662,801 of OZ023066.1, read as the reverse complement.
CATCACACTGTACTGTTTCCGTCTTCGTATCTTAGAAAATAACGAGTATCAATTATGAAAAAAGCAGAAACTGGAAATTACATTTCAGATATTACGATTGAGTGTCATCACACTGTACTGTCTTCGGTTTTGTATCTTAGAAAATAACGAATATCAAGTATAAAAAGAGCAGGAACTGAAAATTACATTTTGAGTATTGCAATTTGGTGTGATGACACTGTACCGTATTCGGTTTTGTATCTTAGAAAATAACGATTATCAAGTATAAAAAGAGCAGAAACTGAAAACTACATTTCAGATATTACGATTGAGTGTCATCACACTGTACTGTTTCCGTCTTCGTATCTTAGAAAATAACGAGTATCAAGTATGAAAAGAGCAGAAACTGGAAATTACATTTCAAATATTGCAATTTAGTGTGATCACACTGTACCGTATTCGGTTTTGTATCTTGGAAAATAACGATTATTAAGTATAAAAAGAGTAGAAACTGAGTATTACATTCCAGATATTACGATTGAGTGTCATCACACTATACTGTTTTCGGTTTTGTATCTTAGAAAATAACAAGTATCAAGTATAAAAAGAGCAGAAACTGAAAATTTCATTTTAAGTATTGCAATTCAGTGTGATTACACTGTACCGTCTTAGGTTTTGTAGCTCCAAAAGTAACGAGTATCAAGTATGAAAAAAACAGAAACGGAGAATTACATTTCAGATATTACGATTGAGTGTCATTACACTGTACTGTCTTCGGTTTTGTATCTTAGGAAATAACGATTATCAAGTATGAAAAGAGCAGAAACTGAAAATTACATTTCAGATATTACGATTGAGTGTCATCACACTGTACTGTTTTCGTCTTCGTATCTTAGAAAATAACGAGTATCAATTATGAAAAAAGCAGAAACTGGAAATTACATTTCAGATATTACGATTGAGTGTCATCACACTGTACTGTCTTCGGTTTTGTATCTTGGGAAATAACGAGTATCAAGTATAACAAAAGCAGAAACTGAAAATTACATTTCAGATATTACGATTGAGTGTCATCACACTGTCCTGTCTTCGTCTTCGTATCTTAGAAAATAACGAGTATCAAGTATAAAAAGAGCAGAAGCTCAAATGACATTTCAAATATTGCAATTTAGTGTGATCACACTGTACCGTATTCGGTTTGTATCTTGGAAAATAAGGATTATCAGGTATAAAAAGACCAGAAACTCAAATGACATTTTAAATATTGCAATTTAGTGTGATCACACTGTACCGTATTCGGTTTTGTATATTAGAAAATAACGATTATCAAGTATGAAACGAGCAGGAACTGGAAATTACATTTCAGATATTACAATTGAGTGTCATCACATTGTACTGTCTTCAGTTTTGTATCTTAGGAAATAACGATTATCGAGTATAAATAGAGTAGAAACTGAGAATTACATTTCAGATATGACGATTGAGTGTCATCACACTGTACTGTCTTCGATTTTGTATCTTAGAAAATAACGAGTATCAAGTATGAAAAGAGCAGAAACTGAAAATTACATTTCAGATATTACGATAGAGTGTCATCACACTGTCCTGTCCTTCGTCTTCGTATCTTAGAAAATAACGAGTATCAAGTATAAAGAGAGCAGAAACTCAAATGACATTTCAAATATTGCAATTAAGTAAGATCACACTGTACCGTATTCGGTTTTGTATCGTAGGAAATAACGAGTATCAAGTATAAAAAGAGCAGAAACTGAAAACTACATTTCAGATATTACGATTGAATGTCTTCACACTGTATTGTTTCCGTCTTCGTATCTTAGAAAATAACGAGTATCAATTATGAAAAAAGCAGAAACTGGAAATTACATTTCAGATATTACGATTGAGTGTCATCACACTGTACTGTCTTCGGTTTTGTATCTTAGAAAATAACGAGTATCAAGTATAAAAAGAGCAGAAACTGAAAATTACATTTTAAATATTGCAATTTAGTGTGATCACACTGTACCGTATTCGGTTTTGTATCTTAGAAAATACGGATTATCATGTATAAAAAGAGCAGAAACTGAAAATTACATTTCAGATATTACAATTGAGTGTCATCACATTGTACCGTATTCGGTTTTGTATCTTGGAAAATAAGGATTATCAAGTATAAAAAGAGTAGAAACTGAGTATTACATTTCAGATATTACGATTGAGTGTCATCACACTGTACTGTCGTCGGTTTTGTATCTTAGAAAATAACAAATATCAAGTATAAAAAGAGCAGGAACTGAAAATTACATTTTGAGTATTGCAATTTGGTGTGATGACACTGTACCGTATTCGGTTTTGTATCTTAGAAAATACGGATTATCATGTATACAAAGAGCAGAAACTGAAAATTACATTTCAGATATTACAATTGAGTGTCATCACATTGTACCGTATTCGGTTTTGTATCTTGGAAAATAAGGATTATCAAGTATAAAAAGAGCAGAAACTGAAAACTACATTTCAGATATTACGATTGAGTGTCATCACACTGTACTGTTTCCGTCTTCGTATCTTAGAAAATAACGAGTATCAAGTATGAAAAGAGCAGAAACTGGAAATTACATTTCAAATATTGCAATTTAGTCTGATCACACTGTACCGTATTCGGTTTTGTATCTTGGAAAATAACGATTATTAAGTATAAAAAGAGTAGAAACTGAGTATTACATTTCAGATATCACGATTGAGTGTCATCACACTGTACTGTTTTCGGTTTTGTATCTTAGAAAATAACAAGTATCAAGTATAATAAGAGCAGAAACTGAAAATTGCATTTTAAGTATTGCAATTCAGTGTGATTACACTGTACCGTCTTAGGTTTTGTAGCTCCAAAATTAACGAGTATCAAGTATAAAAAAAACAGAAACGGAGAATTACATCTCAGATATTACGATTGAGTGTCATTACACTGTACTGTCTTCGGTTTTGTATCTTAGGAAATAACGATTATCAAGTATGAAAAGAGCAGAAACTGAAAATTACATTTCAGATATCACGATTGAGTGTCATCACACTGTACTGTCTTCGGTTTTGTATCTTAGAAAATAACGAGTATCAAGTATAAAAATAGCAGAAACGGAAAATTACATTCTAAATATTGCAATTTCGTGTGATCACACTGTACCGTATTCGGTTTTGTATATTAGAAAATAACGAGTATCAAGTATGAAAAGAGCAGAAACTGAAAACTACATTTCAGATATTACGATTGAGTGTCATCACACTGTACTGTTTCCGTCTTCGTATCTTAGAAAATAACGAGTATCAATTATGAAAAAAGCAGAAACTGGAAATTACATTTCAGATATTACGATTGAGTGTCATCACACTGTACTGTCTTCGGTTTTGTATCTTGGGAAATAACGAGTATCAAGTATAAAAAAAGCAGAAACTGAAAATTACATTTCAGATATTACGATTGAGTGTCATCACACTGTCCTGTCTCCGTCTTCGTATCTTAGAAAATAACGAGTATCAAGTATAAAGAGAGCAGAAACTCAAATGACATTTCAAATATTGCAATTAAGTAAGATCACACTGTACCGTATTCGGTTTTGTATCGTAGGAAATAACGAGTATCAAGTATAAAAAGAGCAGAAACTGAAAACTACATTTCAGATATTACGATTGAGTGTCATCACACTGTACTGTTTCCGTCTTCGTATCTTAGAAAATAACGAGTATCAATTATGAAAAAAGCAGAAACTGGAAATTACATTTCAGATATTACGATTGAGTGTCATCACACTGTACTGTCTTCGGTTTTGTATCTTAGAAAATAACGGATATCAAGTATAAAAAGAGCAGGAACTGAAAATTACATTTTGAGTATTGCAATTTGGTGTGATGACACTGTACCGTATTCGGTTTTGTATCTTAGAAAATAACGATTATCAAGTATAAAAAGAGCAGAAACTGAAAACTACATTTCAGATATTACGATTGAGTGTCATCACACTGTACTGTTTCCGTCTTCGTATCTTAGAAAATAACGAGTATCAAGTATGAAAAGAGCAGAAACTGGAAATTACATTCCAAATATTGCAATTTAGTGCGATCACACTGTACCGTATTCGGTTTTGTATCTTGGAAAATAACGATTATTAAGTAGAAAAAGAGTAGAAACTGAGTATTACATTTCAGATATTACGATTGAGTGTCATCACACTGTACTGTCTTCGGTTTTGTATCTAAGAAAATAACGGATATCAAGTATAAAAAGAGCAGGAACTGAAAATTACATTTTGAGTATTGCAATTTGGTGTGATGACACTGTACCGTATTCGGTTTTGTATCTTAGAAAATAACGATTATCAAGTATAAAAAGAGCAGAAACTGAAAACTACATTTCAGATATTACGATTGAGTGTCATCACACTGTACTGTTTCCGTCTTCGTATCTTAGAAAATAACGAGTATCAAGTATGAAAAGAGCAGAAACTGGAAATTACATTTCAAATATTGCAATTTAGTGCGATCACACTGTACCGTATTCGGTTTTGTATCTTGGAAAATAACGATTATTAAGTATAAAAATAGTAGAAACTGAGTATTACATTTCAGATATTACGATTGAGTGTCATCACACTATACTGTTTTCGGTTTTGTATCTTAGAAAATAACAAGTATCAAGTATAAAAAGAGCAGAAACTGAAAATTTCATTTTAAGTATTGCAATTCAGTGTGATTACACTGTACCGTCTTAGGTTTTGTAGCTCCAAAATTAACGAGTATCAAGTATGAAAAAAACAGAAACGGAGAATTACATTTCAGATATTACGATTGAGTGTCATTACACTGTACTGTCTTCGGTTTTGTATCTTAGGAAATAACGATTATCAAGTATGAAAAGAGCAGAAACTGGAAATTACATTTCAGATATCACGATTGAGTGTCATCACACTGTCCTGTCTTCGTCTTCGTATCTTAGAAAATAACGAGTATCAAGTATAAAAAGAGCAGAAGCTCAAATGACATATCAAATATTGCAATTTAGTGTGATCACACTGTACCGTATTCGGTTTTGTATCTTGATAAATAACGATTATTAAGTAGAAAAAGAGTAGAAACTGAGTATTACATTTCAGATATTACGATTGAGTGTCATCACACGGTACTGTTTTCGGTTTTGTATCTTAGAAAATAACAAGTATCAAGTATGAAAAGAGCAGAAACTGAAAATTGCATTTCAAGTATTGCAATTCAGTGTGATTACACTGTACCGTCTTAGGTTTTGTAGCTCCAAAATTAATAAGTATCAAGTATGAAAAAAACAGAAACGGAGAATTACATTTCAGATATTACGATTGAGTGTCATTACACTGTACTGTCTTCGGTTTTGTATCTTAGGAAATAACGATTATTAAGTATGAAAAGAGCAGAAACTGAAAATTACATTTCAGATATCACGATTGAGTGTCATCACACTGTACTGTCTTCGGTTTTGTATCTTAGAAAATAACGATTATCAAGTATGAAAAGAGCAGAAACTGAAAATTACATTTCAGATATCACGATTGAGTGTCATCACACTGTACTGTCTTCGGTTTTGTATCTTAGAAAATAACGAGTATCAAGTATAAAAATAGCAGAAACGGAAAATTACATTCTAAATATTGCAATTTCGTGTGATCACACTGTACCGTATTCGGTTTTGTATATTAGAAAATAACGAGTATCAAGTATGAAAAGAGCAGAAACTGAAAACTACATTTCAGATATTACGATTGAGTGTCATCACACTGTACTGTTTCCGTCTTCGTATCTTAGAAAATAACGAGTATCAATTATGAAAAAAGCAGAAACTGGAAATTACATTTCAGATATTACGATTGAGTGTCATCACACTGTACTGTCTTCGGTTTTGTATCTTGGGAAATAACGAGTATCAAGTATAAAAAAAGCAGGAACTGAAAATTACATTTCAGATATTACGATTGAGTGTCATCACACTGTCCTGTCTTCGTCTTCGTATCTTAGAAAATAACGAGTATCAAGTATAAAGAGAGCAGAAACTCAAATGACATTTCAAATATTGCAATTAAGTAAGATCACACTGTACCGTATTCGGTTTTGTATCGTAGGAAATAACGAGTATCAAGTATAAAAAGAGCAGAAACTGAAAACTACATTTCAGATATTACGATTGAGTGTCATCACACTGTACTGTTTCCGTCTTCGTATCTTAGAAAATAACGAGTATCAATTATGAAAAAAGCAGAAACTGGAAATTACATTTCAGATATTACGATTGAGTGTCATCACACTGTACTGTCTTCGGTTTTGTATCTTAGAAAATAACGAATATCAAGTATAAAAAGAGCAGGAACTGAAAATTACATTTTGAGTATTGCAATTTGGTGTGATGACACTGTACCGTATTCGGTTTTGTATCTTAGAAAATAACGATTATCAAGTATAAAAAGAGCAGAAACTGAAAACTACATTTCAGATATTACGATTGAGTGTCATCACACTGTACTGTTTCCGTCTTCGTATCTTAGAAAATAACGAGTATCAAGTATGAAAAGAGCAGAAACTGGAAATTACATTTCAAATATTGCAATTTAGTGTGATCACACTGTACCGTATTCGGTTTTGTATCTTGGAAAATAACGATTATTAAGTATAAAAAGAGTAGAAACTGAGTATTACATTCCAGATATTACGATTGAGTGTCATCACACTATACTGTTTTCGGTTTTGTATCTTAGAAAATAACAAGTATCAAGTATAAAAAGAGCAGAAACTGAAAATTTCATTTTAAGTATTGCAATTCAGTGTGATTACACTGTACCGTCTTAGGTTTTGTAGCTCCAAAAGTAACGAGTATCAAGTATGAAAAAAACAGAAACGGAGAATTACATTTCAGATATTACGATTGAGTGTCATTACACTGTACTGTCTTCGGTTTTGTATCTTAGGAAATAACGATTATCAAGTATGAAAAGAGCAGAAACTGAAAATTACATTTCAGATATCACGATTGAGTGTCATCACACTGTCCTGTCTTCGTCTTCGTATCTTAGAAAATAACGAGTATCAAGTATAAAAAGAGCAGAAGCTCAAATGACATTTCAAATATTGCAATTTAGTGTGATCACACTGTACCGTATTCGGTTTTGTATCTTGATAAATAACGATTATTAAGTATAAAAAGAGTAGAAACTGAGTATTACATTTCAGATATTACGATTGAGTGTCATCACACGGTACTGTTTTCGGTTTTGTATCTTAGAAAATAACAAGTATCAAGTATGAAAAGAGCAGAAACTGAAAATTGCATTTCAAGTATTGCAATTCAGTGTGATTACACTGTACCGTCTTAGGTTTTGTAGCTCCAAAATTAACAAGTATCAAGTATGAAAAAAACAGAAACGGAGAATTACATTTCAGATATCACGATTGAGTGTCATTACACTGTACTGTCTTCGGTTTTGTATCTTAGGAAATAACGATTATTAAGTATGAAAAGAGCAGAAACTGAAAATTACATTTCAGATATCACGATTGAGTGTCATCACACTGTACTGTCTTCGGTTTTGTATCTTGGAAAATAACGAGTATCAAGTATAAAAAGAGCAGAAACGGAAAATTACATTCTAAATATTGCAATTTCGTGTGATCACACTGTACCGTATTCGGTTTTGTATATTAGAAAATAACGAGTATCAAGTATGAAAAGAGCAGAAACTGAAAACTACATTTCAGATATTACGATTGAGTGTCATCACACTGTACTGTTTTCGTCTTCGTATCTTAGAAAATAACGAGTATCAATTATGAAAAAAGCAGAAACTGGAAATTACATTTCAGATATTACGATTGAGTGTCATCACACTGTACTGTCTTCGGTTTTGTATCTTGGGAAATAACGAGTATCAAGTATAACAAAAGCAGAAACTGAAAATTACATTTCAGATATTACGATTGAGTGTCATCACACTGTCCTGTCTTCGTCTTCGTATCTTAGAAAATAACGAGTATCAAGTATAAAAAGAGCAGAAGCTCAAATGACATTTCAAATATTGCAATTTAGTGTGATCACACTGTACCGTATTCGGTTTTGTATTTTGGAAAATAAGGATTATCAGGTATAAAAAGACCAGAAACTCAAATGACATTTTAAATATTGCAATTTAGTGTGATCACACTGTACCGTATTCGGTTTTGTATCTTGGAAAATAACGATTATTAAGTATAAAAAGAGTAGAAACTGAGTATTACATTTCAGATATTACGATTGAGTGTCATCACACTGTACTGTTTTCGGTTTTGTATCTTAGAAAATAACAAGCATCAAGTATAAAAAGAGCAGAAACTGAAAATTGCATTTTAAGTATTGCAATTCAGTGTGATTACACTGTACCGTCTTAGGTTTTGTAGCTCCAAAATTAACGAGTATCAAGTATGAAAAAAACAGAAACGGAGAATTACATTTCAGATATTACGATTGAGTGTCATCACACTGTACTGTCTTCGGTTTTGTATCTTAGAAAATAACGAGTATCAAGTATAAAAAGATCAGAAACGGAGAATTACATTCTAAATATTGCAATTTCGTGTGATCACACTGTACCGTATTCGGTTTTGTATATTAGAAAATAACGATTATCAAGTATGAAACGAGCAGGAACTGGAAATTACATTTCAGATATTACAATTGAGTGTCATCACATTGTACTGTCTTCGGTTTTGTATCTTAGGAAATAACGATTATCGAGTATAAATAGAGTAGAAACTGAGAATTACATTTCAGATATTACGATTGAGTGTCATCACACTGTACTGTCTTTGGTTTTGTATCTTGGGAAATAACGAGTATCAAGTATAAAAAAAGCAGAAACTGAAAATTACATTCCAGATATTACGATTGAGTGTCATCACACTGTCCTGTCTCCGTCTTCGTATCTTAGAAAATAACGAGTATCAAGTATAAAGAGAGCAGAAACTCAAATGACATTTCAAATATTGCAATTAAGTAAGATCACACTGTACCGTATTCGGTTTTGTATCGTAGGAAATAACGAGTATCAAGTATAAAAAGAGCAGAAACTGAAAACTACATTTCAGATATTACGATTAAGTGTCATCACACTGTACTGTTTCCGTCTTCGTATCTTAGAAAATAACGAGTATCAATTATGAAAAAAGCAGAAACTGGAAATTACATTTCAGATATTACGATTGAGTGTCATCACACTGTACTGTCTTCGGTTTTGTATCTTAGAAAATAACGAATATCAAGTATAAAAAGAGCAGGAACTGAAAATTACATTTTGAGTATTGCAATTTGGTGTGATGACACTGTACCGTATTCGGTTTTGTATCTTAGAAAATAACGATTATCAAGTATAAAAAGAGCAGAAACTGAAAACTACATTTCAGATATTACGATTGAGTGTCATCACACTGTACTGTTTCCGTCTTCGTATCTTAGAAAATAACGAGTATCAAGTATGAAAAGAGCAGAAACTGGAAATTACATTTCAAATATTGCAATTTAGTGCGATCACACTGTACCGTATTCGGTTTTGTATCTTGGAAAATAACGATTATTAAGTATAAAAAGAGTAGCAACTGAGTATTACATTTCAGATATTACGATTGAGTGTCATCACACTATACTGTTTTCGGTTTTGTATCTTAGAAAATAACAAGTATCAAGTATAAAAAGAGCAGAAACTGAAAATTTCATTTTAAGTATTGCAATTCAGTGTGATTACACTGTACCGTCTTAGGTTTTGTAGCTCCAAAATTAACGAGTATCAAGTATGAAAAAAACAGAAACGGAGAATTACATTTCAGATATTACGATTGAGTGTCATTACACTGTACTGTCTTCGGTTTTGTATCTTAGGAAATAACGATTATTAAGTATGAAAAGAGCAGAAACTGAAAATTACATTTCAGATATCACGATTGAGTGTCATCACACTGTACTGTCTTCGGTTTTGTATCTTAGAAAATAACGATTATCAAGTATGAAAAGAGCAGAAACTGAAAATTACATTTCAGATATCACGATTGAGTGTCATCACACTGTACTGTCTTCGGTTTTGTATCTTAGAAAATAACGAGTATCAAGTATAAAAATAGCAGAAACGGAAAATTACATTCTAAATATTGCAATTTCGTGTGATCACACTGTACCGTATTCGGTTTTGTATATTAGAAAATAACGAGTATCAAGTATGAAAAGAGCAGAAACTGAAAACTACATTTCAGATATTACGATTGAGTGTCATCACACTGTACTGTTTCCGTCTTCGTATCTTAGAGAATAACGAGTATCAATTATGAAAAAAGCAGAAACTGGAAATTACATTTCAGATATTACGATTGAGTGTCATCACACTGTACTGTCTTCGGTTTTGTATCTTGGGAAATAACGAGTATCAAGTATAAAAAAAGCAGAAACTGAAAATTACATTTCAGATATTACGATTGAGTGTCATCACACTGTCCTGTCTTCGTCTTCGTATCTTAGAAAATAACGAGTATCAAGTATAAAGAGAGCAGAAACTCAAATGACATTTCAAATATTGCAATTAAGTAAGATCACACTGTACCGTATTCGGTTTTGTATCGTAGGAAATAACGAGTATCAAGTATAAAAAGAGCAGAAACTGAAAACTACATTTCAGATATTACGATTGAGTGTCATCACACTGTACTGTTTCCGTCTTCGTATCTTAGAAAATAACGAGTATCAATTATGAAAAAAGCAGAAACTGGAAATTACATTTCAGATATTACGATTGAGTGTCATCACACTGTACTGTCTTCGGTTTTGTATCTTAGAAAATAACGAATATCAAGTATAAAAAGAGCAGGAACTGAAAATTACATTTTGAGTATTGCAATTTGGTGTGATGACACTGTACCGTATTCGGTTTTGTATTTTAGAAAATAACGATTATCAAGTATAAGAAGAGCAGAAACTGAAAACTACATTTCAGATATTACGATTGAGTGTCATCACACTGTACTGTTTCCGTCTTCGTATCTTAGAAAATAACGAGTATCAAGTATGAAAAGAGTAGAAACTGGAAATTACATTTCAAATATTGCAATTTAGTGTGATCACACTGTACCGTATTCGGTTTTGTATCTTGGAAAATAACGATTATTAAGTATAAAAAGAGTAGAAACTGAGTATTACATTCCAGATATTACGATTGAGTGTCATCACACTATACTGTTTTCGGTTTTGTATCTTAGAAAATAACAAGTATCAAGTATAAAAAAGAGCAGAAACTGAAAATTTCATTTTAAGTATTGCAATTCAGTGTGATTACACTGTACCGTCTTAGGTTTTGTAGCTCCAAAAGTAACGAGTATCAAGTATGAAAAAAACAGAAACGGAGAATTACATTTCAGATATTACGATTGAGTGTCATTACACTGTACTGTCTTCGGTTTTGTATCTTAGGAAATAACGATTATCAAGTATGAAAAGAGCAGAAACTGAAAATTACATTTCAGATATCACGATTGAGTGTCACCACACTGTCCTGTCTTCGTCTTCGTATCTTAGAAAATAACGAGTATCAAGTATAAAAAGAGCAGAAGCTCAAATGACATTTCAAATATTGCAATTTAGTGTGATCACACTGTACCGTATTCGGTTTTGTATCTTGATAAATAACGATTATTAAGTATAAAAAGAGTAGAAACTGAGTATTACATTTCAGATATTACGATTGAGTGTCATCACACGGTACTGTTTTCGGTTTTGTATCTTAGAAAATAACAAGTATCAAGTATGAAAAGAGCAGAAACTGAAAATTGCATTTCAAGTATTGCAATTCAGTGTGATTACACTGTACCGTCTTAGGTTTTGTAGCTCCAAAATTAACAAGTATCAAGTATGAAAAAAACAGAAACGGAGAATTACATTTCAGATATTACGATTGAGTGTCATTACACTGTACTGTCTTCGGTTTTGTATCTTAGGAAATAACGATTATTAAGTATGAAAAGAGCAGAAACTGAAAATTACATTTCAGATATCACGATTGAGTGTCATCACACTGTACTGTCTTCGGTTTTGTATCTTAGAAAATAACGAGTATCAAGTATAAAAAGAGCAGAAACGGAAAATTACATTCTAAATATTGCAATTTCGTGTGATCACACTGTACCGTATTCGGTTTTGTATAATAGAAAATAACGAGTATCAAGTATGAAAAGAGCAGAAACTGAAAACTACATTTCAGATATTACGATTGAGTGTCATCACACTGTACTGTTTTTGTCTTCGTATCTTAGAAAATAACGAGTATCAATTATGAAAAAAGCAGAAACTGGAAATTACATTTCAGATATTACGATTGAGTGTCATCACACTGTACTGTCTTTGGTTTTGTATCTTGGGAAATAACGAGTATCAAGTATAACAAAAGCAGAAACTGAAAATTACATTTCAGATATTACGATTGAGTGTCATCACACTGTCCTGTCTTCGTCTTCGTATCTTAGAAAATAACGAGTATCAAGTATAAAAAGAGCAGAAGCTCAAATGACATTTCAAATATTGCAATTTAGTGTGATCACACTGTACCGTATTCGGTTTTGTATCTTGGAAAATAAGGATTATCAGGTAGAAAAAGACCAGAAACTCAAATGACATTTCAAATATTGCAATTTAGTGTGATCACACTGTACCGTATTCGGTTTTGTATCTTGATAAATAACGATTATGAGGTATAAAAAGAGTAGAAACTGAGTATTACATTTCAGATATTACGATTGAGTGTCATCACACGGTACTGTTTTCGGTTTTGTATCTCAGAAAATAACGATTATCAAGTATAAAAAGAGCAGAAACTGAAAATTACATTTCAGATATCACACTTGAGTGTCATCACATTGTACTGTCTTCGGTTTTGTATCTTAGGAAATAACGATTATCAAGTATAAAAAGAGTAGAAACTGAGAATTACATTTTAGATATGACCATTGAGTGTCATCACACTGTACTGTCTTCGGTTTTGTATCTTAGGAAATAACGAGTATCAAGTATGAAAAGACCAGAAACTCAGTTGACATTTTAAATATTGCAATTTAGTGTGATCACACTGTACCGTATTCGGTTTTGTATCTTGGAAAATAACGATTATTAAGTAGAAAAAGAGTAGAAACTGAGTATTACATTTCAGATATGACGATTGAGTGTCATCACACTGTACTGTGTTCGGTTTTGTATCTCAGAAAATAACAAGTATCAAGTATAAAAAGAGCGGAAACTGAAAATTACATTTTGAGTATTGCAATTTGGTGTGATTACACTGTACCGTATTCGGTTTTGTATCTTAGAAAATAACGATTATCAAGTATAAAAAGAGCAGAAACTGAAAATTACATTTCAGATATTACAATTGAGTGTCATCACATTGTACCGTATTCGGTTTTGTATCTTGGAAAATAAGGATTATCAAGTATAAAAAGAGTAGAAACTGAGTATTACATTTCAGATATTACGATAGAGTGTCATCACACTGTACTGTCTTCGGTCTTGTATCTTAGAAAATAACAAGTATCAAGTATAAAAAGAGCAGAAACTGACAATTACATTTCGAGTATTGCAATTTGGTGTGATTGAACTGTACCGTATTCGGTTGTGTATCTTAGAAAATAACGAGTATCAAGTATAAAAAGAGCAGAAACGGAAAATTACATTCTAAATATTGCAATTTCGTGTGATCACACTGTACCGTATTCGGTTTTGTATATTAGAAAATAACGAGTATCAAGTATGAAAAGAGCAGAAACTGAAAACTACATTTCAGATATTACGATTGAGTGTCATCACACTGTACTGTTTTCGTCTTCGTATCTTAGAAAATAACGAGTATCAATTATGAAAAAAGCAGAAACTGGAAATTACATTTCAGATATTACGATTGAGTGTCATCACACTGTACTGTCTTCGGTTTTGTATCTTGGGAAATAACGAGTATCAAGTATAACAAAAGCAGAAACTGAAAATTACATTTCAGATATTACGATTGAGTGTCATCACACTGTCCTGTCTTCGTCTTCGTATCTTAGAAAATAACGAGTATCAAGTATAAAAAGAGCAGAAGCTCAAATGACATTTCAAATATTGCAATTTATTGTGATCACACTGTACCGTATTCGGTTTTGTATCTTGGAAAATAAGGATTATCAGGTATAAAAAGACCAGAAACTCAAATGACATTTTAAATATTGCAATTTAGTGTGATCACACTGTACCGTATTCGGTTTTGTATCTTGGAAAATAACGATTATTAAGTATAAAAAGAGTAGAAACTGAGTATTACATTCCAGATATTACGATTGAGTGTCATCACACTGTACTGTTTCCGCTTTTGTATCTTAGAAAATAACAAGCATCAAGTATAAAAAGAGCAGAAACTGAAAATTGCATTTTAAGTATTGCAATTCAGTGTGATTACACTGTACCGTCTTAGGTTTTGTAGCTTCAAAATTAACGAGTATCAAGTATGAAAAAAACAGAAACGGAGAATTACATTTCAGATATTACGATTGAGTGTCATTACACTGTACTGTCTTCGGTTTTGTATCTTAGGAAATAACGATTATCAAGTATGAAAAGAGCAGAAACTGAAAATTACATTTCAGATATCACGATTGAGTGTCATCACACTGTACTGTCTTCGGTTTTGTATCTTAGAAAATAACGAGTATCAAGTATAAAAAGAGCAGAAACTGAAAACTACATTTCAGATATTACGATTGAGTGTCATCACACTGTACTGTCTTCGTTTTTGTATCTTAGAAAATAACGAGTATCAAGTATGAAAAGAGCAGAAACTGAAAATTACATTTCAGATATTACGATTGAGTGTCATCACACTGTCCTGTCTTCGTCTTCGTATCTTAGAAAATAACGAGTATCAAGTATAAAGAGAGCAGAAACTCAAATGACATTTCAAATATTGCAATTAAGTAAGATCACACTGTACCGTATTCGGTTTTGTATCGTAGGAAATAACGAGTATCAAGTATAAAAAGAGCAGAAACTGAAAACTACATTTCAGATATTACGATTGAATGTCATCACACTGTATTGTTTCCGTCTTCGTATCTTAGAAAATAACGAGTATCAATTATGAAAAAAGCAGAAACTGGAAATTACATTTCAGATATTACGATTGAGTGTCATCACACTGTACTGTCTTCGGTTTTGTATCTTAGAAAATAACGAGTATCAAGTATAAAAAGAGCAGAAACTGAAAATTACATTTTAAATATTGCAATTTAGTGTGATCACACTGTACCGTATTCGGTTTTGTATCTTAGAAAATACGGATTATCATGTATAAAAAGAGCAGAAACTGAAAATTACATTTCAGATATTACAATTGAGTGTCATCACATTGTACCGTATTCGGTTTTGTATCTTGGAAAATAAGGATTATCAAGTATAAAAAGAGTGGAAACTGAGTATTACATTTCAGATATTACGATTGAGTGTCATCACACTGTACTGTCGTCGGTTTTGTATCTTAGAAAATAACAAATATCAAGTATAAAAAGAGCAGGAACTGAAAATTACATTTTGAGTATTGCAATTTGGTGTGATGACACTGTACCGTATTCGGTTTTGTATCTTAGAAAATACGGATTATCATGTATACAAATAGCAGAAACTGAAAATTACATTTCAGATATTACAATTGAGTGTCATCACATTGTACCGTATTCGGTTTTGTATCTTGAAAAATAAGGATTATCAAGTATAAAAAGAGCAGAAACTGAAAACTACATTTCAGATATTACGATTGAGTGTCATCACACTGTACTGTTTCCGTCTTCGTATCTTAGAAAATAACGAGTATCAAGTATGAAAAGAGCAGAAACTGGAAATTACATTTCAAATATTGCAATTTAGTGTGATCACACTGTACCGTATTCGGTTTTGTATCTTGGAAAATAAGGATTATCAGGTAGAAAAAGACCAGAAACTCAAATGACATTTTAAATATTGCAATTCAGTGTGATCACACTGTACCGTATTCGGTTTTGTATCTTGGAAAATAACGATTATTAAGTATAAAAAGAGTAGAAACTGAGTATTACATTTCAGATATCACGATTGAGTGTCATCACACTGTACTGTTTTCGGTTTTGTATCTTAGAAAATAACAAGTATCAAGTATAATAAGAGCAGAAACTGAAAATTGCATTTTAAGTATTGCAATTCAGTGTGATTACACTGTACCGTCTTAGGTTTTGTAGCTCCAAAATTAACGAGTATCAAGTATAAAAAAAACAGAAACGGAGAATTACATTTCAGATATTACGATTGAGTGTCATTACACTGTACTGTCTTCGGTTTTGTATCTTAGGAAATAACGATTATCAAGTATGAAAAGAGCAGAAACTGAAAATTACATTTCAGATATCACGATTGAGTGTCATCACACTGTACTGTCTTCGGTTTTGTATCTTACAAAATAACGAGTATCAAGTATAAAAACAGCAGAAACGGAAAATTACATTCTAAATATTGCAATTTCGTGTGATCACACTGTACCGTATTCGGTTTTGTATATTAGAAAATAACGAGTATCAAGTATGAAAAGAGCAGAAACTGGAAACTACATTTCAGATATTACGATTGAGTGTCATCACACTGTACTGTTTCCGTCTTCGTATCTTAGAAAATAACGAGTATCAATTATGAAAAAAGCAGAAACTGGAAATTACATTTCAGATATTACGATTGAGTGTCATCACACTGTACTGTCTTCGGTTTTGTATCTTGGGAAATAACGAGTATCAAGTATAAAAAAAGCAGAAACTGAAAATTACATTTCAGATATTACGATTGAGTGTCATCACACTGTCCTGTCTTCGTCTTCGTATCTTAGAAAATAACGAGTATCAAGTATAAAGAGAGCAGAAACTCAAATGACATTTCAAATATTGCAATTAAGTAAGATCACACTGTACCGTATTCGGTTTTGTATCGTAGGAAATAACGAGTATCAAGTATAAAAAGAGCGGAAACTGAAAACTACATTTCAGATATTACGATTGAGTGTCATCACACTGTACTGTTTCCGTCTTCGTATCTTAGAAAATAACGAGTATCAATTATGAAAAAAGCAGAAACTGGAAATTACATTTCAGATATTACGATTGAGTGTCATCACACTGTACTGTCTTCGGTTTTGTATCTTAGAAAATAACGAGTATCAAGTATAAAAAGAGCAGAAACTGAAAATTACATTTTAAATATTGCAATTTAGTGTGATCACACTGTACCGTATTCGGTTTTGTATCTTAGAAAATACGGATTATCATGTATAAAAAGAGCAGAAACTGAAAATTACATTTCAGATATTACAATTGAGTGTCATCACATTGTACCGTATTCGGTTTTGGATCTTGGAAAATAAGGATTATCAAGTATAAAAAGAGTAGAAACTGAGTATTACATTTCAGATATTACGATTGAGTGTCATCACACTGTACTGTCTTCGGTTTTGTATCTTAGAAAATAACGAATATCAAGTATAAAAAGAGCAGGAACTGAAAATTACATTTTGAGTATTGCAATTTGGTGTGATGACACTGTACCGTATTCGGTTTTGTATCTTAGAAAATAACGATTATCAAGTATAAAAAGAGCAGAAACTGAAAACTACATTTCAGATATTACGATTGAGTGTCATCACACTGTACTGTCTTCGGTCTTGTATCTTAGAAAATAACAAGTATCAAGTATAAAAAGAGCAGAAACTGACAATTACATTTTGAGTATTGCAATTTGGTGTGATTGAACTGTACCGTATTCGGTTATGTATCTTAGAAAATAACGAGTATCAAGTATAAAAAGAGCAGAAACGGAAAATTACATTCTAAATATTGCAATTTCGTGTGATCACACTGTACCGTATTCGGTTTTGTATATTAGAAAATAACGAGTATCAAGTATGAAAAGAGCAGAAACTGAAAACTACATTTCAGATATTACGATTGAGTGTCATCACACTGTACTGTTTTCGTCTTCGTATCTTAGAAAATAACGAGTATCAATTATGAAAAAAGCAGAAACTGGAAATTACATTTCGGATATTACGATTGAGTGTCATCACACTGTACTGTCTTCGGTTTTTATCTTGGGAAATAACGAGTATCAAGTATAACAAAAGCAGAAACTGAAAATTACATTTCAGATATTACGATTGAGTGTCATCACACTGTCCTGTCTTCGTCTTCGTATCTTAGAAAATAACGAGTATCAAGTATAAAAAGAGCAGAAACGGAAAATTACATTCTAAATATTGCAATTTCGTGTGATCACACTGTACCGTATTCGGTTTTGTATATTAGAAAATAACGATTATCAAGTATGAAACGAGCAGGAACTGGAAATTACATTTCAGATATTACAATTGAGTGTCATCACATTGTACTATCTTCGGTTTTGTATCTTAGGGAAATAACGATTATCGAGTATAAATAGAGTAGAAACTGAGAATTACATTTCAGATATGACGATTGAGTGTCATCACACTGTACTGTCTTCGTTTTTGTATCTTAGAAAATAACGAGTATCAAGTATGAAAAGAGCAGAAACTGAAAATTACATTTCAGATATTACGATTGAGTGTCATCACACTGTCCTGTCTTCGTCTTCGTATCTTAGAAAATAACGAGTATCAAGTATAAAGAGAGCAGAAACTCAAATGACATTTCAAATATTGCAATTAAGTAAGATCACACTGTACCGTATTCGGTTTTGTATCGTAGGAAATAAACGAGTATCAAGTATAAAAGAGCAGAAACTGAAAACTACATTTCAGATATTACGATTGAATGTCATCACACTGTATTGTTTCCGTCTTCGTATCTTAGAAAATAACGAGTATCAATTATGAAAAAAGCAGAAACTGGAAATTACATTTCAGATATTACGATTGATTGTCATCACACTGTACTGTCTTCGGTTTTGTATCTTGGGAAATAACGAGTATCAAGTATAAAAAAAGCAGAAACTGAAAATTATATTCCAGATATTACGATTGAGTGTCATCACACTGTCCTGTCTCCGTATTCGTATCTTAGAAAATAACGAGTATCAAGTATAAAGAGAGCAGAAACTCAAATGACATTTCAAATATTGCAATTAAGTAAGATCACACTGTACCGTATTCGGTTTTGTATCGTAGGAAATAACGGAGTATCAAGTATAAAAAGAGCAGAAACTGAAAACTACATTTCAGATATTACGATTAAGTGTCATCACACTGTACTGTTTCCGTCTTCGTATCTTAGAAAATAACGAGTATCAATTATGAAAAAAGCAGAAACTGGAAATTACATTTCAGATATTACGATTGAGTGTCATCACACTGTACTGTCTTCGGTTTTGTATCTTAGAAAATAACGAATATCAAGTATAAAAAGAGCAGGAACTGAAAATTACATTTTGAGTATTGCAATTTGGTGTGATGACACTGTACCGTATTCGGTTTTGTATCTTAGAAAATAACGATTATCAAGTATAAAAAGAGCAGAAACTGAAAACTACATTTCAGATATTACGATTGAGTGTCATCACACTGTACTGTTTCCGTCTTCGTATCTTAGAAAATAACGAGTATCAAGTATGAAAAGAGCAGAAACTGGAAATTACAATTCAAATATTGCAATTTAGTGCGATCACACTGTACCGTATTCGGTTTTGTATCTTGGAAAATAACGATTATTAAGTATAAAAAGAGTAGAAACTGAGTATTACATTTCAGATATTACGATTGAGTGTCATCACACTATACTGTTTTCGGTTTTGTATCTTAGAAAATAACAAGTATCAAGTATAAAAAGAGCAGAAACTGAAAATTTCATTTTAAGTATTGCAATTCAGTGTGATTACACTGTACCGTCTTAGGTTTTGTAGCTCCAAAATTAACGAGTATCAAGTATGAAAAAAACAGAAACGGAGAATTACATTTCAGATATTACGATTGAGTGTCATTACACTGTACTGTCTTCGGTTTTGTATCTTAGGAAATAACGATTATTAAGTATGAAAAGAGCAGAAACTGAAAATTACATTTCAGATATCACGATTGAGTGTCATCACACTGTACTGTCTTCGGTTTTGTATCTTAGAAAATAACGATTATCAAGTATGAAAAGAGCAGAAACTGAAAATTACATTTCAGATATCACGATTGAGTGTCATCACACTGTACTGTCTTCGGTTTTGTATCTTAGAAATAACGAGTATCAAGTATAAAAATAGCAGAAACGGAAAATTACATTCTAAATATTGCAATTTCGTGTGATCACACTGTACCGTATTCGGTTTTGTATATTAGAAAATAACGAGTATCAAGTATGAAAAGAGCAGAAACTGAAAACTACATTTCAGATATTACGATTGAGTGTCATCACACTGTACTGTTTCCGTCTTCGTATCTTAGAAAATAACGAGTATCAATTATGAAAAAAGCAGAAACTGGAAATTACATTTCAGATATTACGATTGAGTGTCATCACACTGTACTGTCTTCGGTTTTGTATCTTGGGAAATAACGAGTATCAAGTATAAAAAAAGCAGAAACTGAAAATTACATTTCAGATATTACGAATTGAGTGTCATCACACTGTCCTGTCTTCGTCTTCGTATCTTAGAAAATAACGAGTATCAAGTATAAAGAGAGCAGAAACTCAAATGACATTTCAAATATTGCAATTAAGTAAGATCACACTGTACCGTATTCGGTTTTGTATCGTAGGAAATAACGAGTATCAAGTATAAAAAGAGCAGAAACTGAAAACTACATTTCAGATATTACGATTGAATGTCATCACACTGTATTGTTTCCGTCTTCGTATCTTAGAAAATAACGAGTATCAATTATGAAAAAAGCAGAAACTGGAAATTACATTTCAGATATTACGATTGAGTGTCATCACACTGTACTGTTTCCGTCTTCGTATCTTAGAAAATAACGAGTATCAAGTATGAAAAGAGCAGAAACTGGAAATTACATTTCAAATATTGCAATTTAGTGTGATCACACTGTACCGTATTCGGTTTTGTATCTTGGAAAATAACGATTATTAAGTATAAAAAGAGTAGAAACTGAGTATTACATTCCAGATATTACGATTGAGTGTCATCACACTATACTGTTTTCGGTTTTGTATCTTAGAAAATAACAAGTATCAAGTATAAAAAAGAGCAGAAACTGAAAATTTCATTTTAAGTATTGCAATTCAGTGTGATTACACTGTACCGTCTTAGGTTTTGTAGCTCCAAAAGTAACGAGTATCAAGTATGAAAAAAACAGAAACGGAGAATTACATTTCAGATATTACGATTGAGTGTCATTACACTGTACTGTCTTCGGTTTTGTATCTTAGGAAATAACGATTATCAAGTATGAAAAGAGCAGAAACTGAAAATTACATTTCAGATATCACGATTGAGTGTCATCACACTGTCCTGTCTTCGTCTTCGTATCTTAGAAAATAACGAGTATCAAGTATAAAAAGAGCAGAAGCTCAAATGACATTTCAAATATTGCAATTTAGTGTGATCACACTGTACCGTATTCGGTTTTGTATCTTGATAAATAACGATTATTAAGTATAAAAAGAGTAGAAACTGAGTATTACATTTCAGATATTACGATTGAGAGTGTCATCACACGGTACTGTTTTCGGTTTTGTATCTTAGAAAATAACAAGTATCAAGTATGAAAAGAGCAGAAACTGAAAATTGCATTTCAAGTATTGCAATTCAGTGTGATTACACTGTACCGTCTTAGGTTTTGTAGCTCCAAAATTAACAAGTATCAAGTATGAAAAAAACAGAAACGGAGAATTACATTTCAGATATTACGATTGAGTGTCATTACACTGTACTGTCTTCGGTTTTGTATCTTAGGAAATAACGATTATTAAGTATGAAAAGAGCAGAAACTGAAAATTACATTTCAGATATCACGATTGAGTGTCATCACACTGTACTGTCTTCGGTTTTGTATCTTAGAAAATAACGAGTATCAAGTATAAAAAGAGCAGAAACGGAAAATTACATTCTAAATATTGCAATTTCGTGTGATCACACTGTACCGTATTCGGTTTTGTATATTAGAAAATAACGAGTATCAAGTATGAAAAGAGCAGAAACTGAAAACTACATTTCAGATATTACGATTGAGTGTCATCACACTGTACTGTTTTTGTCTTCGTATCTTAGAAAATAACGAGTATCAATTATGAAAAAAGCAGAAACTGGAAATTACATTTCAGATATTACGATTGAGTGTCATCACACTGTACTGTCTTTGGTTTTGTATCTTGGGAAATAACGAGTATCAAGTATAACAAAAGCAGAAACTGAAAATTACATTTCAGATATTACGATTGAGTGTCATCACACTGTCCTGTCTTCGTCTTCGTATCTTAGAAAATAACGAGTATCAAGTATAAAAAGAGCAGAAGCTCAAATGACATTTCAAATATTGCAATTTAGTGTGATCACACTGTACCGTATTCGGTTTTGTATCTTGGAAAATAAGGATTATCAGGTAGAAAAAGACCAGAAACTCAAATGACATTTCAAATATTGCAATTTAGTGTGATCACACTGTACCGTATTCGGTTTTGTATCTTGATAAATAACGATTATGAGGTATAAAAAGAGTAGAAACTGAGTATTACATTTCAGATATTACGATTGAGTGTCATCACACGGTACTGTTTTCGGTTTTGTATCTCAGAAAATAACGATTATCAAGTATAAAAAGAGCAGAAACTGAAAATTACATTTCAGATATCACACTTGAGTGTCATCACATTGTACTGTCTTCGGTTTTGTATCTTAGGAAATAACGATTATCAAGTATAAAAAGAGTAGAAACTGAGAATTACATTTTAGATATGACCATTGAGTGTCATCACACTGTACTGTCTTCGGTTTTGTATCTTAGGAAATAACGAGTATCAAGTATGAAAAGACCAGAAACTCAGTTGACATTTTAAATATTGCAATTTAGTGTGATCACACTGTACCGTATTCGGTTTTGTATCTTGGAAAATAACGATTATTAAGTAGAAAAAGAGTAGAAACTGAGTATTACATTTCAGATATGACGATTGAGTGTCATCACACTGTACTGTGTTCGGTTTTGTATCTCAGAAAATAACAAGTATCAAGTATAAAAAGAGCGGAAACTGAAAATTACATTTTGAGTATTGCAATTTGGTGTGATTACACTGTACCGTATTCGGTTTTGTATCTTAGAAAATAACGATTATCAAGTATAAAAAGAGCAGAAACTGAAAATTACATTTCAGATATTACAATTGAGTGTCATCACATTGTACCGTATTCGGTTTTGTATCTTGGAAAATAAGGATTATCAAGTATAAAAAGAGTAGAAACTGAGTATTACATTTCAGATATTACGATAGAGTGTCATCACACTGTACTGTCTTCGGTCTTGTATCTTAGAAAATAACAAGTATCAAGTATAAAAAGAGCAGAAACTGACAATTACATTTCGAGTATTGCAATTTGGTGTGATTGAACTGTACCGTATTCGGTTGTGTATCTTAGAAAATAACGAGTATCAAGTATAAAAAGAGCAGAAACGGAAAATTACATTCTAAATATTGCAATTTCGTGTGATCACACTGTACCGTATTCGGTTTTGTATATTAGAAAATAACGAGTATCAAGTATGAAAAGAGCAGAAACTGAAAACTACATTTCAGATATTACGATTGAGTGTCATCACACTGTACTGTTTTCGTCTTCGTATCTTAGAAAATAACGAGTATCAATTATGAAAAAAGCAGAAACTGGAAATTACATTTCAGATATTACGATTGAGTGTCATCACACTGTACTGTCTTCGGTTTTGTATCTTGGGAAATAACGAGTATCAAGTATAACAAAAGCAGAAACTGAAAATTACATTTCAGATATTACGATTGAGTGTCATCACACTGTCCTGTCTTCGTCTTCGTATCTTAGAAAATAACGAGTATCAAGTATAAAAAGAGCAGAAGCTCAAATGACATTTCAAATATTGCAATTTATTGTGATCACACTGTACCGTATTCGGTTTTGTATCTTGGAAAATAAGGATTATCAGGTATAAAAAGACCAGAAACTCAAATGACATTTTAAATATTGCAATTTAGTGTGATCACACTGTACCGTATTCGGTTTTGTATCTTGGAAAATAACGATTATTAAGTATAAAAAGAGTAGAAACTGAGTATTACATTCCAGATATTACGATTGAGTGTCATCACACTGTACTGTTTTCGCTTTTGTATCTTAGAAAATAACAAGCATCAAGTATAAAAAGAGCAGAAACTGAAAATTGCATTTTAAGTATTGCAATTCAGTGTGATTACACTGTACCGTCTTAGGTTTTGTAGCTCCAAAATTAACGAGTATCAAGTATGAAAAAAACAGAAACGGAGAATTACATTTCAGATATTACGATTGAGTGTCATTACACTGTACTGTCTTCGGTTTTGTATCTTAGGAAATAACGATTATCAAGTATGAAAAGAGCAGAAACTGAAAATTACATTTCAGATATCACGATTGAGTGTCATCACACTGTACTGTCTTCGGTTTTGTATCTTAGAAAATAACGAGTATCAAGTATAAAAAGAGCAGAAACTGAAAACTACATTTCAGATATTACGATTGAGTGTCATCACACTGTACTGTCTTCGTTTTTGTATCTTAGAAAATAACGAGTATCAAGTATGAAAAGAGCAGAAACTGAAAATTACATTTCAGATATTACGATTGAGTGTCATCACACTGTCCTGTCTTCGTCTTCGTATCTTAGAAAATAACGAGTATCAAGTATAAAGAGAGCAGAAACTCAAATGACATTTCAAATATTGCAATTAAGTAAGATCACACTGTACCGTATTCGGTTTTGTATCGTAGGAAATAACGAGTATCAAGTATAAAAAGAGCAGAAACTGAAAACTACATTTCAGATATTACGATTGAATGTCATCACACTGTATTGTTTCCGTCTTCGTATCTTAGAAAATAACGAGTATCAATTATGAAAAAAGCAGAAACTGGAAATTACATTTCAGATATTACGATTGAGTGTCATCACACTGTACTGTCTTCGGTTTTGTATCTTAGAAAATAACGAGTATCAAGTATAAAAAGAGCAGAAACTGAAAATTACATTTTAAATATTGCAATTTAGTGTGATCACACTGTACCGTATTCGGTTTTGTATCTTAGAAAATACGGATTATCATGTATAAAAAGAGCAGAAACTGAAAATTACATTTCAGATATTACAATTGAGTGTCATCACATTGTACCGTATTCGGTTTTGTATCTTGGAAAATAAGGATTATCAAGTATAAAAAGAGTGGAAACTGAGTATTACATTTCAGATATTACGATTGAGTGTCATCACACTGTACTGTCGTCGGTTTTGTATCTTAGAAAATAACAAATATCAAGTATAAAAAGAGCAGGAACTGAAAATTACATTTTGAGTATTGCAATTTGGTGTGATGACACTGTACCGTATTCGGTTTTGTATCTTAGAAAATACGGATTATCATGTATACAAATAGCAGAAACTGAAAATTACATTTCAGATATTACAATTGAGTGTCATCACATTGTACCGTATTCGGTTTTGTATCTTGGAAAATAAGGATTATCAAGTATAAAAAGAGCAGAAACTGAAAACTACATTTCAGATATTACGATTGAGTGTCATCACACTGTACTGTTTCCGTCTTCGTATCTTAGAAAATAACGAGTATCAAGTATGAAAAGAGCAGAAACTGGAAATTACATTTCAAATATTGCAATTTAGTGTGATCACACTGTACCGTATTCGGTTTTGTATCTTGGAAAATAAGGATTATCAGGTAGAAAAAGACCAGAAACTCAAATGACATTTTAAATATTGCAATTCAGTGTGATCACACTGTACCGTATTCGGTTTTGTATCTTGGAAAATAACGATTATTAAGTATAAAAAGAGTAGAAACTGAGTATTACATTTCAGATATCACGATTGAGTGTCATCACACTGTACTGTTTTCGGTTTTGTATCTTAGAAAATAACAAGTATCAAGTATAATAAGAGCAGAAACTGAAAATTGCATTTTAAGTATTGCAATTCAGTGTGATTACACTGTACCGTCTTAGGTTTTGTAGCTCCAAAATTAACGAGTATCAAGTATAAAAAAAACAGAAACGAAGAATTACATTTCAGATATTACGATTGAGTGTCATTACACTGTACTGTCTTCGGTTTTGTATCTTAGGAAATAACGATTATCAAGTATGAAAAGAGCAGAAACTGAAAATTACATTTCAGATATCACGATTGAGTGTCATCACACTGTACTGTCTTCGGTTTTGTATCTTAGAAAATAACGAGTATCAAGTATAAAAAGAGCAGAAACGGAAAATTACATTCTAAATATTGCAATTTCGTGTGATCACACTGTACCGTATTCGGTTTTGTATATTAGAAAATAACGAGTATCAAGTATGAAAAGAGCAGAAACTGGAAACTACATTTCAGATATTACGATTGAGTGTCATCACACTGTACTGTTTCCGTCTTCGTATCTTAGAAAATAACGAGTATCAATTATGAAAAAAGCAGAAACTGGAAATTACATTTCAGATATTACGATTGAGTGTCATCACACTGTACTGTCTTCGTTTTTGTATCTTAGAAAATAACGAGTATCAAGTATGAAAAGAGCAGAAACTGAAAATTACATTTCAGATATTACGATTGAGTGTCATCACACTGTCCTGTCTTCGTCTTCGTATCTTAGAAAATAACGAGTATCAAGTATAAAGAGAGCAGAAACTCAAATGACATTTCAAATATTGCAATTAAGTAAGATCACACTGTACCGTATTCGGTTTTGTATCGTAGGAAATAACGAGTATCAAGTATAAAAAGAGCAGAAACTGAAAACTACATTTCAGATATTACGATTGAATGTCATCACACTGTATTGTTTCCGTCTTCGTATCTTAGAAAATAACGAGTATCAATTATGAAAAAAGCAGAAACTGGAAATTACATTTCAGATATTACGATTGAGTGTCATCACACTGTACTGTCTTCGGTTTTGTATCTTAGAAAATAACGAGTATCAAGTATAAAAAGAGCAGAAACTGAAAATTACATTTTAAATATTGCAATTTAGTGTGATCACACTGTACCGTATTCGGTTTTGTATGTTAGAAAATACGGATTATCATGTATAAAAAGAGCAGAAACTGAAAATTACATTTCAGATATTACAATTGAGTGTCATCACATTGTACCGTATTCGGTTTTGTATCTTGGAAAATAAGGATTATCAAGTATAAAAAGAGTGGAAACTGAGTATTACATTTCAGATATTACGATTGAGTGTCATCACACTGTACTGTCGTCGGTTTTGTATCTTAGAAAATAACAAATATCAAGTATAAAAAGAGCAGGAACTGAAAATTACATTTTGAGTATTGCAATTTGGTGTGATGACACTGTACCGTATTCGGTTTTGTATCTTAGAAAATACGGATTATCATGTATACAAATAGCAGAAACTGAAAATTACATTTCAGATATTACAATTGAGTGTCATCACATTGTACCGTATTCGGTTTTGTATCTTGGAAAATAAGGATTATCAAGTATAAAAAGAGCAGAAACTGAAAACTACATTTCAGATATTACGATTGAGTGTCATCACACTGTACTGTTTCCGTCTTCGTATCTTAGAAAATAACGAGTATCAAGTATGAAAAGAGCAGAAACTGGAAATTACATTTCAAATATTGCAATTTAGTGTGATCACACTGTACCGTATTCGGTTTTGTATCTTGGAAAATAAGGATTATCAGGTAGAAAAAGACCAGAAACTCAAATGACATTTTAAATATTGCAATTCAGTGTGATCACACTGTACCGTATTCGGTTTTGTATCTTGGAAAATAACGATTATTAAGTATAAAAAGAGTAGAAACTGAGTATTACATTTCAGATATCACGATTGAGTGTCATCACACTGTACTGTTTTCGGTTTTGTATCTTAGAAAATAACAAGTATCAAGTATAATAAGAGCAGAAACTGAAAATTGCATTTTAAGTATTGCAATTCAGTGTGATTACACTGTACCGTCTTAGGTTTTGTAGCTCCAAAATTAACGAGTATCAAGTATAAAAAAAACAGAAACGGAGAATTACATTTCAGATATTACGATTGAGTGTCATTACACTGTACTGTCTTCGGTTTTGTATCTTAGGAAATAACGATTATCAAGTATGAAAAGAGCAGAAACTGACAATTACATTTCAGATATCACGATTGAGTGTCATCACACTGTACTGTCTTCGGTTTTGTATCTTAGAAAATAACGAGTATCAAGTATAAAAAGAGCAGAAACGGAAAATTACATTCTAAATATTGCAATTTCGTGTGATCACACTGTACCGTATTCGGTTTTGTATATTAGAAAATAACGAGTATCAAGTATGAAAAGAGCAGAAACTGGAAACTACATTTCAGATATTACGATTGAGTGTCATCACACTGTACTGTTTCCGTCTTCGTATCTTAGAAAATAACGAGTATCAATTATGAAAAAAGCAGAAACTGGAAATTACATTTCAGATATTACGATTGAGTGTCATCACACTGTACTGTCTTCGGTTTTGTATCTTGGGAAATAACGAGTATCAAGTATAAAAACAGCAGAAACTGAAAATTACATTTCAGATATTACGATTGAGTGTCATCACACTGTCCTGTCTTCGTCTTCGTATCTTAGAAAATAACGAGTATCAAGTATAAAGAGAGCAGAAACTCAAATGACATTTCAAATATTGCAATTAAGTAAGATCACACTGTACCGTATTCGGTTTTGTATCGTAGGAAATAACGAGTATCAAGTATAAAAAGAGCAGAAACTGAAAACTACATTTCAGATATTACGATTGAGTGTCATCACACTGTACTGTTTCCGTCTTCGTATCTTAGAAAATAACGAGTATCAATTATGAAAAAAGCAGAAACTGGAAATTACATTTCAGATATTACGATTGAGTGTCATCACACTGTACTGTCTTCGGTTTTGTATCTTAGAAAATAACGAGTATCAAGTATAAAAAGAGCAGAAACTGAAAATTACATTTTAAATATTG
The DNA here is from genome assembly GCA_963992785.1 of Tenthredo livida. Classification (NCBI taxonomy): domain Eukaryota; kingdom Metazoa; phylum Arthropoda; class Insecta; order Hymenoptera; family Tenthredinidae; genus Tenthredo; species Tenthredo livida. The sequence goes on along the minus strand of OZ023066.1, from coordinate 30,633,546 downwards.
CAATTTAGTGTGATCACACTGTACCGTATTCGGTTTTGTATCTTAGAAAATACGGATTATCATGTATAAAAAGAGCAGAAACTGAAAATTACATTTCAGATATTACAATTGAGTGTCATCACATTGTACCGTATTCGGTTTTGGATCTTGGAAAATAAGGATTATCAAGTATAAAAAGAGTAGAAACTGAGTATTACATTTCAGATATTACGATTGAGTGTCATCACACTGTACTGTCTTCGGTTTTGTATCTTAGAAAATAACGAATATCAAGTATAAAAAGAGCAGGAACTGAAAATTACATTTTGAGTATTGCAATTTGGTGTGATGACACTGTACCGTATTCGGTTTTGTATCTTAGAAAATAACGATTATCAAGTATAAAAAGAGCAGAAACTGAAAACTACATTTCAGATATTACGATTGAGTGTCATCACACTGTACTGTCTTCGGTCTTGTATCTTAGAAAATAACAAGTATCAAGTATAAAAAGAGCAGAAACTGACAATTACATTTTGAGTATTGCAATTTGGTGTGATTGAACTGTACCGTATTCGGTTATGTATCTTAGAAAATAACGAGTATCAAGTATAAAAAGAGCAGAAACGGAAAATTACATTCTAAATATTGCAATTTCGTGTGATCACACTGTACCGTATTCGGTTTTGTATATTAGAAAATAACGAGTATCAAGTATGAAAAGAGCAGAAACTGAAAACTACATTTCAGATATTACGATTGAGTGTCATCACACTGTACTGTTTTCGTCTTCGTATCTTAGAAAATAACGAGTATCAATTATGAAAAAAGCAGAAACTGGAAATTACATTTCGGATATTACGATTGAGTGTCATCACACTGTACTGTCTTCGGTTTTTTATCTTGGGAAATAACGAGTATCAAGTATAACAAAAGCAGAAACTGAAAATTACATTTCAGATATTACGATTGAGTGTCATCACACTGTCCTGTCTTCGTCTTCGTATCTTAGAAAATAACGAGTATCAAGTATAAGAAGAGCAGAAGCTCAAATGACATTTCAAATATTGCAATTTAGTGTGATCACACTGTACCGTATTCGGTTTTGTATCTTGGAAAATAAGGATTATCAGGTATAAAAAGACCAGAAACTCAAATGACATTTTAAATATTGCAATTTAGTGTGATCACACTGTACCGTATTCGGTTTTGTATCTTGGAAAATAACGATTATTAAGTATAAAAAGAGTAGAAACTGAGTATTACATTTCAGATATTACGATTGAGTGTCATCACACTGTACTGTTTTCGGTTTTGTATCTTAGAAAATAACAAGCATCAAGTATAAAAAGAGCAGAAACTGAAAATTGCATTTTAAGTATTGCAATTCAGTGTGATTACACTGTACCGTCTTAGGTTTTGTAGCTCTAAAATTAACGAGTATCAAGTATGAAAAAAACAGAAACGGAGAATTACATTTCAGATATTACGATTGAGTGTCATTACACTGTACTGTCTCCGGTTTTGTATCTAAGGAAATAACGATTATCAAGTATGAAAAGAGCAGAAACTGAAAATTACATTTCAGATATCACGATTGAGTGTCATCACACTGTACTGTCTTCGGTTTTGTATCTTAGAAAATAACGAGTATCAAGTATAAAAAGAGCAGAAACGGAAAATTACATTCTAAATATTGCAATTTCGTGTGATCACACTGTACCGTATTCGGTTTTGTATATTAGAAAATAACGATTATCAAGTATGAAACGAGCAGGAACTGGAAATTACATTTCAGATATTACAATTGAGTGTCATCACATTGTACTATCTTCGGTTTTGTATCTTAGGAAATAACGATTATCGAGTATAAATAGAGTAGAAACTGAGAATTACATTTCAGATATGACGATTGAGTGTCATCACACTGTACTGTCTTCGTTTTTGTATCTTAGAAAATAACGAGTATCAAGTATGAAAAGAGCAGAAACTGAAAATTACATTTCAGATATTACGATTGAGTGTCATCACACTGTCCTGTCTTCGTCTTCGTATCTTAGAAAATAACGAGTATCAAGTATAAAGAGAGCAGAAACTCAAATGACATTTCAAATATTGCAATTAAGTAAGATCACACTGTACCGTATTCGGTTTTGTATCGTAGGAAATAACGAGTATCAAGTATAAAAAGAGCAGAAACTGAAAACTACATTTCAGATATTACGATTGAATGTCATCACACTGTATTGTTTCCGTCTTCGTATCTTAGAAAATAACGAGTATCAATTATGAAAAAAGCAGAAACTGGAAATTACATTTCAGATATTACGATTGAGTGTCATCACACTGTACTGTCTTCGGTTTTGTATCTTAGAAAATAACGAGTATCAAGTATAAAAAGAGCAGAAACTGAAAATTACATTTTAAATATTGCAATTTAGTGTGATCACACTGTACCGTATTCGGTTTTGTATCTTAGAAAATACGGATTATCATGTATAAAAAGAGCAGAAACTGAAAATTACATTTCAGATATTACAATTGAGTGTCATCACATTGTACCGTATTCGGTTTTGTATCTTGGAAAATAAGGATTATCAAGTATAAAAAGAGTGGAAACTGAGTATTACATTTCAGATATTACGATTGAGTGTCATCACACTGTACTGTCGTCGGTTTTGTATCTTAGAAAATAACAAATATCAAGTATAAAAAGAGCAGGAACTGAAAATTACATTTTGAGTATTGCAATTTGGTGTGATGACACTGTACCGTATTCGGTTTTGTATCTTAGAAAATACGGATTATCATGTATACAAATAGCAGAAACTGAAAATTACATTTCAGATATTACAATTGAGTGTCATCACATTGTACCGTATTCGGTTTTGTATCTTGGAAAATAAGGATTATCAAGTATAAAAAGAGCAGAAACTGAAAACTACATTTCAGATATTACGATTGAGTGTCATCACACTGTACTGTTTCCGTCTTCGTATCTTAGAAAATAACGAGTATCAAGTATGAAAAGAGCAGAAACTGGAAATTACATTTCAAATATTGCAATTTAGTGTGATCACACTGTACCGTATTCGGTTTTGTATCTTGGAAAATAAGGATTATCAGGTAGAAAAAGACCAGAAACTCAAATGACATTTTAAATATTGCAATTCAGTGTGATCACACTGTACCGTATTCGGTTTTGTATCTTGGAAAATAACGATTATTAAGTATAAAAAGAGTAGAAACTGAGTATTACATTTCAGATATCACGATTGAGTGTCATCACACTGTACTGTTTTCGGTTTTGTATCTTAGAAAATAACAAGTATCAAGTATAATAAGAGCAGAAACTGAAAATTGCATTTTAAGTATTGCAATTCAGTGTGATTACACTGTACCGTCTTAGGTTTTGTAGCTCCAAAATTAACGAGTATCAAGTATAAAAAAAACAGAAACGGAGAATTACATTTCAGATATTACGATTGAGTGTCATTACACTGTACTGTCTTCGGTTTTGTATCTTAGGAAATAACGATTATCAAGTATGAAAAGAGCAGAAACTGAAAATTACATTTCAGATATCACGATTGAGTGTCATCACACTGTACTGTCTTCGGTTTTGTATCTTAGAAAATAACGAGTATCAAGTATAATAAGAGCAGAAACGGAAAATTACATTCTAAATATTGCAATTTCGTGTGATCACACTGTACCGTATTCGGTTTTGTATATTAGAAAATAACGAGTATCAAGTATGAAAAGAGCAGAAACTGGAAACTACATTTCAGATATTACGATTGAGTGTCATCACACTGTACTGTTTCCGTCTTCGTATCTTAGAAAATAACGAGTATCAATTATGAAAAAAGCAGAAACTGGAAATTACATTTCAGATATTACGATTGAGTGTCATCACACTGTACTGTCTTCGTTTTTGTATCTTAGAAAATAACGAGTATCAAGTATGAAAAGAGCAGAAACTGAAAATTACATTTCAGATATTACGATTGAGTGTCATCACACTGTCCTGTCTTCGTCTTCGTATCTTAGAAAATAACGAGTATCAAGTATAAAGAGAGCAGAAACTCAAATGACATTTCAAATATTGCAATTAAGTAAGATCACACTGTACCGTATTCGGTTTTGTATCGTAGGAAATAACGAGTATCAAGTATAAAAAGAGCAGAAACTGAAAACTACATTTCAGATATTACGATTGAATGTCATCACACTGTATTGTTTCCGTCTTCGTATCTTAGAAAATAACGAGTATCAATTATGAAAAAAGCAGAAACTGGAAATTACATTTCAGATATTACGATTGAGTGTCATCACACTGTACTGTCTTCGGTTTTGTATCTTAGAAAATAACGAGTATCAAGTATAAAAAGAGCAGAAACTGAAAATTACATTTTAAATATTGCAATTTAGTGTGATCACACTGTACCGTATTCGGTTTTGTATCTTAGAAAATACGGATTATCATGTATAAAAAGAGCAGAAACTGAAAATTACATTTCAGATATTACAATTGAGTGTCATCACATTGTACCGTATTCGGTTTTGTATCTTGGAAAATAAGGATTATCAAGTATAAAAAGAGTGGAAACTGAGTATTACATTTCAGATATTACGATTGAGTGTCATCACACTGTACTGTCGTCGGTTTTGTATCTTAGAAAATAACAAATATCAAGTATAAAAAGAGCAGGAACTGAAAATTACATTTTGAGTATTGCAATTTGGTGTGATGACACTGTACCGTATTCGGTTTTGTATCTTAGAAAATACGGATTATCATGTATACAAATAGCAGAAACTGAAAATTACATTTCAGATATTACAATTGAGTGTCATCACATTGTACCGTATTCGGTTTTGTATCTTGGAAAATAAGGATCATCAAGTATAAAAAGAGCAGAAACTGAAAACTACATTTCAGATATTACGATTGAGTGTCATCACACTGTACTGTTTCCGTCTTCGTATCTTAGAAAATAACGAGTATCAAGTATGAAAAGAGCAGAAACTGGAAATTACATTTCAAATATTGCAATTTAGTGTGATCACACTGTACCGTATTCGGTTTTGTATCTTGGAAAATAAGGATTATCAGGTAGAAAAAGACCAGAAACTCAAATGACATTTTAAATATTGCAATTCAGTGTGATCACACTGTACCGTATTCGGTTTTGTATCTTGGAAAATAACGATTATTAAGTATAAAAAGAGTAGAAACTGAGTATTACATTTCAGATATCACGATTGAGTGTCATCACACTGTACTGTTTTCGGTTTTGTATCTTAGAAAATAACAAGTATCAAGTATAATAAGAGCAGAAACTGAAAATTGCATTTTAAGTATTGCAATTCAGTGTGATTACACTGTACCGTCTTAGGTTTTGTAGCTCCAAAATTAACGAGTATCAAGTATAAAAAAAACAGAAACGGAGAATTACATTTCAGATATTACGATTGAGTGTCATTACACTGTACTGTCTTCGGTTTTGTATCTTAGGAAATAACGATTATCAAGTATGAAAAGAGCAGAAACTGACAATTACATTTCAGATATCACGATTGAGTGTCATCACACTGTACTGTCTTCGGTTTTGTATCTTAGAAAATAACGAGTATCAAGTATAAAAAGAGCAGAAACGGAAAATTACATTCTAAATATTGCAATTTCGTGTGATCACACTGTACCGTATTCGGTTTTGTATATTAGAAAATAACGAGTATCAAGTATGAAAAGAGCAGAAACTGGAAACTACATTTCAGATATTACGATTGAGTGTCATCACACTGTACTGTTTCCGTCTTCGTATCTTAGAAAATAACGAGTATCAATTATGAAAAAAGCAGAAACTGGAAATTACATTTCAGATATTACGATTGAGTGTCATCACACTGTACTGTCTTCGGTTTTGTATCTTGGGAAATAACGAGTATCAAGTATAAAAAAAGCAGAAACTGAAAATTACATTTCAGATATTACGATTGAGTGTCATCACACTGTCCTGTCTTCGTCTTCGTATCTTAGAAAATAACGAGTATCAAGTATAAAGAGAGCAGAAACTCAAATGACATTTCAAATATTGCAATTAAGTAAGATCACACTGTACCGTATTCGGTTTTGTATCGTAGGAAATAACGAGTATCAAGTATAAAAAGAGCAGAAACTGAAAACTACATTTCAGATATTACGATTGAGTGTCATCACACTGTACTGTTTCCGTCTTCGTATCTTAGAAAATAACGAGTATCAATTATGAAAAAAGCAGAAACTGGAAATTACATTTCAGATATTACGATTGAGTGTCATCACACTGTACTGTCTTCGGTTTTGTATCTTAGAAAATAACGAGTATCAAGTATAAAAAGAGCAGAAACTGAAAATTACATTTTAAATATTGCAATTTAGTGTGATCACACTGTACCGTATTCGGTTTTGTATCTTAGAAAATACGGATTATCATGTATAAAAAGAGCAGAAACTGAAAATTACATTTCAGATATTACAATTGAGTGTCATCACATTGTACCGTATTCGGTTTTGGATCTTGGAAAATAAGGATTATCAAGTATAAAAAGAGTAGAAACTGAGTATTACATTTCAGATATTACGATTGAGTGTCATCACACTGTACTGTCTTCGGTTTTGTATCTTAGAAAATAACGAATATCAAGTATAAAAAGAGCAGGAACTGAAAATTACATTTTGAGTATTGCAATTTGGTGTGATGACACTGTACCGTATTCGGTTTTGTATCTTAGAAAATAACGATTATCAAGTATAAAAAGAGCAGAAACTGAAAACTACATTTCAGATATTACGATTGAGTGTCATCACACTGTACTGTCTTCGGTCTTGTATCTTAGAAAATAACAAGTATCAAGTATAAAAAGAGCAGAAACTGACAATTACATTTTGAGTATTGCAATTTGGTGTGATTGAACTGTACCGTATTCGGTTATGTATCTTAGAAAATAACGAGTATCAAGTATAAAAAGAGCAGAAACGGAAAATTACATTCTAAATATTGCAATTTCGTGTGATCACACTGTACCGTATTCGGTTTTGTATATTAGAAAATAACGAGTATCAAGTATGAAAAGAGCAGAAACTGAAAACTACATTTCAGATATTACGATTGAGTGTCATCACACTGTACTGTTTTCGTCTTCGTATCTTAGAAAATAACGAGTATCAATTATGAAAAAAGCAGAAACTGGAAATTACATTTCGGATATTACGATTGAGTGTCATCACACTGTACTGTCTTCGGTTTTTTATCTTGGGAAATAACGAGTATCAAGTATAACAAAAGCAGAAACTGAAAATTACATTTCAGATATTACGATTGAGTGTCATCACACTGTCCTGTCTTCGTCTTCGTATCTTAGAAAATAACGAGTATCAAGTATAAGAAGAGCAGAAGCTCAAATGACATTTCAAATATTGCAATTTAGTGTGATCACACTGTACCGTATTCGGTTTTGTATCTTGGAAAATAAGGATTATCAGGTATAAAAAGACCAGAAACTCAAATGACATTTTAAATATTGCAATTTAGTGTGATCACACTGTACCGTATTCGGTTTTGTATCTTGGAAAATAACGATTATTAAGTATAAAAAGAGTAGAAACTGAGTATTACATTTCAGATATTACGATTGAGTGTCATCACACTGTACTGTTTTCGGTTTTGTATCTTAGAAAATAACAAGCATCAAGTATAAAAAGAGCAGAAACTGAAAATTGCATTTTAAGTATTGCAATTCAGTGTGATTACACTGTACCGTCTTAGGTTTTGTAGCTCTAAAATTAACGAGTATCAAGTATGAAAAAAACAGAAACGGAGAATTACATTTCAGATATTACGATTGAGTGTCATTACACTGTACTGTCTCCGGTTTTGTATCTAAGGAAATAACGATTATCAAGTATGAAAAGAGCAGAAACTGAAAATTACATTTCAGATATCACGATTGAGTGTCATCACACTGTACTGTCTTCGGTTTTGTATCTTAGAAAATAACGAGTATCAAGTATAAAAAGAGCAGAAACGGAAAATTACATTCTAAATATTGCAATTTCGTGTGATCACACTGTACCGTATTCGGTTTTGTATATTAGAAAATAACGATTATCAAGTATGAAACGAGCAGGAACTGGAAATTACATTTCAGATATTACAATTGAGTGTCATCACATTGTACTATCTTCGGTTTTGTATCTTAGGAAATAACGATTATCGAGTATAAATAGAGTAGAAACTGAGAATTACATTTCAGATATGACGATTGAGTGTCATCACACTGTACTGTCTTCGTTTTTGTATCTTAGAAAATAACGAGTATCAAGTATGAAAAGAGCAGAAACTGAAAATTACATTTCAGATATTACGATTGAGTGTCATCACACTGTCCTGTCTTCGTCTTCGTATCTTAGAAAATAACGAGTATCAAGTATAAAAAGAGCAGAAACTCAAATGACATTTCAAATATTGCAATTAAGTAAGATCACACTGTACCGTATTCGGTTTTGTATCGTAGGAAATAACGAGTATCAAGTATAAAAAGAGCAGAAACTGAAAACTACATTTCAGATATTACGATTGAGTGTCATCACACTGTACTGTTTCCGTCTTCGTATCTTAGAAAATAACGAGTATCAATTATGAAAAAAGCAGAAACTGGAAATTACATTTCAGATATTACGATTGAGTGTCATCACACTGTACTGTCTTCGGTTTTGTATCTTAGAAAATAACGAGTATCAAGTATAAAAAGAGCAGAAACTGAAAATTACATTTTAAATATTGCAATTTAGTGTGATCACACTGTACCGTATTCGGTTTTGTATCTTAGAAAATACGGATTATCATGTATAAAAAGAGCAGAAACTGAAAATTACATTTCAGATATTACAATTGAGTGTCATCACATTGTACCGTATTCGGTTTCGTATCTTGGAAAATAAGGATTATCAAGTATAAAAAGAGTAGAAACTGAGTATTACATTTCAGATATTACGATTGAGTGTCATCACACTGTACTGTCTTCGGTTTTGTATCTTAGAAAATAACGAATATCAAGTATAAAAAGAGCAGGAACTGAAAATTACATTTTGAGTATTGCAATTTGGTGTGATGACACTGTACCGTCTTAGGTTTTGTAGCTCCAAAATTAACGAGTATCAAGTATAAAAAAAACAGAAACGGAGAATTACATTTCAGATATTACGATTGAGTGTCATTACACTGTACTGTCTTCGGTTTTGTATCTTAGGAAATAACGATTATCAAGTATGAAAACAGCAGAAACTGAAAATTACATTTCAGATATCACGATTGAGTGTCATCACACTGTACTGTCTTCGGTTTTGTATCTTAGAAAATAACGAGTATCAAGTATAAAAAGAGCAGAAACGGAAAATTACATTCTAAATATTGCAATTTCGTGTGATCACACTGTACCGTATTCGGTTTTGTATATTAGAAAATAACGAGTATCAAGTATGAAAAGAGCAGAAACTGGAAACTACATTTCAGATATTACGATTGAGTGTCATCACACTGTACTGTTTCCGTCTTCGTATCTTAGAAAATAACGAGTATCAATTATGAAAAAAGCAGAAACTGGAAATTACATTTCAGATATTACGATTGAGTGTCATCACACTGTACTGTCTTCGGTTTTGTATCTTGGGAAATAACGAGTATCAAGTATAAAAAAAGCAGAAACTGAAAATTACATTGCAGATATTACGAATGAGTGTCATCACACTGTCCTGTCTTCGTCTTCGTATCTTAGAAAATAACGAGTATCAAGTATAAAGAGAGCAGAAACTCAAATGACATTTCAAATATTGCAATTAAGTAAGATCACACTGTACCGTATTCGGTTTTGTATCGTAGGAAATAACGAGTATCAAGTATAAAAAGAGCAGAAACTGAAAACTACATTTCAGATATTACGATTGAGTGTCATCACACTGTACTGTTTCCGTCTTCGTATCTTAGAAAATAACGAAAATCAATTATGAAAAAAGCAGAAACTGGAAATTACATTTCAGATATTACGATTGAGTGTCATCACACTGTACTGTCTTCGGTTTTGTATCTTAGAAAATAACGAGTATCAAGTATAAAAAGAGCAGAAACTGAAAATTACATTTTAAATATTGCAATTTAGTGTGATCACACTGTACCGTATTCGGTTTTGTATCTTAGAAAATACGGATTATCATGTATAAAAAGAGCAGAAACTGAAAATTACATTTCAGATATTACAATTGAGTGTCATCACATTGTACCGTATTCGGTTTCGTATCTTGGAAAATAAGGATTATCAAGTATAAAAAGAGTAGAAACTGGGTATTACATTTCAGATATTACGATTGAGTGTCATCACACTGTACTGTCTTCGGTTTTGTATCTTAGAAAATAACGAATATCAAGTATAAAAAGAGCAGGAACTGAAAATTACATTTTGAGTATTGCAATTTGGTGTGATGACACTGTACCGTATTCGGTTTTGTATCTTGGAAAATAACGATTATTAAGTATAAAAAGAGTAGAAACTGAGTATTACATTTCAGATATTACGATTGAGTGTCATCACACTATACTGTTTTCGGTTTTGTATCTTAGAAAATAACAAGTATCAAGTATAAAAAGAGCAGAAACTGAAAATTTCATTTTAAGTATTGCAATTCAGTGTGATTACACTGTACCGTCTCAGGTTTTGTAGCTCCAAAATTAACGAGTATCAAGTATGAAAAAAACAGAAACGGAGAATTACATTTCAGATATTACGATTGAGTGTCATTACACTGTACTGTCTTCGGTTTTGTATCTTAGGAAATAACGATTATCAAGTATGAAAAGAGCAGAAACTGAAAATTACATTTCAGATATCACGATTGAGTGTCATCACACTGTCCTGTCTTCGTCTTCGTATCTTAGAAAATAACGAGTATCAAGTATAAAAAGAGCAGAAGCTCAAATGACATTTCAAATATTGCAATTTAGTGTGATCACACTGTACCGTATTCGGTTTTGTATCTTGATAAATAACGATTATTAAGTATAAAAAGAGTAGAAACTGAGTATTACATTTCAGATATTACGATTGAGTGTCATCACACGGTACTGTTTTCGGTTTTGTATCTTAGAAAATAACAAGTATCAAGTATGAAAAGAGCAGAAACTGAAAATTGCATTTCAAGTATTGCAATTCAGTGTGATTACACTGTACCGTCTTAGGTTTTGTAGCTCCAAAATTAACAAGTATCAAGTATGAAAAAAACAGAAACGGAGAATTACATTTCAGATATTACGATTGAGTGTCATTACACTGTACTGTCTTCGGTTTTGTATCTTAGGAAATAACGATTATTAAGTATGAAAAGAGCAGAAACTGAAAATTACATTTCAGATATCACGATTGAGTGTCATCACACTGTACTGTCTTCGGTTTTGTATCTTAGAAAATAACGAGTATCAAGTATAAAAAGAGCAGAAACGGAAAATTACATTCTAAATATTGCAATTTCGTGTGATCACACTGTACCGTATTCGGTTTTGTATATTAGAAAATAACGAGTATCAAGTATGAAAAGAGCAGAAACTGAAAACTACATTTCAGATATTACGATTGAGTGTCATCACACTGCACTGTTTTCGTCTTCGTATCTTAGAAAATAACGAGTATCAATTATGAAAAAAGCAGAAACTGGAAATTACATTTCAGATATCACGATTGAGTGTCATCACACTGTACTGTCTTCGGTTTTGTATCTTGGGAAATAACGAGTATCAAGTATAACAAAAGCAGAAACTGAAAATTACATTTCAGATATTACGATTGAGTGTCATCACACTGTCCTGTCTTCGTCTTCGTATCTTAGAAAATAACGAGTATCAAGTATAAAAAGAGCAGAAGCTCAAATGACATTTCAAATATTGCAATTTAGTGTGATCACACTGTACCGTATTCGGTTTTGTATCTTGGAAAATAAGGATTATCATGTATAAAAAGAGCAGAAACTGAAAATTACATTTCAGATATTACAATTGAGTGTCATCACATTGTACCGTATTCGGTTTTGTATCTTGGAAAATAAGGATTATCAAGTATAGAAAGAGTAGAAACTGAGTATTACATTTCAGATATTACGATTGAGTGTCATCACACTGTACTGTCGTCGGTTTTGTATCTTAGAAAATGACAAATATCAAGTATAAAAAGAGCAGGAACTGAAAATTACATTTTGAGTATTGCAATTTGGTGTGATGACACTGTACCGTATTCGGTTTTGTATCTTAGAAAATACGGATTATCATGTATACAAAGAGCAGAAACTGAAAATTACATTTCAGATATTACAATTGAGTGTCATCACATTGTACCGTATTCGGTTTTGTATCTTGGAAAATAAGGATTATCAAGTATAAAAAGAGCAGAAACTGAAAACTACATTTCAGATATTACGATTGAGTGTCATCACACTGTACTGTTTCCGTCTTCGTATCTTAGAAAATAACGAGTATCAAGTATGAAAAGAGCAGAAACTGGAAATTACATTTCAAATATTGCAATTTAGTGTGATCACACTGTACCGTATTCGGTTTTGTATCTTGGAAAATAAGGATTATCAGGTAGAAAAAGACCAGAAACTCAAATGACATTTTAAATATTGCAATTTAGTGTGATCACACTGTACCGTATTCGGTTTTGTATCTTGGAAAATAACGATTATTAAGTATAAAAAGAGTAGAAACTGAGTATTACATTTCAGATATCACGATTGAGTGTCATCACACTGTACTGTTTTCGGTTTTGTATCTTAGAAAATAACAAGTATCAAGTATAATAAGAGCAGAAACTGAAAATTGCATTTTAAGTATTGCAATTCAGTGTGATTACACTGTACCGTCTTAGGTTTTGTAGCTCCAAAATTAACGAGTATCAAGTATGAAAAAAACAGAAACGGAGAATTACATTTCAGATATTTCGATTGAGTGTCATTACACTGTACTGTCTTCGGTTTTGTATCTTAGGAAATAACGATTATTAAGTATGAAAAGAGCAGAAACTGAAAATTACATTTCAGATATCACGATTGAGTGTCATCACACTGTACTGTTTTCGGTTTTGTATCTTAGAAAATAACAAGTATCAAGTATAATAAGAGCAGAAACTGAAAATTGCATTTTAAGTATTGCAATTCAGTGTGATTACACTGTACCGTCTTAGGTTTTGTAGCTCCAAAATTAACGAGTATCAAGTATGAAAAAAACAGAAACGGAGAATTACATTTCAGATATTACGATTGAGTGTCATTACACTGTACTGTCTTCGGTTTTGTATCTTAGAAAATAACGAGTATCAAGTATAAAAAGAGCAGAAACGGAAAATTACATTCTAAATATTGCAATTTCGTGTGATCACACTGTACCGTATTCGGTTTTGTATATTAGAAAATAACGAGTATCAAGTATGAAAAGAGCAGAAACTGAAAACTACATTTCAGATATTACGATTGAGTGTCATCACACTGCACTGTTTTCGTCTTCGTATCTTAGAAAATAACGAGTATCAATTATGAAAAAAGCAGAAACTGGAAATTACATTTCAGATATCACGATTGAGTGTCATCACACTGTACTGTCTTCGGTTTTGTATCTTGGGAAATAACGAGTATCAAGTATAACAAAAGCAGAAACTGAAAATTACATTTCAGATATTACGATTGAGTGTCATCACACTGTCCTGTCTTCGTCTTCGTATCTTAGAAAATAACGATTATCAAGTATAAAAAGAGCAGAAGCTCAAATGACATTTCAAATATTGCAATTTAGTGTGATCACACTGTACCGTATTCGGTTTTGTATCTTGGAAAATAAGGATTATCATGTATAAAAAGAGCAGAAACTGAAAATTACCTTTCAGATATTACAATTGAGTGTCATCACATTGTGCCGTATTCGGTTTTGTATCTTGGAAAATAAGGATTATCAAGTATAAAAAGAGTAGAAACTGAGTCTTACATTTCAGATATTACGATTGAGTGTCATCACACTGTACTGTCGTCGGTTTTGTATCTTAGAAAATAACAAATATCAAGTATAAAAAGAGCAGGAACTGAAAATTACATTTTGAGTATTGCAATTTGGTGTGATGACACTGTACCGTATTCGGTTTTGTATCTTAGAAAATACGGATTATCATGTATACAAAGAGCAGAAACTGGAAATTACATTTCAGATATTACGATTGAGTGTCATCACACTGTACTGTCTTCGGTTTTGTATCTTGGGAAATAACGAGTATCAAGTATAACAAAAGCAGAAACTGAAAATTACATTTCAGATATTACGATTGAGTGTCATCACACTGTCCTGTCTTCGTCTTCGTATCTTAGAAAATAACGAGTATCAAGTATAAAAAGAGCAGAAGCTCAAATGACATTTCAAATATTGCAATTTATTGTGATCACACTGTACCGTATTCGGTTTTGTATCTTGGAAAATAAGGATTATCAGGTATAAAAAGACCAGAAACTCAAATGACATTTTAAATATTGCAATTTAGTGTGATCACACTGTACCGTATTCGGTTTTGTATCTTGGAAAATAACGATTATTAAGTATAAAAAGAGTAGAAACTGAGTATTACATTCCAGATATTACGATTGAGTGTCATCACACTGTACTGTTTTCGCTTTTGTATCTTAGAAAATAACAAGCATCAAGTATAAAAAGAGCAGAAACTGAAAATTGCATTTTAAGTATTGCAATTCAGTGTGATTACACTGTACCGTCTTAGGTTTTGTAGCTCCAAAATTAACGAGTATCAAGTATGAAAAAAACAGAAACGGAGAATTACATTTCAGATATTACGATTGAGTGTCATTACACTGTACTGTCTTCGGTTTTGTATCTTAGGAAATAACGATTATCAAGTATGAAAAGAGCAGAAACTGAAAATTACATTTCAGATATCACGATTGAGTGTCATCACACTGTACTGTCTTCGGTTTTGTATCTTAGAAAATAACGAGTATCAAGTATAAAAAGAGCAGAAACTCAAATGACATTTCAAATATTGCAATTAAGTAAGATCACACTGTACCGTATTCGGTTTTGTATCGTAGGAAATAACGAGTATCAAGTATAAAAAGAGCAGAAACTGAAAACTACATTTCAGAAATTACGATTGAGTGTCATCACACTGTACTGTTTCCGTCTTCGTATCTTAGAAAATAACGAGTATCAATTATGAAAAAAGCAGAAACTGGAAATTACATTTCAGATATTACGATTGAGTGTCATCACACTGTACTGTCTTCGGTTTTGTATCTTAGAAAATAACGAGTATCAAGTATAAAAAGAGCAGAAACTGAAAATTACATTTTAAATATTGCAATTTAGTGTGATCACACTGTACCGTATTCGGTTTTGTATCTTAGAAAATACGGATTATCATGTATAAAAAGAGCAGAAACTGAAAATTACATTTCAGATATTACAATTGAGTGTCATCACATTGTACCGTATTCGGTTTTGGATCTTGGAAAATAAGGATTATCAAGTATAAAAAGAGTAGAAACTGAGTATTACATTTCAGATATTACGATTGAGTGTCATCACACTGTACTGTCTTCGGTTTTGTATCTTAGAAAATAACGAATATCAAGTATAAAAAGAGCAGGAACTGAAAATTACATTTTGAGTATTGCAATTTGGTGTGATGACACTGTACCGTATTCGGTTTTGTATCTTAGAAAATAACGATTATCAAGTATAAAAAGAGCAGACACTGAAAACTACATTTCAGATATTACGATTGAGTGTCATCACACTGTACTGTCTTCGGTCTTGTATCTTAGAAAATAACAAGTATCAAGTATAAAAAGAGCAGAAACTGACAATTACATTTTGAGTATTGCAATTTGGTGTGATTGAACTGTACCGTATTCGGTTATGTATCTTAGAAAATAACGAGTATCAAGTATAAAAAGAGCAGAAACGGAAAATTACATTCTAAATATTGCAATTTCGTGTGATCACACTGTACCGTATTCGGTTTTGTATATTAGAAAATAACGAGTATCAAGTATGAAAAGAGCAGAAACTGAAAACTACATTTCAGATATTACGATTGAGTGTCATCACACTGTACTGTTTTCGTCTTCGTATCTTAGAAAATAACGAGTATCAATTATGAAAAAAGCAGAAACTGGAAATTACATTTCGGATATTACGATTGAGTGTCATCACAGTGTACTGTCTTCGGTTTTGTATCTTGGGAAATAACGAGTATCAAGTATAACAAAAGCAGAAACTGAAAATTACATTTCAGATATTACGATTGAGTGTCATCACACTGTCCTGTCTTCGTCTTCGTATCTTAGAAAATAACGAGTATCAAGTATAAGAAGAGCAGAAGCTCAAATGACATTTCAAATATTGCAATTTAGTGTGATCACACTGTACCGTATTCGGTTTTGTATCTTGGAAAATAAGGATCATCAGGTATAAAAAGACCAGAAACTCAAATGACATTTTAAATATTGCAATTTAGTGTGATCACACTGTACCGTATTCGGTTTTGTATCTTGGAAAATAACGATTATTAAGTATAAAAAGAGTAGAAACTGAGTATTACATTTCAGATATTACGATTGAGTGTCATCACACTGTACTGTTTTCGGTTTTGTATCTTAGAAAATAACAAGCATCAAGTATAAAAAGAGCAGAAACTGAAAATTGCATTTTAAGTATTGCAATTCAGTGTGATTACACTGTACCGTCTTAGGTTTTGTAGCTCCAAAATTAACGAGTATCAAGTATGAAAAAAACAGAAACTGAAAATTACATTTCAGATATCACGATTGAGTGTCATCACACTGTACTGTCTTCGGTTTTGTATCTTAGAAAATAACGAGTATCAAGTATAAAAAGAGCAGAAACGGAAAATTACATTCTAAATATTGCAATTTCGTGTGATCACACTGTACCGTATTCGGTTTTGTATATTAGAAAATAACGATTATCAAGTATGAAACGAGCAGGAACTGGAAATTACATTTCAGATATTACAATTGAGTGTCATCACATTGTACTATCTTCGGTTTTGTATCTTAGGAAATAACGATTATCGAGTATAAATAGAGTAGAAACTGAGAATTACATTTCAGATATGACGATTGAGTGTCATCACACTGTACTGTCTTCGTTTTTGTATCTTAGAAAATAACGAGTATCAAGTATGAAAAGAGCAGAAACTGAAAATTACATTTCAGATATTACGATTGAGTGTCATCACACTGTCCTGTCTTCGTCTTCGTATCTTAGAAAATAACGAGTATCAAGTATAAAAAGAGCAGAAACTCAAATGACATTTCAAATATTGCAATTAAGTAAGATCACACTGTACCGTATTCGGTTTTGTATCGTAGGAAATAACGAGTATCAAGTATAAAAAGAGCAGAAACTGAAAACTACATTTCAGATATTACGATTGAATGTCATCACACTGTATTGTTTCCGTCTTCGTATCTTAGAAAATAACGAGTATCAATTATGAAAAAAGCAGAAACTGGAAATTACATTTCAGGTATTACGATTGAGTGTCATCACACTGTACTGTCTTCGGTTTTGTATCTTAGAAAATAACGAGTATCAAGTATAAAAAGAGCAGAAACTGAAAATTACATTTTAAATATTGCAATTTAGTGTGATCACACTGTACCGTATTCGGTTTTGTATCTTAGAAAATACGGATTATCATGTATAAAAAGAGCAGAAACTGAAAATTACATTTCAGATATTACAATTGAGTGTCATCACATTGTACCGTATTCGGTTTTGTATCTTGGAAAATAAGGATTATCAAGTATAAAAAGAGTAGAAACTGAGTATTACATTTCAGATATTACGATTGAGTGTCATCACACTGTACTGTCGTCGGTTTTGTATCTTAGAAAATAACAAATATCAAGTATAAAAAGAGCAGGAACTGAAAATTACATTTTGAGTATTGCAATTTGGTGTGATGACACTGTACCGTCTTAGGTTTTGTAGCTCCAAAATTAACGAGTATCAAGTATAAAAAAAACAGAAACGGAGAATTACATTTCAGATATTACGATTGAGTGTCATTACACTGTACTGTCTTCGGTTTTGTATCTTAGGAAATAACGATTATCAAGTATTAAAACAGCAGAAACTGAAAATTACATTTCAGATATCACGATTGAGTGTCATCACACTGTACTGTCTTCGGTTTTGTATCTTAGAAAATAACGAGTATCAAGTATAAAAAGAGCAGAAACGGAAAATTACATTCTAAATATTGCAATTTCGTGTGATCACACTGTACCGTATTCGGTTTTGTATATTAGAAAATAACGAGTATCAAGTATGAAAAGAGCAGAAACTGGAAACTACATTTCAGATATTACGATTGAGTGTCATCACACTGTACTGTTTCCGTCTTCGTATCTTAGAAAATAACGAGTATCAATTATGAAAAAAGCAGAAACTGGAAATTACATTTCAGATATTACGATTGAGTGTCATCACACTGTACTGTCTTCGGTTTTGTATCTTGGGAAATAACGAGTATCAAGTATAAAAAAAGCAGAAACTGAAAATTACATTGCAGATATTACGATTGAGTGTCATCACACTGTCCTGTCTTCGTCTTCGTATCTTAGAAAATAACGAGTATCAAGTATAAAGAGAGCAGAAACTCAAATGACATTTCAAATATTGCAATTAAGTAAGATCACACTGTACCGTATTCGGTTTTGTATCGTAGGAAATAACGAGTATCAAGTATAAAAAGAGCAGAAACTGAAAACTACATTTCAGATATTACGATTGAGTGTCATTACACTGTACTGTTTCCGTCTTCGTATCTTAGAAAATAACGAAAATCAATTATGAAAAAAGCAGAAACTGGAAATTACATTTCAGATATTACGATTGAGTGTCATCACACTGTACTGTCTTCGGTTTTGTATCTTAGAAAATAACGAGTATCAAGTATAAAAAGAGCAGAAACTGAAAATTACATTTTAAATATTGCAATTTAGTGTGATCACACTGTACCGTATTCGGTTTTGTATCTCAGAAAATACGGATTATCATGTATAAAAAGAGCAGAAACTGAAAATTACATTTCAGATATTACAATTGAGTGTCATCACATTGTACCGTATTCGGTTTCGTATCTTGGAAAATAAGGATTATCAAGTATAAAAAGAGTAGAAACTGAGTATTACATTTCAGATATTACGATTGAGTGTCATCACACTGTACTGTCTTCGGTTTTGTATCTTAGAAAATAACGAATATCAAGTATAAAAAGAGCAGGAACTGAAAATTACATTTTGAGTATTGCAATTTGGTGTGATGACACTGTACCGTATTCGGTTTTGTATCTTAGAAAATAACGATTATCAAGTATAAAAAGAGCAGAAACTGAAAACTACATTTCAGATATTACGATTGAGTGTCATCACACTGTACTGTTTCCGTCTTCGTATCTTAGAAAATAACGAGTATCAAGTATGAAAAGAGCAGAAACTGGAAATTACATTTCAAATATTGCAATTTAGTGTGATCACACTGTACCGTATTCGGTTTTGTATCTTGGAAAATAACGATTATTAAGTATAAAAAGAGTAGAAACTGAGTATTACATTTCAGATATTACGATTGAGTGTCATCACACCATACTG
The DNA here is from genome assembly GCA_963992785.1 of Tenthredo livida. Classification (NCBI taxonomy): domain Eukaryota; kingdom Metazoa; phylum Arthropoda; class Insecta; order Hymenoptera; family Tenthredinidae; genus Tenthredo; species Tenthredo livida. Next base: position 30,613,802 of record OZ023066.1, on the reverse strand, counting down.
TTTTCGGTTTTGTATCTTAGAAAATAACAAGTATCAAGTATAAAAAGAGCAGAAACTGAAAATTTCATTTTAAGTATTGCAATTCAGTGTGATTACACTGTACCGTCTCAGGTTTTGTAGCTCCAAAATTAACGAGTATCAAGTATGAAAAAAACAGAAACGGAGAATTACATTTCAGATATTACGATTGAGTGTCATTACACTGTACTGTCTTCGGTTTTGTATCTTAGGAAATAACGATTATCAAGTATGAAAAGAGCAGAAACTGAAAATTACATTTCAGATATCACGATTGAGTGTCATCACACTGTCCTGTCTTCGTCTTCGTATCTTAGAAAATAACGAGTATCAAGTATAAAAAGAGCAGAAGCTCAAATGACATTTCAAATATTGCAATTTAGTGTGATCACACTGTACCGTATTCGGTTTTGTATCTTGATAAATAACGATTATTAAGTATAAAAAGAGTAGAAACTGAGTATTACATTTCAGATATTACGATTGAGTGTCATCACACGGTACTGTTTTCGGTTTTGTATCTTAGAAAATAACAAGTATCAAGTATGAAAAGAGCAGAAACTGAAAATTGCATTTCAAGTATTGCAATTCAGTGTGATTACACTGTACCGTCTTAGGTTTTGTAGCTCCAAAATTAACAAGTATCAAGTATGAAAAAAACAGAAACGGAGAATTACATTTCAGATATTACGATTGAGTGTCATTACACTGTACTGTCTTCGGTTTTGTATCTTAGGAAATAACGATTATTGAGTATGAAAAGAGCAGAAACTGAAAATTACATTTCAGATATCACGATTGAGTGTCATCACACTGTACTGTCTTCGGTTTTGTATCTTAGAAAATAACGAGTATCAAGTATAAAAAGAGCAGAAACGGAAAATTACATTCTAAATATTGCAATTTCGTGTGATCACACTGTACCGTATTCGGTTTTGTATATTCGAAAATAACGAGTATCAAGTATGAAAAGAGCAGAAACTGAAAACTACATTTCAGATATTACGATTGAGTGTCATCACACTGCACTGTTTTCGTCCTCGTATATTAGAAAATAACGAGTATCAATTATGAAAAAAGCAGAAACTGGAAATTACATTTCAGATATCACGATTGAGTGTCATCACACTGTACTGTCTTCGGTTTTGTATCTTCGGAAATAACGAGTATCAAGTATAACAAAAGCAGAAACTGAAAATTACATTTCAGATATTACGATTGAGTGTCATCACACTGTCCTGTCTTCGTCTTCGTATCTTAGAAAATAACGAGTATCAAGTATAAAAAGAGCAGAAGCTCAAATGACATTTCAAATATTGCAATTTAGTGTGATCACACTGTACCGTATTCGGTTTTGTATCTTGGAAAATAAGGATTATCATGTATAAAAAGAGCAGAAACTGAAAATTACATTTCAGATATTACAATTGAGTGTCATCACATTGTACCGTATTCGGTTTTGTATCTTGGAAAATAAGGATTATCAAGTATAGAAAGAGTAGAAACTGAGTATTACATTTCAGATATTACGATTGAGTGTCATCACACTGTACTGTCGTCGGTTTTGTATCTTAGAAAATGACAAATATCAAGTATAAAAAGAGCAGGAACTGAAAATTACATTTTGAGTATTGCAATTTGGTGTGATGACACTGTACCGTATTCGGTTTTGTATCTTAGAAAATACGGATTATCATGTATACAAAGAGCAGAAACTGAAAATTACATTTCAGATATTACAATTGAGTGTCATCACATTGTACCGTATTCGGTTTTGTATCTTGGAAAATAAGGATTATCAAGTATAAAAAGAGCAGAAACTGAAAACTACATTTCAGATATTACGATTGAGTGTCATCACACTGTACTGTTTCCGTCTTCGTATCTTAGAAAATAACGAGTATCAAGTATGAAAAGAGCAGAAACTGGAAATTACATTTCAAATATTGCAATTTAGTGTGATCACACTGTACCGTATTCGGTTTTGTATCTTGGAAAATAAGGATTATCAGGTAGAAAAAGACCAGAAACTCAAATGACATTTTAAATATTGCAATTTAGTGTGATCACACTGTACCGTATTCGGTTTTGTATCTTGGAAAATAACGATTATTAAGTATAAAAAGAGTAGAAACTGAGTATTACATTTCAGATATCACGATTGAGTGTCATCACACTGTACTGTTTTCGGTTTTGTATCTTAGAAAATAACAAGTATCAAGTATAATAAGAGCAGAAACTGAAAATTGCATTTTAAGTATTGCAATTCAGTGTGATTACACTGTACCGTCTTAGGTTTTGTAGCTCCAAAATTAACGAGTATCAAGTATGAAAAAAACAGAAACGGAGAATTACATTTCAGATATTTCGATTGAGTGTCATTACACTGTTCTGTCTTCGGTTTTGTATCTTAGGAAATAACGATTATTAAGTATGAAAAGAGCAGAAACTGAAAATTACATTTCAGATATCACGATTGAGTGTCATCACACTGTACTGTTTTCGGTTTTGTATCTTAGAAAATAACAAGTATCAAGTATAATAAGAGCAGAAACTGAAAATTGCATTTTAAGTATTGCAATTCAGTGTGATTACACTGTACCGTCTTAGGTTTTGTAGCTCCAAAATTAACGAGTATCAAGTATGAAAAAAACAGAAACGGAGAATTACATTTCAGATATTACGATTGAGTGTCATTACACTGTACTGTCTTCGGTTTTGTATCTTAGAAAATAACGAGTATCAAGTATAAAAAGAGCAGAAACGGAAAATTACATTCTAAATATTGCAATTTCGTGTGATCACACTGTACCGTATTCGGTTTTGTATATTAGAAAATAACGAGTATCAAGTATGAAAAGAGCAGAAACTGAAAACTACATTTCAGATATTACGATTGAGTGTCATCACACTGCACTGTTTTCGTCTTCGTATCTTAGAAAATAACGAGTATCAATTATGAAAAAAGCAGAAACTGGAAATTACATTTCAGATATCACGATTGAGTGTCATCACACTGTACTGTCTTCGGTTTTGTATCTTGGGAAATAACGAGTATCAAGTATAACAAAAGCAGAAACTGAAAATTACATTTCAGATATTACGATTGAGTGTCATCACACTGTCCTGTCTTCGTCTTCGTATCTTAGAAAATAACGAGTATCAAGTATAAAAAGAGCAGAAGCTCAAATGACATTTCAAATATTGCAATTTAGTGTGATCACACTGTACCGTATTCGGTTTTGTATCTTGGAAAATAAGGATTATCATGTATAAAAAGAGCAGAAACTGAAAATTACCTTTCAGATATTACAATTGAGTGTCATCACATTGTACCGTATTCGGTTTTGTATCTTGGAAAATAAGGATTATCAAGTATAAAAAGAGTAGAAACTGAGTATTACATTTCAGATATTACGATTGAGTGTCATCACACTGTACTGTCGTCGGTTTTGTATCTTAGAAAATAACAAATATCAAGTATAAAAAGAGCAGGAACTGAAAATTACATTTTGAGTATTGCAATTTGGTGTGATGACACTGTACCGTATTCGGTTTTGTATCTTAGAAAATACGGATTATCATGTATACAAAGAGCAGAAACTGAAAATTACATTTCAGATATTACAATTGAGTGTCATCACATTGTACCGTATTCGGTTTTGTATCTTGGAAAATAAGGATTATCAAGTATAAAAAGAGCAGAAACTGAAAACTACATTCCAGATATTACGATTGAGTGTCATCACACTGTACTGTTTCCGTCTTCGTATCTTAGAAAATAACGAGTATCAAGTATGAAAAGAGCAGAAACTGGAAATTACATTTCAAATATTGCAATTTAGTGTGATCACACTGTACCGTATTCGGTTTTGTATCTTGGAAAATAAGGATTATCAGGTAGAAAAAGACCAGAAACTCAAATGACATTTTAAATATTGCAATTTAGTGTGATCACACTGTACCGTATTCGGTTTTGTATCTTGGAAAATAACGATTATTAAGTATAAAAAGAGTAGAAACTGAGTATTACATTTCAGATATCACGATTGAGTGTCATCACACTGTACTGTTTTCGGTTTTGTATCTTAGAAAATAACAAGTATCAAGTATAATAAGAGCAGAAACTGAAAATTGCATTTTAAGTATTGCAATTCAGTGTGATTACACTGTACCGTCTTAGGTTTTGTAGCTCCAAAATTAACGAGTATCAAGTATGAAAAAAACAGAAACGGAGAATTACATTTCAGATATTTCGATTGAGTGTCATTACACTGTACTGTCTTCGGTTTTGTATCTTAGGAAATAACGATTATTAAGTATGAAAAGAGCAGAAACTGAAAATTACATTTCAGATATCACGATTGAGTGTCATCACACTGTACTGTTTTCGGTTTTGTATCTTAGAAAATAACAAGTATCAAGTATAATAAGAGCAGAAACTGAAAATTGCATTTTAAGTATTGCAATTCAGTGTGATTACACTGTACCGTCTTAGGTTTTGTAGCTCCAAAATTAACGAGTATCAAGTATGAAAAAAACAGAAACGGAGAATTACATTTCAGATATTACGATTGAGTGTCATTACACTGTACTGTCTTCGGTTTTGTATCTTAGAAAATAACGAGTATCAAGTATAAAAAGAGCAGAAACGGAAAATTACATTCTAAATATTGCAATTTCGTGTGATCACACTGTACCGTATTCGGTTTTGTATATTAGAAAATAACGAGTATCAAGTATGAAAAGAGCAGAAACTGAAAACTACATTTCAGATATTACGATTGAGTGTCATCACACTGCACTGTTTTCGTCTTCGTATCTTAGAAAATAACGAGTATCAATTATGAAAAAAGCAGAAACTGGAAATTACATTTCAGATATCACGATTGAGTGTCATCACACTGTACTGTCTTCGGTTTTGTATCTTGGGAAATAACGAGTATCAAGTATAACAAAAGCAGAAACTGAAAATTACATTTCAGATATTACGATTGAGTGTCATCACACTGTCCTGTCTTCGTCTTCGTATCTTAGAAAATAACGAGTATCAAGTATAAAAAGAGCAGAAGCTCAAATGACATTTCAAATATTGCAATTTAGTGTGATCACACTGTACCGTATTCGGTTTTGTATCTTGGAAAATAAGGATTATCATGTATAAAAAGAGCAGAAACTGAAAATTACATTTCAGATATTACAATTGAGTGTCATCACATTGTACCGTATTCGGTTTTGTATCTTGGAAAATAAGGATTATCAAGTATAAAAAGAGTAGAAACTGAGTATTACATTTCAGATATTACGATTGAGTGTCATCACACTGTACTGTTTCCGTCTTCGTATCTTAGAAAATAACGAGTATCAATTATGAAAAAAGCAGAAACTGGAAATTACATTTCAGATATTACGATTGAGTGTCATCACACTGTACTGTCTTCGGTTTTGTATCTTGGGAAATAACGAGTATCAAGTATAAAAAAAGCAGAAACTGAAAATTACATTGCAGATATTACGATTGAGTGTCATCACACTGTCCTGTCTTCGTCTTCGTATCTTAGAAAATAACGAGTATCAAGTATAAAGAGAGCAGAAACTCAAATGACATTTCAAATATTGCAATTAAGTAAGATCACACTGTACCGTATTCGGTTTTGTATCGTAGGAAATAACGAGTATCAAGTATAAAAAGAGCAGAAACTGAAAACTACATTTCAGATATTACGATCGAGTGTCATCACACTGTACTGTTTCCGTCTTCGTATCTTAGAAAATAACGGGTATCAATTATGAAAAAAGCAGAAACTGGAAATTACATTTCAGATATTACGATTGAGTGTCATCACACTGTACTGTCTTCGGTTTTGTATCTTAGAAAATAACGAGTATCAAGTATAAAAAGAGCAGAAACTGAAAATTACATTTTAAATATTGCAATTTAGTGTGATCACACTGTACCGTATTCGGTTTTGTATCTTAGAAAATACGGATTTTTTTTTTTCTGCTCTTTTTATCATGTATAAAAAGAGCAGAAACTGAAAATTACATTTCAGATATTACAATTGAGTGTCATCACATTGTACCGTATTCGGTTTTGTATCTTGGAAAATAAGGATTATCAAGTATAAAAAGAGTAGAAACTGAGTATTACATTTCAGATATTACGATTGAGTGTCATCACACTGTACTGTCTTCGGTTTTGTATCTTAGAAAATAACGAGTATCAAGTATAAAAAGAGCAGAAACAGAAAATTACATTTCAAATATTGCAATTTCGTGTGATCACACTGTACCGTATTCGGTTTTGTATATTAGAAAATAACGAGTATCAAGTATGAAAAGAGCAGAAACTGAAAACTACATTTCAGATATTACGATTGAGTGTCATCACACTGCACTGTTTTCGTCTTCGTATCTTAGAAAATAACGAGTATCAATTATGAAAAAAGCAGAAACTGGAAATTACATTTCAGATATCACGATTGAGTGTCATCACACTGTACTGTCTTCGGTTTTGTATCTTGGGAAATAACGAGTATCAAGTATAACAAAAGCAGAAACTGAAAATTACATTTCAGATATTACGATTGAGTGTCATCACACTGTCCTGTCTTCGTCTTCGTATCTTAGAAAATAACGAGTATCAAGTATAAAAAGAGCAGAAGCTCAAATGACATTTCAAATATTGCAATTTAGTGTGATCACACTGTACCGTATTCGGTTTTGTATCTTGGAAAATAAGGATTATCATGTATAAAAAGAGCAGAAACTGAAAATTACCTTTCAGATATTACAATTGAGTGTCATCACATTGTACCGTATTCGGTTTTGTATCTTGGAAAATAAGGATTATCAAGTATAAAAAGAGTAGAAACTGAGTATTACATTTCAGATATTACGATTGAGTGTCATCACACTGTACTGTCGTCGGTTTTGTATCTTAGAAAATAACAAATATCAAGTATAAAAAGAGCAGGAACTGAAAATTACATTTTGAGTATTGCAATTTGGTGTGATGACACTGTACCGTATTCGGTTTTGTATCTTAGAAAATACGGATTATCATGTATACAAAGAGCAGAAACTGAAAATTACATTTCAGATATTACAATTGAGTGTCATCACATTGTACCGTATTCGGTTTTGTATCTTGGAAAATAAGGATTATCAAGTATAAAAAGAGCAGAAACTGAAAACTACATTTCAGATATTACGATTGAGTGTCATCACACTGTACTGTTTCCGTCTTCGTATCTTAGAAAATAACGAGTATCAAGTATGAAAAGAGCAGAAACTGGAAATTACATTTCAAATATTGCAATTTAGTGTGATCACACTGTACCGTATTCGGTTTTGTATCTTGGAAAATAAGGATTATCAGGTAGAAAAAGACCAGAAACTCAAATGACATTTTAAATATTGCAATTTAGTGTGATCACACTGTACCGTATTCGGTTTTGTATCTTGGAAAATAACGATTATTAAGTATAAAAAGAGTAGAAACTGAGTATTACATTTCAGATATCACGATTGAGTGTCATCACACTGTACTGTTTTCGGTTTTGTATCTTAGAAAATAACAAGTATCAAGTATAATAAGAGCAGAAACTGAAAATTGCATTTTAAGTATTGCAATTCAGTGTGATTACACTGTACCGTCTTAGGTTTTGTAGCTCCAAAATTAACGAGTATCAAGTATGAAAAAAACAGAAACGGAGAATTACATTTCAGATATTTCGATTGAGTGTCATTACACTGTACTGTCTTCGGTTTTGTATCTTAGGAAATAACGATTATTAAGTATGAAAAGAGCAGAAACTGAAAATTACATTTCAGATATCACGATTGAGTGTCATCACACTGTACTGTTTTCGGTTTTGTATCTTAGAAAATAACAAGTATCAAGTATAATAAGAGCAGAAACTGAAAATTGCATTTTAAGTATTGCAATTCAGTGTGATTACACTGTACCGTCTTAGGTTTTGTAGCTCCAAAATTAACGAGTATCAAGTATGAAAAAAACAGAAACGGAGAATTACATTTCAGATATTACGATTGAGTGTCATTACACTGTACTGTCTTCGGTTTTGTATCTTAGAAAATAACGAGTATCAAGTATAAAAAGAGCAGAAACGGAAAATTACATTCTAAATATTGCAATTTCGTGTGATCACACTGTACCGTATTCGGTTTTGTATATTAGAAAATAACGAGTATCAAGTATGAAAAGAGCAGAAACTGAAAACTACATTTCAGATATTACGATTGAGTGTCATCACACTGCACTGTTTTCGTCTTCGTATCTTAGAAAATAACGAGTATCAATTATGAAAAAAGCAGAAACTGGAAATTACATTTCAGATATCACGATTGAGTGTCATCACACTGTACTGTCTTCGGTTTTGTATCTTGGGAAATAACGAGTATCAAGTATAACAAAAGCAGAAACTGAAAATTACATTTCAGATATTACGATTGAGTGTCATCACACTGTCCTGTCTTCGTCTTCGTATCTTAGAAAATAACGAGTATCAAGTATAAAAAGAGCAGAAGCTCAAATGACATTTCAAATATTGCAATTTAGTGTGATCACACTGTACCGTATTCGGTTTTGTATCTTGGAAAATAAGGATTATCATGTATAAAAAGAGCAGAAACTGAAAATTACATTTCAGATATTACAATTGAGTGTCATCACATTGTACCGTATTCGGTTTTGTATCTTGGAAAATAAGGATTATCAAGTATAAAAAGAGTAGAAACTGAGTATTACATTTCAGATATTACGATTGAGTGTCATCACACTGTACTGTTTCCGTCTTCGTATCTTAGAAAATAACGAGTATCAATTATGAAAAAAGCAGAAACTGGAAATTACATTTCAGATATTACGATTGAGTGTCATCACATTGTACCGTATTCGGTTTTGTATCTTGGAAAATAAGGATTATCAAGTATAAAAAGAGCAGAAACTGAAAACTACATTTCAGATATTACGATTGAGTGTCATCACACTGTCCTGTCTTCGTCTTCGTATCTTAGAAAATAACGAGTATCAAGTATAAAGAGAGCAGAAACTCAAATGACATTTCAAATATTGCAATTAAGTAAGATCACACTGTACCGTATTCGGTTTTGTATCGTAGGAAATAACGAGTATCAAGTATAAAAAGAGCAGAAACTGAAAACTACATTTCAGATATTACGATCGAGTGTCATCACACTGTACTGTTTCCGTCTTCGTATCTTAGAAAATAACGGGTATCAATTATGAAAAAAGCAGAAACTGGAAATTACATTTCAGATATTACGATTGAGTGTCATCACACTGTACTGTCTTCGGTTTTGTATCTTAGAAAATAACGAGTATCAAGTATAAAAAGAGCAGAAACTGAAAATTACATTTTAAATATTGCAATTTAGTGTGATCACACTGTACCGTATTCGGTTTTGTATCTTAGAAAATACGGATTTTTTTTTTTCTGCTCTTTTTATCATGTATAAAAAGAGCAGAAACTGAAAACTACATTTCAGATATTACGATTGAGTGTCATCACACTGTACTGTTTCCGTCTTCGTATCTTAGAAAATAACGAGTATCAATTATGAAAAAAGCAGAAACTGAAAATTACATTTCAGATATCACGATTGAGTGTCATCACACTGTACTGTCTTCGGTTTTGTATCTTAGAAAATAACGAGTATCAAGTATAAAAAGAGCAGAAACGGAAAATTACATTCTAAATATTGCAATTTCGTGTGATCACACTGTACCGTATTCGGTTTTGTATATTAGAAAATAACGAGTATCAAGTATGAAAAGAGCAGAAACTGGAAACTACATTTCAGATATTACGATTGAGTGTCATCACACTGTACTGTTTCCGTCTTCGTATCTTAGAAAATAACGAGTATCAATTATGAAAAAAGCAGAAACTGGAAATTACATTTCAGATATTACGATTGAGTGTCATCACACTGTACTGTCTTCGGTTTTGTATCTTGGGAAATAACGAGTATCAAGTATAAAAAAAGCAGAAACTGAAAATTACATTGCAGATATTACGATTGAGTGTCATCACACTGTCCTGTCTTCGTCTTCGTATCTTAGAAAATAACGAGTATCAAGTATAAAGAGAGCAGAAACTCAAATGACATTTCAAATATTGCAATTAAGTAAGATCACACTGTACCGTATTCGGTTTTGTATCGTAGGAAATAACGAGTATCAAGTATAAAAAGAGCAGAAACTGAAAACTACATTTCAGATATTACGATCGAGTGTCATCACACTGTACTGTTTCCGTCTTCGTATCTTAGAAAATAACGGGTATCAATTATGAAAAAAGCAGAAACTGGAAATTACATTTCAGATATTACGATTGAGTGTCATCACACTGTACTGTCTTCGGTTTTGTATCTTAGAAAATAACGAGTATCAAGTATAAAAAGAGCAGAAACTGAAAATTACATTTTAAATATTGCAATTTAGTGTGATCACACTGTACCGTATTCGGTTTTGTATCTTAGAAAATACGGATTTTTTTTTTTCTGCTCTTTTTATCATGTATAAAAAGAGCAGAAACTGAAAACTACATTTCAGATATTACGATTGAGTGTCATCACACTGTACTGTTTCCGTCTTCGTATCTTAGAAAATAACGAGTATCAATTATGAAAAAAGCAGAAACTGGAAATTACATTTCAGATATTACGATTGAGTGTCATCACACTGTACTGTCTTCGGTTTTGTATCTTAGAAAATAACGAGTATCAAGTATAAAAAGAGCAGAAACGGAAAATTACATTCTAAATATTGCAATTTCGTGTGATCACACTGTACCGTATTCGGTTTTGTATATTAGAAAATAACGAGTATCAAGTATGAAAAGAGCAGAAACTGAAAACTACATTTCAGATATTACGATTGAGTGTCATCACACTGCACTGTTTTCGTCTTCGTATCTTAGAAAATAACGAGTATCAATTATGAAAAAAGCAGAAACTGGAAATTACATTTCAGATATCACGATTGAGTGTCATCACACTGTACTGTCTTCGGTTTTGTATCTTGGGAAATAACGAGTATCAAGTATAACAAAAGCAGAAACTGAAAATTACATTTCAGATATTACGATTGAGTGTCATCACACTGTCCTGTCTTCGTCTTCGTATCTTAGAAAATAACGAGTATCAAGTATAAAAAGAGCAGAAGCTCAAATGACATTTCAAATATTGCAATTTAGTGTGATCACACTGTACCGTATTCGGTTTTGTATCTTGGAAAATAAGGATTATCATGTATAAAAAGAGCAGAAACTGAAAATTACATTTCAGATATTACAATTGAGTGTCATCACATTGTACCGTATTCGGTTTTGTATCTTGGAAAATAAGGATTATCAAGTATAAAAAGAGTAGAAACTGAGTATTACATTTCAGATATTACGATTGAGTGTCATCACACTGTACTGTCGTCGGTTTTGTATCTTAGAAAATAACAAATATCAAGTATAAAAAGAGCAGGAACTGAAAATTACATTTTGAGTATTGCAATTTGGTGTGATGACACTGTACCGTATTCGGTTTTGTATCTTAGAAAATACGGATTATCATGTATACAAAGAGCAGAAACTGAAAATTACATTTCAGATATTACAATTGAGTGTCATCACATTGTACCGTATTCGGTTTTGTATCTTGGAAAATAAGGATTATCAAGTATAAAAAGAGCAGAAACTGAAAACTACATTTCAGATATTACGATTGAGTGTCATCACACTGTACTGTTTCCGTCTTCGTATCTTAGAAAATAACGAGTATCAAGTATGAAAAGAGCAGAAACTGGAAATTACATTTCAAATATTGCAATTTAGTGTGATCACACTGTACCGTATTCGGTTTTGTATCTTGGAAAATAAGGATTATCAGGTAGAAAAAGACCAGAAACTCAAATGACATTTTAAATATTGCAATTTAGTGTGATCACACTGTACCGTATTCGGTTTTGTATCTTGGAAAATAACGATTATTAAGTATAAAAAGAGTAGAAACTGAGTATTACATTTCAGATATCACGATTGAGTGTCATCACACTGTACTGTTTTCGGTTTTGTATCTTAGAAAATAACAAGTATCAAGTATAATAAGAGCAGAAACTGAAAATTGCATTTTAAGTATTGCAATTCAGTGTGATTACACTGTACCGTCTTAGGTTTTGTAGCTCCAAAATTAACGAGTATCAAGTATAAAAAAAACAGAAACGGAGAATTACATTTCAGATATTACGATTGAGTGTCATTACACTGTACTGTCTTCGGTTTTGTATCTTAGGAAATAACGATTATCAAGTATGAAAAGAGCAGAAACTGAAAATTACATTTCAGATATCACGATTGAGTGTCATCACACTGTACTGTCTTCGGTTTTGTATCTTAGAAAATAACGAGTATCAAGTATAAAAAGAGCAGAAACGGAAAATTACATTCTAAATATTGCAATTTCGTGTGATCACACTGTACCGTATTCGGTTTTGTATATTAGAAAATAACGAGTATCAAGTATGAAAAGAGCAGAAACTGGAAACTACATTTCAGATATTACGATTGAGTGTCATCACACTGTACTGTTTCCGTCTTCGTATCTTAGAAAATAACGAGTATCAATTATGAAAAAAGCAGAAACTGGAAATTACATTTCAGATATTACGATTGAGTGTCATCACACTGTACTGTCTTCGGTTTTGTATCTTGGGAAATAACGAGTATCAAGTATAAAAAAAGCAGAAACTGAAAATTACATTGCAGATATTACGATTGAGTGTCATCACACTGTCCTGTCTTCGTCTTCGTATCTTAGAAAATAACGAGTATCAAGTATAAAGAGAGCAGAAACTCAAATGACATTTCAAATATTGCAATTAAGTAAGATCACACTGTACCGTATTCGGTTTTGTATCGTAGGAAATAACGAGTATCAAGTATAAAAAGAGCAGAAACTGAAAACTACATTTCAGATATTACGATCGAGTGTCATCACACTGTACTGTTTCCGTCTTCGTATCTTAGAAAATAACGGGTATCAATTATGAAAAAAGCAGAAACTGGAAATTACATTTCAGATATTACGATTGAGTGTCATCACACTGTACTGTCTTCGGTTTTGTATCTTAGAAAATAACGAGTATCAAGTATAAAAAGAGCAGAAACTGAAAATTACATTTTAAATATTGCAATTTAGTGTGATCACACTGTACCGTATTCGGTTTTGTATCTTAGAAAATACGGATTTTTTTTTTTCTGCTCTTTTTATCATGTATAAAAAGAGCAGAAACTGAAAATTACATTTCAGATATTACAATTGAGTGTCATCACATTGTACCGTATTCGGTTTTGTATCTTGGAAAATAAGGATTATCAAGTATAAAAAGAGTAGAAACTGAGTATTACATTTCAGATATTACGATTGAGTGTCATCACACTGTACTGTCTTCGGTTTTGTATCTTAGAAAATAACGAGTATCAAGTATAAAAAGAGCAGAAACAGAAAATTACATTTCAAATATTGCAATTTAGTATGATCACACTGTACCGTTTTCGGTTTTGTATCTTAGGAAATAACGAGTATCAAGTATAAACAGAGCAGAAACTGAAAACTACATTCCAGATATTACGATTGAGTGTCATCACACTGTACTGTTTCCGTCTCCGTATCTTAGAAAATAACGAGTATCAAGTATGAAAAGAGCAGAAACTGGAAATTACATTTCAAATATTGCAATTTAGTGTGATCACACTGTACCGTATTCGGTTTTGTATCTTGGAAAATAAGGATTATCAGGTATAAAAAGACCAGAAACTCAAATGACATTTTAAATATTGCAATTTAGTGTGATCACACTGTACCGTATTCGGTTTTGTATCTTGGAAAATAACGATTATTAAGTATAAAAAGAGCAGAACCTGAAAACTACATTTCAGATATTACGATTGAGTGTCATCACACTGTACTGTTTCCGTCTTCGTATCTTAGAAAATAACGAGTATCAATTATGAAAAAAGCAGAAACTGGAAATTACATTTCAGATATTACGATTGAGTGTCATCACACTGTACTGTCTTCGGTTTTGTATCTTGGGAAATAACGAGTATCAAGTATAAAAAAAGCAGAAACTGAAAATTACATTTCAGATATTACGATTGAGTGTCATCACACTGTCCTGTCTTCGTCTTCGTATCTTAGAAAATAACGAGTATCAAGTATAAAAAGAGCTGAAGCTCAAATGACATTTCAAATATTGCAATTTAGTGTGATCACACTGTACCGTATTCGGTTTTGTATCTTGGAAAATAAGGATTATCAGGTATAAAACGACCAGAAACTCAAATGACATTTTAAATATTGCAATTTAGTGTGATCACACTGTACCGTATTCGGTTTTGTATCTTGGAAAATAACGATTATTAAGTATAAAAAGAGTAGAAACTGAGTATTACATTTCAGATATTACGATTGAGTGTCATCACACTGTACTGTTTTCGGTTTTGTATCTTAGAAAATAACAAGTATCAAGTATAAAAAGAGCAGAAACTGAAAATTGCATTTTAAGTATTGCAATTCAGTGTGATTACACTGTACCGTCTTAGGTTTTGTAGCTCCAAAATTAACGAGTATCAAGTATGAAAAATACAGAAACGGAGAATTACATTTCAGATATTACGATTGAGTGTCATTACACTGTACTGTCTTCGGTTTTGTATCTTAGGAAATAACGATTCTCAAGTATGAAAAGAGCAGAAACTGAAAATTACATTTCAGATATCACGATTGAGTGTCATCACACTGTACTGTCTTCGGTTTTGTATCTTAGAAAATAACGAGTATCAAGTATAAAAAGAGCAGAAACGGAAAATTACATTCTAAATATTGCAATTTCGTGTGATCACACTGTACCGTATTCGGTTTTGTATATTAGAAAATAACGATTATCAAGTATGAAAAGAGCAGGAACTGGAAATTACATTTCAGATATTACAATTGAGTGTCATCACATTGTACTGTCTTCGGTTTTGTATCTTAGGAAATAACGATTATCGAGTATAAATAGAGTAGAAACTGAGAATTACATTTCAGATATGACGATTGAGTGTCATCACACTGTACTGTCTTCGTTTTTGTATCTTAGAAAATAACGAATATCCAGTATGAAAAGAGCAGAAACTGAAAATTACATTTCGGATATTACGATTGAGTGTCATCACACTGTCCTGTCTTCGTCTTCGTATCTTAGAAAATAGCGAGTATCAAGTATGAAAAGAGCAGAAACTGGAAATTACATTTCAAATATTGCAATTTAGTGTGATCACACTGTACCGTATTCGGTTTTGTATCTTGGAAAATAACGATTATTAAGTATAAAAAGAGCAGAAACTGAGTATTACATTTCAGATATTACGATTGAGTGTCATCACACTGTACTGTTTTCGGTTTTGTATCTTAGAAAATAACAAGTATCAAGTATAAAAAGAGCAGAAACTGAAAATTGCATTTTAAGTATTGCAATTCAGTGTGATTACACTGTACCGTCTTAGGTTTTGTAGCTCCAAAATTAACGAGTATCAAGTATGAAAAAAACAGAAACGGAGAATTACATTTCAGATATTAAGATTGAGTGTCATTACACTGTACTGTCTTCGGTTTTGTATCTTAGGAAATAACGATTATCAAGTATGAAAAGAGCAGACCCTGAAAATTACATTTCAGATATCACGATTGAGTGTCATCACACTGTACTGTCTTCGGTTTTGTATCTTAGAAAATAACGAGTATCAAGTATAAAAAGAGCAGAAACGGAAAATTACATTCTAAATATTGCAATTTCGTGTGATCACACTGTACCGTATTCGGTTTTGTATATTAGAAAATAACGAGTATCAAGTATGAAAAGAGCAGAAACTGAAAACTACATTTCAGATATGACGATTGAGTGTCATCACACTGTACTGTTTCCGTCTTCGTATCTTAGAAAATAACGAGTATCAATTATGAAAAAAGCAGAAACTGGAAATTACATTTCAGATATTACGATTGAGTGTCATCACACTGTACTGTCTTCGGTTTTGTATCTTGGGAAATAACGAGTATCAAGTATAAAAAAAGCAGAAACTGAAAATTACATTTCAGATATTACGATTGAGTGTCATCACACTGTACTGTTTCCGTCTTCGTATCTTAGAAAATAACGAGTATCAATTATGAAAAAAGCAGAAACTGGAAATTACATTTCAGATATTACGATTGAGTGTCATCACACTGTACTGTCTTCGGTTTTGTATCTTGGGAAATAACGAGTATCAAGTATAAAAAAAGCAGAAACTGAAGATTACATTTCAGATATTACGATTGAGTGTCATCACACTGTCCTGTCTTCGTCTTCGTATCTTAGAAAATAACGAGTATCAAGTATAAAAAGAGCTGAAGCTCAAATGACATTTCAAATATTGCAATTTAGTGTGATCACACTGTACCGTATTCGGTTTTGTATCTTGGAAAATAAGGATTATCAGGTATAAAACGACCAGAAACTCAAATGACATTTTAAATATTGCAATTTAGTGTGATCACACTGTACCGTATTCGGTTTTGTATGTTGGAAAATAACGATTATTAAGTATAAAAAGAGTAGAAACTGAGTATTACATTTCAGATATTACGATTGAGTGTCATCACACTGTACAGTTTTCGGTTTTGTATCTTAGAAAATAACAAGTATCAAGTATAAAAAGAGCAGAAACTGAAAATTGCATTTTAAGTATTGCAATTCAGTGTGATTACACTGTACCGTCTTAGGTTTTGTAGCTCCAAAATTAACGAGTATCAAGTATGAAAAATACAGAAACGGAGAATTACATTTCAGATATTACGATTGAGTGTCATTACACTGTACTGTCTTCGGTTTTGTATCTTAGGAAATAACGATTCTCAAGTATGAAAAGAGCAGAAACTGAAAATTACATTTCAGATATCACGATTGAGTGTCATCACACTGTACTGTCTTCGGTTTTGTATCTTAGAAAATAACGAGTATCAAGTATAAAAAGAGCAGAAACGGAAAATTACATTCTAAATATTGCAATTTCGTGTGATCACACTGTACCGTATTCGGTTTTGTATATTAGAAAATAACGATTATCAAGTATGAAAAGAGCAGGAACTGGAAATTACATTTCAGATATTACAATTGAGTGTCATCACATTGTACTGTCTTCGGTTTTGTATCTTAGGAAATAACGATTATCGAGTATAAATAGAGTAGAAACTGAGAATTACATTTCAGATATGACGATTGAGTGTCATCACACTGTACTGTCTTCGTTTTTGTATCTTAGAAAATAACGAATATCCAGTATGAAAAGAGCAGAAACTGAAAATTACATTTCAGATATTACGATTGAGTGTCATCACACTGTCCTGTCTTCGTCTTCGTATCTTAGAAAATAACGAGTATCAAGTATGAAAAGAGCAGAAACTGGAAATTACATTTCAAATATTGCAATTTAGTGTGATCACACTGTACCGTATTCGGTTTTGTATCTTGGAAAATAACGATTATTAAGTATAAAAAGAGTAGAAACTGAGTATTACATTTCAGATATTACGATTGAGTGTCATCACACTGTACTGTTTTCGGTTTTGTATCTTAGAAAATAACAAGTATCAAGTATAAAAAGAGCAGAAACTGAAAATTGCATTTTAAGTATTGCAATTCAGTGTGATTACACTGTACCGTCTTAGGTTTTGTAGCTCCAAAATTAACGAGTATCAAGTATGAAAAAAACAGAAACGGAGAATTACATTTCAGATATTACGATTGAGTGTCATTACACTGTACTGTCTTCGGTTTTGTATCTTAGGAAATAACGATTATCAAGTATGAAAAGAGCAGAAACTGAAAATTACATTTCAGATATCACGATTGAGTGTCATCACACTGTACTGTCTTCGGTTTTGTATCTTAGAAAATAACGAGTATCAAGTATGAAAAGAGCAGAAACGGAAAATTACATTCTAAATATTGCAATTTCGTGTGATCACACTGTACCGTATTCGGTTTTGTATATTAGAAAATAACGAGTATCAAGTATGAAAAGAGCAGAAACTGAAAACTACATTTCAGATATGACGATTGAGTGTCATCACACTGTACTGTTTCCGTCTTCGTATCTTAGAAAATAACGAGTATCAATTATGAAAAAAGCAGAAACTGGAAATTACATTCCAGATATTACGATTGAGTGTCATCACACTGTACTGTCTTCGGTTTTGTATCTTGGGAAATAACGAGTATCAAGTATAAAAAAAGCAGAAACTGAAGATTACATTTCAGATATTACGATTGAGTGTCATCACACTGTCCTGTCTTCGTCTTCGTATCTTAGAAAATAACGAGTATCAAGTATAAAAAGAGCTGAAGCTCAAATGACATTTCAAATATTGCAATTTAGTGTGATCACACTGTACCGTATTCGGTTTTGTATCTTGGAAAATAAGGATTATCAGGTATAAAACGACCAGAAACTCAAATGACATTTTAAATATTGCAATTTAGTGTGATCACACTGTACCGTATTCGGTTTTGTATCTTGGAAAATAACGATTATTAAGTATAAAAAGAGTAGAAACTGAGTATTACATTTCAGATATTACGATTGAGTGTCATCACACTGTACAGTTTTCGGTTTTGTATCTTAGAAAATAACAAGTATCAAGTATAAAAAGAGCAGAAACTGAAAATTGCATTTTAAGTATTGCAATTCAGTGTGATTACACTGTACCGTCTTAGGTTTTGTAGCTCCAAAATTAACGAGTATCAAGTATGAAAAATACAGAAACGGAGAATTACATTTCAGATATTACGATTGAGTGTCATTACACTGTACTGTCTTCGGTTTTGTATCTTAGGAAATAACGATTCTCAAGTATGAAAAGAGCAGAAACTGAAAATTACATTTCAGATATCACGATTGAGTGTCATCACACTGTACTGTCTTCGGTTTTGTATCTTAGAAAATAACGAGTATCAAGTATAAAAAGAGCAGAAACGGAAAATTACATTCTAAATATTGCAATTTCGTGTGATCACACTGTACCGTATTCGGTTTTGTATATTAGAAAATAACGATTATCAAGTATGAAAAGAGCAGGAACTGGAAATTACATTTCAGATATTACAATTGAGTGTCATCACATTGTACTGTCTTCGGTTTTGTATCTTAGGAAATAACGATTATCGAGTATAAATAGAGTAGAAACTGAGAATTACATTTCAGATATGACGATTGAGTGTCATCACACTGTACTGTCTTCGTTTTTGTATCTTAGAAAATAACGAATATCCAGTATGAAAAGAGCAGAAACTGAAAATTACATTTCAGATATTACGATTGAGTGTCATCACACTGTCCTGTCTTCGTCTTCGTATCTTAGAAAATAACGAGTATCAAGTATGAAAAGAGCAGAAACTGGAAATTACATTTCAAATATTGCAATTTAGTGTGATCACACTGTACCGTATTCGGTTTTGTATCTTGGAAAATAACGATTATTAAGTATAAAAAGAGTAGAAACTGAGTATTACATTTCAGATATTACGATTGAGTGTCATCACACTGTACTGTTTTCGGTTTTGTATCTTAGAAAATAACAAGTATCAAGTATAAAAAGAGCAGAAACTGAAAATTGCATTTTAAGTATTGCAATTCAGTGTGATTACACTGTACCGTCTTAGGTTTTGTAGCTCCAAAATTAACGAGTATCAAGTATGAAAAAAACAGAAACGGAGAATTACATTTCAGATATTACGATTGAGTGTCATTACACTGTACTGTCTTCGGTTTTGTATCTTAGGAAATAACGATTATCAAGTATGAAAAGAGCAGAAACTGAAAATTACATTTCAGATATCACGATTGAGTGTCATCACACTGTACTGTCTTCGGTTTTGTATCTTAGAAAATAACGAGTATCAAGTATGAAAAGAGCAGAAACGGAAAATTACATTCTAAATATTGCAATTTCGTGTGATCACACTGTACCGTATTCGGTTTTGTATATTAGAAAATAACGAGTATCAAGTATGAAAAGAGCAGAAACTGAAAACTACATTTCAGATATGACGATTGAGTGTCATCACACTGTACTGTTTCCGTCTTCGTATCTTAGAAAATAACGAGTATCAATTATGAAAAAAGCAGAAACTGGAAATTACATTCCAGATATTACGATTGAGTGTCATCACACTGTACTGTCTTCGGTTTTGTATCTTGGAAAATAACGAGTATCAAGTATAAAAAAAGCAGAAACTGAAAATTACATTTCAGATATTACGATTGAGTGTCATCACACTGTCCTGTCTTCGTCTTCGTATCTTAGAAAATAACGAGTATCAAGTATAAAAAGAGCAGAAGCTCAAATGACATTTCAAATATTGCAATTTAGTGTGATCACACTGTACCGTATTCGGTTTTGTATCTTAGAAAATACGGATTATCATGTATAAAAAGAGCAGAAACTGAAAATTACATTTCAGATATTACAATTGAGTGTCATCACATTGTACCGTATTCGGTTTTGTATCTTGGAAAATAAGGATTATCAAGTATAAAAAGAGTAGGAACTGAGTATTACATCTCAGATATTACGATTGAGTGTCATCACACTGTACTGTCTTCGGTTTTGTATCTTAGAAAATAACAAGTATCAAGTATAAAAAGAGCAGAAACTGACAATTACATTTTGAGTATTGCAATTTGGTGTGATTAAACTGTACCGTATTCGGTTATGTATCTTGGAAAATAACGATTATCAAGTATAAACAGAGTAGAAACTGAGTATTACATTTCAGATATTACGATTGAGTGTCATCACACTGTACCGTCTTCGGTTTTGTATCTTGGAAAATAACGCATATCAAGTATAAAAAAAGCAGAAACTGAAAATTACATCTGAGATATTACGATTGAGTGTCATCACATTGTACTGTCTTCCGTTCTGTATTTTAGGAAATAAGGATCATCAATTATAAAAAGAGTAGAAACTGAGAATTACATTTCAGATATTACGATTGAGTGTCATCACACTGTACTGTCTTCGGTTTTGTATCTTAGGAAATAACGAGTATCAAGTATAAAAAGAGCAGAAACAGAAAATTACATTTCAAATATTGCAATTTAGTGTGATCACACTGTACCGTCTTCGGTTTTGTATCTTAGGAAATAACGAGTATCAAGTATAAAAAGAGCAGAAACTGAAAACTACATTTCAGATATTACGATTGAGTGTCATCACACTGTACTGTTTCCGTCTCCGTATCTTAGAAAATAACGAGTATCAAGTATGAAAAGAGCAGAAACTGGAAATTACATTTCAAATATTGCAATTTAGTGTGATCACACTGTACCGTATTCGGTTTTGTATCTTGGAAAATAAGGATTATCAGGTATAAAAAGACCAGAAACTCAAATGACATTTTAAATATTGCAATTTAGTGTGATCACACTCTACCGTATTCGGTTTTGTATCTTGGAAAATAACGATTATTAAGTATAAAAAGAGCAGAAACTGAAAACTACATTTCAGATATTACGATTGAGTGTCATCACACTGTACTGTTTCCGTCTTCGTATCTTAGAAAATAACGAGTATCAATTATGAAAAAAGCAGAAACTGGAAATTACATTTCAGATATTACGATTGAGTGTCATCACACTGTACTGTCTTCGGTTTTGTATCTTGGGAAATAACGAGTATCAAGTATAAAAAAAGCAGAAACTGAAAATTACATTTCAGATATTACGATTGAGTGTCATCACACTGTCCTGTCTTCGTCTTCGTATCTTAGAAAATAACGAGTATCAAGTATAAAAAGAGCTGAAGCTCAAATGACATTTCAAATATTGCAATTTAGTGTGATCACACTGTACCGTATTCGGTTTTGTATCTTGGAAAATAAGGATTATCAGGTATAAAACGACCAGAAACTCAAATGACATTTTAAATATTGCAATTTAGTGTGATCACACTGTACCGTATTCGGTTTTGTATCTTGGAAAATAACGATTATTAAGTATAAAAAGAGTAGAAACTGAGTATTACATTTCAGATATTACGATTGAGTGTCATCACACTGTACTGTTTTCGGTTTTGTATCTTAGAAAATAACAAGTATCAAGTATAAAAAGAGCAGAAACTGAAAATTGCATTTTAAGTATTGCAATTCAGTGTGATTACACTGTACCGTCTTAGGTTTTGTAGCTCCAAAATTAACGAGTATCAAGTATGAAAAATACAGAAACGGAGAATTACATTTCAGATATTACGATTGAGTGTCATTACACTGTACTGTCTTCGGTTTTGTATCTTAGGAAATAACGATTCTCAAGTATGAAAAGAGCAGAAACTGAAAATTACATTTCAGATATCACGATTGAGTGTCATCACACTGTACTGTCTTCGGTTTTGTATCTTAGAAAATAACGAGTATCAAGTATAAAAAGAGCAGAAACGGAAAATTACATTCTAAATATTGCAATTTCGTGTGATCACACTGTACCGTAGTCGGTTTTGTATATTAGAAAATAACGATTATCAAGTATGAAAAGAGCAGGAACTGGAAATTACATTTCAGATATTAGAATTGAGTGTCATCACATTGTACTGTCTTCGGTTTTGTATCTTAGGAAATAACGATTATCGAGTATAAATAGAGTAGAAACTGAGAATTACATTTCAGATATCACGATTGAGTGTCATCACACTGTACTGTCTTCGTTTTTGTATCTTAGAAAATAACGAATATCCAGTATGAAAAGAGCAGAAACTGAAAATTACATTTCAGATATTACGATTGAGTGTCATCACACTGTCCTGTCTTCGTCTTCGTATCTTAGAAAATAACGAGTATCAAGTATGAAAAGAGCAGAAACTGAAAACTACATTTCAGATATTACGATTGAGTGTCATCACACTGTACTGTTTCCGTCTTCGTATCTTAGAAAATAACGAGTATCAATTATGAAAAAAGCAGAAACTGGAAATTAAATTTCAGATATTACGATTGAGTGTCATCACACTGTACTGTCTTCGGTTTTGTATCTTGGGAAATAACGAGTATGAAGTATAAAAAAAGCAGAAACTGAAAATTACATTTCAGATATTACGATTGAGTGTCATCACACTGTCCTGTCTTCGTCTTCGTGTCTGAGAAAATAACGAGTATCAAGTATAAAAAGAGCAGAAGCTCAAATGACATTTCAAATATTGCAATTTAGTGTGATCACACTGTACCGTATTCGGTTTTGTATCTTAGAAAATACGGATTATCATGTATAAAAAGAGCAGAAACTGAAAATTACATTTCAGATATTACAATTGAGTGTCATCACATTGTACCGTATTCGGTTTTGTATCTTGGAAAATAAGGATTATCAAGTATAAAAAGAGTAGGAACTGAGTATTACATTTCAGATATTACGATTGAGTGTCATCACACTGTACTGTCTTCGGTTTTGTATCTTAGAAAATAACAAGTATCAAGTATAAAAAGAGCAGAAACTGACAATTACATTTTGAGTATTGCAATTTGGTGTGATTAAACTGTACCGTATTCGGTTATGTATCTTGGAAAATAACGATTATCAAGTATAAACAGAGTAGAAACTGAGTATTACATTTCAGATATTACGATTGAGTGTCATCACACTGTACCGTCTTCGGTTTTGTATCTTGGAAAATAACGCATATCAAGTATAAAAAAAGCAGAAACTGAAAATTACATCTGAGATATTACAATTGAGTGTCATCACATTGTACTGTCTTCCGTTTTGTATTTTAGGAAATAAGGATTATCAAGTATAAAAAGAGTAGAAACTGAGAATTACATTTCAGATATTACGATTGAGTGTCATCACACTGTACTGTCTTCGGTTTTTTATCTTAGGAAATAACGAGTATCAAGTATAAAAAGAGCAGAAACAGAAAATTACATTTCAAATATTGCAATTTAGTGTGATCACACTGTACCGTCTTCGGATTTGTATCTTAGGAAATAACGAGTATCAAGTATAAAAAGAGCAGAAACTGAAAACTACATTTCAGATATTACGATTGAGTGTCATCACACTGTACTGTTTCCGTCTCCGTATCTTAGAAAATAACGAGTATCAATTATGAAAAAAGCAGAAACTGGAAATTACATTTCAGATATTACGATTGAGTGTCATCACACTGTACTGTCTTCGGTTTTGTATCTTGGGAAATAACGAGTATCAAGTATAAAAAAAGCAGAAACTGAAAATTACATTTCAGATATTACGATTGAGTGTCATCACACTGTTCTGTCTTCGTCTTCGTATCTTAGAAAATAACGAGTATCAAGTATAAAAAGAGCTGAAGCTCAAATGACATTTCAAATATTGCAATTTAGTGTGATCACACTGTACCGTATTCGGTTTTGTATCTTGGAAAATAAGGATTATCAGGTATAAAACGGCCAGAAACTCAAATGACATTTTAAATATTGCAATTTAGTGTGATCACACTGTACCGTATTCGGTTTTGTATCTTGGAAAATAACGATTATTAAGTATAAAAAGAGTAGAAACTGAGTATTACATTTCAGATATTACGATTGAGTGTCATCACACTGTACTGTTTTCGGTTTTGTATCTTAGAAAATAACAAGTATCAAGTATAAAAAGAGCAGAAACTGAAAATTGCATTTTAAGTATTGCAATTCAGTGTGATTACACTGTACCGTCTTAGGTTTTGTAGCTCCAAAATTAACGAGTATCAAGTATGAAAAATACAGAAACGGAGAATTACATTTCAGATATTACGATTGAGTGTCATTACACTGTACTGTCTTCGGTTTTGTATCTTAGGAAATAACGATTCTCAAGTATGAAAAGAGCAGAAACTGAAAATTACATTTCAGATATCACGATTGAGTGTCATCACACTGTACTGTTTCCGTCTCCGTATCTTAGAAAATAACGAGTATCAAGTATAAAAAGAGCAGAAACGGAAAATTACATTCTAAATATTGCAATTTCGTGTGATCACACTGTACCGTATTCGGTTTTGTATATTAGAAAATAACGATTATCAAGTATGAAAAGAGCAGGAACTGGAAATTACATTTCAGATATTAGAATTGAGTGTCATCACATTGTACTGTCTTCGGTTTTGTATCTTAGGAAATAACGATTATCGAGTATAAATAGAGTAGAAACTGAGAATTACATTTCAGATATCACGATTGAGTGTCATCACACTGTACTGTCTTCGTTTTTGTATCTTAGAAAATAACGAATATCCAGTATGAAAAGAGCAGAAACTGAAAATTACATTTCAGATATTACGATTGAGTGTCATCACACTGTCCTGTCTTCGTCTTCGTATCTTAGAAAATAACGAGTATCAAGTATGAAAAGAGCAGAAACTGAAAACTACATTTCAGATATTACGATTGAATGTCATCACACTGTACTGTTTCCGTCTTCGTATCTTAGAAAATAACGAGTATCAATTATGAAAAAAGCAGAAACTGGAAATTACATTTCAGATATTACGATTGAGTGTCATCACACTGTACTGTCTTCGGTTTTGTATCTTGGGAAATAACGAGTATGAAGTATAAAAAAAGCAGAAACTGAAAATTACATTTCAGATATTACGATTGAGTGTCATCACACTGTCCTGTCTTCGTCTTCGTATCTTAGAAAATAACGAGTATCAAGTATAAAAAGAGCAGAAGCTCAAATGACATTTCAAATATTGCAATTTAGTGTGATCACACTGTACCGTATTCGGTTTTGTATCTTAGAAAATACGGATTATCATGTATAAAAAGAGCAGAAACTGAAAATTACATTTCAGATATTACAATTGAGTGTCATCACATTGTACCGTATTCGGTTTTGTATCTTGGAAAATAAGGATTATCAAGTATAAAAAGAGTAGGAACTGAGTATTACATTTCAGATATTACGATTGAGTGTCATCACACTGTACTGTCTTCGGTTTTGTATCTTAGAAAATAACAAGTATCAAGTATAAAAAGAGCAGAAACTGACAATTACATTTTGAGTATTGCAATTTGGTGTGATTAAACTGTACCGTATTCGGTCATGTATCTTGGAAAATAACGATTATCAAGTATAAACAGAGTAGAAACTGAGTATTACATTTCAGATATTACGATTGAGTGTCATCACACTGTACCGTCTTCGGTTTTGTATCTTGGAAAATAACGCATATCAAGTATAAAAAAAGCAGAAACTGAAAATTACATCTGAGATATTACAATTGAGTGTCATCACATTGTACTGTCTTCCGTTTTGTATTTTAGGAAATAAGGATTATCAAGTATAAAAAGAGTAGAAACTGAGAATTACATTTCAGATATTACGATTGAGTGTCATCACACTGTACTGTCTTCGGTTTTTTATCTTAGGAAATAACGAGTATCAAGTATAAAAAGAGCAGAAACAGAAAATTACATTTCAAATATTGCAATTTAGTGTGATCACACTGTACCGTCTTCGGATTTGTATCTTAGGAAATAACGAGTATCAAGTATAAAAAGAGCAGAAACTGAAAACTACATTTCAGATATTACGATTGAGTGTCATCACACTGTACTGTTTCCGTCTCCGTATCTTAGAAAATAACGAGTATCAAGTATGAAAAGAGCAGAAACTGGAAATGACATTTCAAATATTGCAATTTAGTGTGATCACACTGTACCGTATTCGGTTTTGTATCTTGGAAAATAAGGATTATCAGGTATAAAAAGACCAGAAACTCAAATGACATTTTAAATATTGCAATTTAGTGTGATCACACTGTACCGTATTCGGTTTTGTATCTTGGAAAATAACGATTATCAAGAGACTCGGTAGAGTCTCGCGCCAAGTACATTAAAAAGGAGCGCGTCGACGACAGAGTATCTTTACCGCGACGGCTGCTTTCCGGCGGAGTGGGGATAAAATGACGATCTCAGTAATCGTATTTATCAATCATATTGAATGATTTGCGCTTAATATTTGGAATGAGGATTCACTCAGCTTTAATTTGAGCCCAAAATCGACCCGATCGGTCCACGGAGAGCTGAGTTATGATCGTTTTTTCATTTGGTCGACGATTTTACACTATAACGTTTGAGTCCGAATTCACAATGGTCATCCAGCATGCCGTTCTATAAATAGCTTTAGTCAAAAGTTCCACGCCGTGCCGCTATACTAGAGTGTCCTCTCTGTCAGATAAAACTACATAGAGAGTGCTGTGAGTGGTTCTGCCGTCCATGGCGCATGCCCGGGCATATGGCCGTTATGGGAAATGTCGTGACAGATGAGAAATATGGTTCAAAGATTACGTGTATACGGGTAGCTTCATTTGCGAAACAAAGTTTGGAATTATTCAGAAGAAGTAGAAAATTGTTGAAATTATTCCCGGTGTCCTATACATGAACAATACATAATATCTACTCAATTATGATTCGCTTACCTGACAAGACTTTGAGGTTATGTGAAATCTGTTACATTAATCGTAATATTTTATCGATGATTATTGACAAAGCTGTTGACGTTTTGTAAATTCTCCAGGACCGGCTACGTCATAGTCTATGATAAACTATTTTCGCGCACAGACTAGCTTTTAAGGGGAGACTTCGATGAAATTTTAATAAAAACGATTTTAACGGTTTTCAAAATACTAAAAAAATTGTAATCAAAAATTCCCTGCATCAAATTTCAGATTATGGTAGTATGTGTATTGAAAAAAAAATTCAATCCTCTGAGTTGAAAGTGCATGCCCAAGAAACCTTTCGCAGAGACTTTTCTGTGCACCGCTGCCAAAAACTCCCTGCGGATGGCAGTATATGTACTGAAAGAAAATTTCAATCCTCTGAGTTGAGAGTGCATGCGCAAGAAACCTTTCGCAGAGACTTTTCTGTGCACCGCTGCCCAAAACTACTTGCAGATGGTAGTATGTGTATTAGGAAAAAATTTTAATCCTGTGAGTTGAGAGTGCATGCCTAAGAAACCTTTCGCAGAGACTTTTCTGTGCACCGCTGCCAAAAACTCCTTGTGGATGGCAGTATGTGTATTGAAAAAAAATTTTCATCCTCTGAGTTGAGAGTGTATGCGCAAGGAACCTTTCGCAGAGACTTTTCTGTGCACCGCTACCAAAAACTACTTGCAGATGGTAGTATGTGCATTGAGAAAAAATTTTAATCCTCTGAGTTGAGAGTGCATGCGCAAGAAACCTTTCGCAGAGACTTTTCTCTGCACCAATGCCAAAAACTCCTTGCGGATGGCAGTATGTGTATTGAAAAAAAATTTTAATGTAGAAGAATGATAGGAGAAAGTCACGAAATCTGTATAGTGAATAAAAAGTAAAAAGAACATAAAAAAATTGGAAGAGATATAGGAAAGAGGGGCGGGCCAGATGGGCATCCTTAAAAAAATTTCGTACTTCAAAATTGAAAAACGTTTCGAATTTCATTATTTACTTGCTCTAGCAAACTTAGAACACCAAATCAACTACACATCTTGACAACTTTCGGAAAGGTGGCAAAAATGGGTAAGGAAAAGTAACACAGTAGAACAGTAAAAAGTATTCCAAAGTAAATACGAGAATAAATTCAGAAGATTTTTCAATTTTGAAAAATTTCGACAATATTATAGGGTGCCCATTAGGGTGGATTGTTTTTTTTTCGTTCTTGTTTTTCATGGGCACACGAATAAAGTTATGAGGAATCAAAAAGAAAAAATCTGTGCAGAAACTTGACAACATTGGACAATATTTAGAGGTCGCTTTCTTTAAGTGTCCATTTTGCCCGCAGTTGCGAACTCTTCAGATGAGGACATTCAACACTCGATATCAGTCAGACCATGGTTCTTCGGTGAAAATTTGGACATCCATTCCTTCAAATCTCTATTTGAAGCGTAAATTTCTTAGGGTGCCTAGTTTGCCCGCTCCTTCCCTACATAAATAATCTACTCAACGACACAGTCTGTTTGCTTCCCACTTGTCGGATGTGCGATGTGCTTAATGAAGCTATGTTGAATAAGATACAAACCGAAGAGATACAATTGCTAGCTCACGATACGGTTGATTGCCGTCCGTGTTTCAAGAAGAAGTTGCAAAAAATGTTGACTACGAATGACGAGGATAGTTCTCGAACTGCTGGGCTTGCCAGAATAATTACCATAAAAATAGGAGCAAAAATAATGATCAGACGTAATATTGATGTTACTTTAGGTCTCGTAAATGGTACAATTGGTAGAATTACATCGATATCACGAGCTATTGATACCAATGACGTAGAGACAGTACGGGTTGTCCTAGTAACAGGAGTCGAGCACATTATAGAGCGCGTTAACGTTAAGTTCGAGGCAATGGAAGGAGCTTTTGTTATCAGAAAACAATTTCCTATTTGCCTCAGTTATGGAATTACAATTCACAAGAGCCAGGGTCTGAGTTTAACGAATGCCGTTATCGATGCTGGTAATTCTGTTTTTTCTTCTGGACAAGTGTACGTTGCTCTTTCACGAGTAACTTCATTACAGGGATTGCATTTGATCAATTACGACCCTCATTCTGTATTAGCAGATACATCAGCTATTTTAGAGTACAACAGATTGAGACAAGAATATCGGCCGGACCTTGCGATGATGACTGCCACGTCGATACGTGCCCGGAAAGTTCAAGACCGCCAATGGTCTATTCCGAAAAATGTATCTACATGTCAAGACCTGATAGAAGAAAAAGACTACAATCGCACGTGGCAGATAAAAGGCTTTCAGAATGAAGATCATGTTTCTTGTTACGCCAACGCTACTATTCAGTGTATATTTCACTGTACCTACATGCGAGATTGTTTGTCCTCCCGAAACGAAAACGATGTTATGAGAATGTTGATTGATAGTTATAAAGAGTCACATGCACCAGGAAATGTTTTACCCGCTAGGAGACTTGCAGGTGAACAATTCACTTTGAATTTGCAGCAAGATGCGCCAGAATTCATAACCAGTCTTCTTTCGAAATGCGATGATTTACGAAAGATACTGGAACACGAATTAACCACAATAGTACGGTGCAATGACTGTGGCTATAGCAAAGCGATAACCGATGCGAGTTATATATTGCCACTCGCTTTGCCCACATCTCGTAAGAAAAATCCCACTTTATCGGAGATAATTAGTTCCAATTTTTCAGGGTGGAAAAGTGCCGAAGGATCAGTCTGCAATAGTTGTAGATCGGAAAATATACAAATAAAAACGAATGTATCATCGGTGAGCAGCTGTTTGATTATCCAGCTCATATTAACTTCCGTACAGGATGGACGGATAACGAAAATAACTGACTACAGTATAAAAGCTATTCCTACAGATAAACCAATATTCTGCGCAAAGAAATACGAGGTCAGTAGTGCAATATTCCATCATGGTCCAAGTACCGAAGAAGGCCATTATACTTGCATGCTACGAGATGGAAAATCTGCTTGGAAACATGTCGATGACGTTATAGTTACAAATCAGAAGTGGATAAAGAATGCTAAGGATGCTTACATATTTTTCTTACAACAGAACTGATTCCATCGATAAAAATGTGTAGATACACAATTATACTTTATTACTGATGTTCAAAATATGTCACAATGAGCAGCCACCATAGCGGTGCGTGCAAGTAATTCCGTTTGCATTGCCGGTCCCAAATCCAGATAATGAACGAAGGTTATTCGCAGCGCTAGACGATTCAGGAATGATGGACATTTATGTATATTTTATTTTTCATATTATGTAGACCAATATTCATGATTTCATGTCGCCGTGTTTCACAAATAATCAAATTTTTAAGCATTCTCCTTACAACAAACGTCACTACAGTAATTTATTTATTTGTTTAGTCATTTATTTATTCATCTATTTAATTAGTTATTTATGTATTTATTCATTCATTTGTTTATTCATGTATGTAAATCTCGCAGGGTCGCTCCCGTTATCCGAAAGTTAAGTTAAGAATTAGTCAAAATAGAACTAGAAATACGATACATTATATAATTTTTATATTATTATAATTCAGAACCGATGCTCAGAAAAGAATGGGGTAGACTGGGTACGGTTGAAACGCGGGGTCGGTTGAAGCAGCGTTAATAACTCAAAAACTAATATAGAGATGGTGGGGGGATACAAGGACAGAAAATAGCGGCTTTATTTACTGTTTATTTATTTACTTGATTTACTTTACTATCTTTATTAGTTTTTTGAGTTTTAGCGTTGTTTTAACCGACCCCGCGTTTTAACCGTATTCACTCTACCCTACAATGAACAGCAACTATAACCCTGTGTGCAAGTAACTCCGCCATTGTCGGTCCCAAGCCCGGATGAAAAAGGAGGAGGGTTGCACGCAGGGTTAACGTTGCTGGTATTATGGCTCAAAAGCCAGGATGACTTGATCGAAGATATTGTTTGCGAATTATCGATACTGAATTAAATTCGCAATATGTAATGCAATGCAAGTGTATTACAATTCATCGACTTCTTTTAGCGAACCAGTCGACGAATCTTATTAAGGAGTACCCTAGCGATTCGTTAATATTGTGGTTGTAATACGATTTTTCTAGTTCATTTAAAAATGAGGGCATACATACACACCCAATATAAAGAAAAGAGATCGCGTATCGTTGACAAATAAGCTAATAGTTAGTAGTTGAGTTCAAGTGGTAAAGATGTAATATTAAACATGTACAGTAAGAAAATAAAATGTATCCTATTCATTACGAACGAGAAAAAATCAAATCAAATTCTACAAAAAGGAGTGAGATCCCCCAAAAAGCACCTCCGGTGCAAAAACCTTTCGCCAAGTACATTAATGTGACTATTAATACTCGTACAAAAAAAGATTCGAAATCATGGATGCTACTGCCAAGTACCTGTATCACATTTATTTTTTATTATTCACTACAGAACTATGGAAATTAGATACTATTATTGCCTGGACGTAGCGCCGAGTACTTACCCCTCAATTTATGTCGATCGCGTTATTGAGACTCAACGTAGTTTTTCTAATCAAGGTAAAACCACATTTCAAAAAATTAAACATTTCAAAATTATATAAAAAAAAAAAAAAAATTAATTTGGAGGTAGTGGGACTTGGCGGGCCTTTCGTAGAATCCTATAGTGTTATGAAATATCAGCCCGCCAAGTACCACGTACTCCAAATTGATTTTTTTTTTTTTTTTATATAATTTTGAAATGTTTAATTTTTTGAAATGTGGTTTTACCTTGATTAGAAAAACTACGTTGAGTCTCAATAACGCGATCGACATAAATTGAGGGGTAAGTACTCGGCGCTACGTCCAGGCAATAATAGTATCTAATTTCCATAGTTCTGTAGTGAATAATAAAAAATAAATGTGATACAGGTACTTGGCAGTAGCATCCATGATTTCGAATCTTTTTTTGTACGAGTATTAATAGTCACATTAATGTACTTGGCGAAAGGTTTTTGCACCGGAGGTGCTTTTTGGGGGATCTGAAATACAATACTCAGTTTCTACTCTTTTTATACTTGATAATCCTTATTTTCCAAGATACAAAACCGAATACAGTACAATGTGATGACACTCAATTGTAATATCTGAAATGTAATCTTCAGTTTCTGCTCTTTTTATACATGATAATCCGTATTTTCTAAGATACAAAACCGAATACGGTACAGTGTGATCACACTAAATTGCAATATTTAAAATGTAATTTTCAGTTTCTGCTCTTTTTATACTTGATACTCGTTATTTTCTAAGATACAAAACCGAAGACAGTACAGTGTGATGACACTCAATCGTAATATCTGCATTGTAATACTCAGTTTCTACTCTTTTTATACTTGATAATCCTTATTTTCCAAGATACAAAACCGAATACGGTACAATGTGATGACACTCAATTGTAATATCTGAAATGTAATTTTCAGTTTCTGCTCTTTTTATACATGATAATCCGTATTTTCTGCGATACAAAACCGAATACGGTACAGTGTGTTCACACTAAATTGCGATATTTGAAATGTCATTTGAGCTTCTGCTCTTTTTATACTTGATACTCGTTATTTTCTAAGATACGAAGACGAAGACAGGACAGTGTGATGACACTCAATCGTAATATCTGAAATGTAATTTTCAGTTTCTGCTTTTTTTATACTTGATACTCGTTATTTTCCAAGATACAAAACCGAAGACAGTACAGTGTGATGACCAGGGCCTGGAAGTTGGGGCCAACAATCAGAAAAAAAAATGAATCGAGAAATGTATGCAATAATAAGGTGCAAGATCACGCGCTACACTGAGAGAATTATATACTGAATATCCGCAAAATAATATGGTGATTTACTTCATAC
This sequence comes from Tenthredo livida, assembly GCA_963992785.1. Lineage (NCBI taxonomy): Eukaryota > Metazoa > Arthropoda > Insecta > Hymenoptera > Tenthredinidae > Tenthredo > Tenthredo livida. Next base: position 30,580,325 of record OZ023066.1, on the reverse strand, counting down.
AGTATAGCCGCGGTGGGAGATACCTGAAATATGAGAAATATCAAAATACAGTATAGGAAGAATCCGGACGGGCTTTATAGTATACAGGTTATATCATTGAATCTGTGCCTAGTATAGTCTAAAGTAGCACAAAGTATATGTTTATTCGCACTGCATCCCTGTATAGTAGATTCTATTATACAGGATGAAAGAAGACTATATACTGTCGTACGGTTTTGACTACACTGAGTATACAGAATATTCTTATACTCGACTCAAAGGAATCGTTATACGTATACTAAATATCAGTGTACTGACGACGAGTGGCACCCATACAGTATGACAGATATCTGTATACGCCCATGGCGTATCGTGGTTCGCCTGCCGTGGCGCCGTCTAGCGGATAAATGGCCGCATAACGTAGACGCGCGGCTGCTTGGGATCCGTACTGTGGAGCACGGCAAATGTAGGCCCCGTTACAATTATTCAATAAACTTTCGATCGATATTACCGAAATGAGCTTGGCGTACATACAATGTGGCTTCCAAAGCATCGATATTAATATTTTTCGTGGAAAATCCGTATCAAAAGGTAAGTAAATCGTCTCAAATAATGAAAGTTTGCGAAGATACCAAACTGCATCTTTACTTGCTCACGCATTCAAAATATCGCACAGATAATGATATGATTTTCGATCCATTTTTGAATCAAATTCAGGCAAAAAACTGTTCGAGAGCCGTCATATCACGGAAGTCCAAGAAATTTTAAATTCAGAGGGCCAACGAGTTGTGACCGGTAAAGTAATCCCGCAAACTAGGGTGAATAATTCTCCGTATGACGTAAGAATAGAGGGATTCATAATGAAATTAAAATTGTACTATTAAAATCTAATCCCAAAAAACGATTAATTAACAAATGTTTATAGTTTATTGCTATATGTGAAAGATATGAAAGAACACACACCAACAATGAAAACTACAGGAATAAGTATTTTAAACATAGGCTTGTATCCACCTATTTCTTCGGTCGATCTCGTAACTTTTTTTCGGAAACGAGTGAAATTTTAGATGTCGACTATTCTGTTCGGTATTATTGCAACCAATGATGCAACAATATCTACTAGCTGGCATTATTTATCTATTTTCAAGCGATTTTGAATCACAAAACCCCGGATTCGTGTGGTAACGCCGTACAGTTGACGACGCTTGAGCGTCTGCAAAGTTTCTGATTGGGTCGGCAGGGCGGCGCCACTAGAGTTAAGCAGCAGGCGTATACCACAGAGTAGATATGCCGATGCTACATTGCAATTCTCGATGCTATAAATATTGTAAATAAAGGAATACTAGGAATGGGAATTTTGGAATTTCGGAACGTGACTTTTACAATGTAGTATAATGATATGAATTATAATCTGCATGTATCACAGAATTATCTTTGCAAATAAGACTGTTCTGTAAAATGTCATACAAATCGTATTCTGTTTATAATTCAATCATTCTCCACTGTAAAATCTTCATGAGAAAATCTCTCAAACACAACACCCTTAATAGTCGTAACAATTTATTTATGGATATAAAGATATTATCAATCATAAGCTTAATTACTAGTTTGTTTTTACTTATGAAGTAAAATGAACCATTTTCAAATCCATTTCTCACTTATATAAAAATAGTTTGTGATTGTCAGACGAGCTTGAAATCTTGCAAATAACCCCTACCATATCAGTGATCTATATAACTATCTGAATATCTCTGCAGTAATGTACATAGTGCAATGCAAAATTTGTTAAATATTTTTCACGGTGATTAAAACTTTTTCAAACGAAGAATTCAAAAAGTATATATGAGGAGGATATACTATGTCATTCAAGTATGCAATAAAAAAAAAAGTCATAATAAATAAAAGTGAAAAGGTGCACTAAATTATATAAATTGATTGAGGAGGCTTAATTCGCACAGAAGTAAAACCCATGATACGTTTGGAATTCAAATAGCAAAAGTCTTGTCATTTTTTACAGCGATTAAAGAATAGCATATCAACATAATAAATCATTACGATTAGTATTTATGTTATACTATACATGCGAAAAAGCGGAAATGCCCTGCCTGAAAAAAAAAACAGTCTCCACATGAATAGCTCGTACTCGGAGAGAATTTCATAGTAAATACTACTATCGAATTATCGTAAAAAACGCCGACCGATTTCAATGATAGCGGAAACTATTCACACCCAATAAACACAGGATCATGTAAAATACGTAAATTATACGTAAAGTTAGTTTAAAAATGGTATAGGTATAAAATATAAACGTGAAGAATCTATGGTATATAAACCTATGGGTAATATACGACTTTAACCGGTTCACTGGTAATGGCACATATATGTGCAAAAAAAAAAGTGTCCTAAAGTGCATATAAGTGCATAATATACACTTATATGCACTTTAGGACACTTTTTTTTTTTGCACATATATGTGCCATTACCAGTGAACCGGTTAATATATGTTTTTAATGAGTTTATTGATACCCAGTCATTTATTAAACGTTCTAAAACTGACTACTCTATATAGTATAAATGAAAGGTCCTGTAGGCGTATATTCGAACGTCAAATAAGCGTTTAGAAATTGTATAAAAATCAGTTGTATAAACTGAAACGCTAATACTCCCTATATCGGGGAAAGGAAGAGGGTTAATAAACGTCGGACTTTATACTATACGTATAAAGATTGGCAAAGAACCGTCGAAAATAACGTTTTTAGGGCGGACATTCTGATAGATATTATCCGTTACTCGTCTACGATTTTTGAACTTATGGTTCATACTCTTTCTCAACGTTTAATATACCATCTTGTGTTTATTGGGCAAGATTGAATGTACAATATGTATAAAAAACTTATGTGAATATGAGATTGTAATTCTTATTTTAACAAATTATAATTATAAAGATCTGTTATCATATATATTCAACGATCCAAACTTGGTTTTATTTATTAGAGTGTTATTATTTCAGTTGATTATCAACTCTCATAAAATTTATTATCAAAATAATAACTTTTAAAAACTTTATTTATCAATTCTACGATCAATGATGTTAATCATTACCATCATAGCTAATCTTAGTTTTCTTTAAGTGAGGTGTTCAACCATAACCTAAAAGTGCGATCTATTTCTTTTTTATGTTTATTGCGTAGTGTTTTTTGTATATCTGATAGCTTTGACTAACCCCGATGGTAAACATTACCATCCAGATAAAAAATCGTACAATCGCTTCATTGTAGAAATTTCTATATCCAATGATTGTAGTAACTATAACCAATAGATGATTATATTCATAATCTTCACTTCTACAAATTCAGTTACCATTGCAGCCTTTGAACTATTCCAGATAGAGCCGCATGCGTCTTTGTATTCCTTGAAATCTTCATTAAATAATCCTAGAACAAACAAAGGGCAAGCACGCAGTAAAGCAACACATTTACATGGCAGTTGATCATCTAAACTAATATTCGGAAATGGAAGATGATAAATTGTAAAATGAACACTTACTTTGGCGATTATCCTCCACGGGCACCTTCGATTCTATATTTATTTCTTGCTAATTCTTTCACAAAACTATCTATTAAATGCGTTCGCTTCGCCAGCAGAAGACCAACTGATCTGCAGTGCTTGGCGAGGGCGGGAAGGCGGGTACGGGGTAGATAGAGAAGCTACCTGCGAAAAAGGGTCTGGAAATTTCTTTGAGAGAGTATAACGACAATTCTTATACTAGGAAAATAATATTCATAGTCAGACTGGGTTAAAATAAAATATCCGTCGGGTAAATTTTTAGTCGTATCGCATTGTAGAAATTGGCGTCAACATCGTCTTTACGTTCATACGGTATAAGAATAAGTCACAGACAGTCTTGGAATTGGTAGAAGATTCTTCAAATTATTTTGTATAATACCCAAGATAGTAAAATTAAATTTTCGTTTCTGCAAATAATCTTTATAATATGTTGCACATATTACTCTACCGGCGTTCTTATTTAATGCTATACAACGATAATATTAATATTGGAATATATGTTGAGCAGGGTCTGCTATATTTTTAACAAAATTGAATATGCGATGTCTCATTGATGCCGATGCGTATACTAAAAATCATATAAGGATTTTAAGAGACATTATAGCAATATTCGCTTTACTCGGTCAACCATTACCTGTTACACTTATGACAAAATTCAATAAGCACATCGTTCTGACCCTTATACTGACGGTAAATCCCCCTAGTACGATACAAAATATAGTAGATTTTCGTATATGCTTCTCTCAGTGTATATTCATAACATAGACTATAAGTGTCGAGTGTCGAAATCGAGTGAAGTTAGCAGCTAAATAATTTTTATATTGTAGAGTTCTCTTTTTTTTTCGATCGAATAAATTTAAAGATATAAGAACGTAAAAGGAGCGAATAAATATGCAGCGGTATTTTTATGGTGTTTCACATACTTAAAATATTAAATGTATCAGATCACCAGCAAAACAAACAGCAAGATCAAAATAAGATAAAAATCAAGCCAGGAAATAAGATAAAAATCAAGGCAGAAAATAAGACAAGAAATAAGACAAAAAACAAGACAAAAATCAAGACAAAAATCAAGACAAAAATTAATATAAAAATCAATACAGAAAATAAGATAAAAATCAAGACAGAAAATCAGATAACAATCGAGACAGAAAATAGGACAAAAATCGAGACAAGAAATAAGATAAAAATCAATACCGAAAATAAGATCAAAATCAATACAAAAGATACGGCAAAAAACAAAACAGAAATCAAGACAAAAATTAAGATAAAAATCAAGACAGAAAATAAGACAAAAACGAAGAAAAATTTATTTTTTAATTTCTGTCATGATTGTTATCTGATTTTCTGTCTTGATTTTTATCTTATGTTCTGTCTTGATTTTTATCTTAATTTTTGTCTTGATTTTTGTCTTATTTTTTGTATTGATTTGTATCTTACATTTCGTCTTACATTTCGTCTTATTTTCTGTCTTGATTTTTATCTTAATTTTTGTCTTGATTTTTGTCTTATTTTTTGTCTTGTTTTTTGTCGTATTTTTTGTCTTGATTTTGATCCTATTTTCGGTCTTGATTTTTATCTTAATTTTTGTCTTGATTTTTGTCTTATTTTTTGTATTGATTTGTATCTTACATTTCGTCTTACATTTCGGCTTATTTTCTGTCTTGATTTTTATCTTAATTTTTGTTTTGATTTTTGTCTTATTTTTTGTCTTGTTTTTTGTCGTATTTTTTGTCTTGATTTTGATCCTATTTTCGGTATTGATTTTTATCTTATTTCTTGTCTCGATTTTTGTCCTATTTTCTGTCTTGATTGTCATCTGATTTTCTGTCTTGATTTTTATCTTATTTTCTGTATTGATTTTTATATTAATTTTTGTCTTGATTTTTGTCTTGTTTTTTGTCTTATTTCTTGTCTTATTTTCTGGGTTGATTTTTATCTTATTTCGATCTTGCTGTTTGTTTTGCTGGTGATCTGATACATTTAGTATTTTGAGTATGTGAAACACCATAAAAATACCGCTGCATATTTATTCGCTCCTTTTACGTTCTTATATCTTTAAATTTATTCGATCGAAAAAAAAGAGAACTCTACAATATAAAAATTATTTAGCTGCTAACTCTACTCGATTTCGACACTCGACACTTATAGTCTATGTTATGAATATAGCGCGTGATCTTGCACCTGATTATTGCATGCATTTCTCGATTCATTTTTTTTTCTGATTGTTGGCCCCAACTTCCAGGCCCTGGTGATGACACTCAATCGTAATATCTGAAATGTAATTTCCAGTTTCTGCTTTTTTCATAATTGATACTCGTTATTTTCTAAGATACGAAGACGGAAACAGTACAGTGTGATGACACTCAATCGTAATATCTGAAATGTAGTTTTCAGTTTCTGCTCTTTTCATACTTGATACTCGTTATTTTCTAATATACAAAACCGAATACGGTACAGTGTGATCACACGAAATTGCAATATTTAGAATGTAATTTTCCGTTTCTGCTCTTTTTATACTTGATACTCGTTATTTTCTAAGATACAAAACCGAAGACAGTACAGTGTGATGACACTCAATCGTGATATCTGAAATGTAATTTTCAGTTTCTGCTCTTTTCATACTTGATAATCGTTATTTCCTAAGATACAAAACCGAAGACAGTACAGTGTAATGACACTCAATCGTAATATCTGAAATGTAATTCTCCGTTTCTGTTTTCTTCATACTTGATACTCGTTAATTTTGGAGCTACAAAACCTAAGACGGTACAGTGTAATCACACTGAATTGCAATACTTCAAATGCAATTTTCAGTTTCTGCTCTTTTTATACTTGATACTTGTTATTTTCTAAGATACAAAACCGAAAACAGTACAGTGTGATGACACTCAATGGTAATATCTGAAATGTAATACTCAGTTTCTACTCTTTCTATACTCAATAATCGTTATTTTCCAAGATACAAAACCGAATACGGTACAGTGTGATCACACTAAATTGCAATATTTGAAATGTCATTTGAGTTTCTGGTCTTTTTCTACCTGATAATTTTTATTTTCCAAGATACAAAACCGAATACGGTACAGTGTGATCACACTAAATTGCAATATTTGAAATGTAATTTCCAGTTTCTGCTCTTTTCATACTCGATACTCGTTATTTTCTAAGATACGGAGACGGAAACAGTACAGTGTGATGACACTCAATCGTAATATCTGAAATGTAGTTTTCAGTTTCTGCTCTTTTTATACTTGATACTCGTTATTTCCTAAGATACAAAACCGAACACGGTACAGTGTGATGACACTAAATTGCAATATTTGAAATGTAATTTTCTGTTTCTGCTCTTTTTATACTTGATACTCGTTATTTCCTAAGATACAAAACCGAAGACAGTACAGTGTGATGACACTCAATCGTAATATCTGAAATGTAATTCTCAGTTTCTACTCTTTTTATACTTGATAATCCTTATTTCCTAAAATACAAAACGGAAGACAGTACAATGTGATGACACTCAATTGTAATATCTCAGATGTAATTTCCAGTTTCTGCTTTTTTTATACTTGATATGCGTTATTTTCCAAGATACAAAACCGAAGACGGTACAGTGTGATGACACTCAATCGTAATATCTGAAATGTAATACTCAGTTTCTACTCTGTTTATACTTGATAATCGTTATTTTCCAAGATACATAACCGAATACGGTACAGTGTGATCACACTTAATTGCAATATTCAAAATGTCATTTGAGTTTCTGCTCTCTTTATACTTGATACTCGTTATTTTCTAAGATACGAAAACGGAAACAGTACAGTGTGATGACACTCAATCGTAATATCTGAGATGTAGTTTTCAGTTTCTGCTCTTTTTATACTTGATACTCGTTATTTCCTACGATACAAAACCGAATACGGTACAGTGTGATCTTACTTAATTGCAATATTTGAAATGTCATTTGAGTTTCTGCTCTCTTTATACTTGATACTCGTTATTTTCTAAGATACGAAGACGAAGACAGGACAGTGTGATGACACTCAATCGTAATATCTGAAATGTAATTTTCAGTTTCTGCTCTTTTCATACTTAATAATCGTTATTTTCCAAGATACAAAACCGAATACGGTACAGTGTGATCACACTAAATTGCAATATTTGAAATGTCATTTGAGTTTCTGGTCTTTTTCTACCTGATAATCCTTATTTTCCAAGATACAAAACCGAATACGGTACAGTGTGATCACACTAAATTGCAATATTTAAAATGTAATTTCCAGTTTCTGCTCTTTTCATACTTGATACTCGTTATTTTCTAAGATACGAAGACGGAAACAGTACAGTGTGATGACACTCAATCGTAATATCTGAAATGTAGTTTTCAGTTTCTGCTCTTTTTATACTTGATAATCGTTATTTTCTAAGATACAAAACCGAATACGGTACAGTGTCATCACACCAAATTGCAATACTCAAAATGTAATTTTCAGTTCCTGCTCTTTTTATACTTGATATTTGTTATTTTCTAAGATACAAAACCGAAGACAGTACAGTGTGATGACACTCAATCGTAATATCTGAAATGTAATACTCAGTTTCTACTCTTTTTATACTTGACAATCCTTAGTTTCCAAGATACAAAACCGAATACGGTACAATGTGATGACACTCAATTGTAATATCTGAAATGTAATTTTCAGTTTCTGCTCTTTTTATACATGATAATCCGTATTTTCTAAGATACAGAACCGAATACGGTACAGTGTGATCACACTAAATTGCAATATTTGAAATGTAATTTTCAGTTTCTGCTCTTTTGATACTTGATACTCGTTATTTTCTAAGATACAAAACCGGAGACAGTACAGTGTGATGACACTCAATCGTAATATCTGAAATGTAATTTCCAGTTTCTGCTTTTTTCATAATTGATACTCGTTATTTTCTAAGATACGAAGACGGAAACAGTACAGTGTGATGACACTCAATCGTAATATCTGAAATGTAGTTTTCAGTTTCTGCTCTTTTTATACTTGATACTCGTTATTTCCTACGATACAAAACCGAATACGGTACAGTGTGATCTTACTTAATTGCAATATTTGAAATGTCATTCGAGTTTCTGCTCTCTTTATACTTGATACTCGTTATTTTCTAAGATACAAAGACGAAGACAGGACAGTGTGATGACACTCAATCGTAATATCTGAAATGTAATTTTCAGTTTCTGCTCTTTTCATACTTAATAATCGTTATTTTCCAAGATACAAAACCGAATACGGTACAGTGTGATCACACTAAATTGCAATATTTGAAATGTCATTTAAGTTTCTGGTCTTTTTCTACCTGATAATCCTTATTTTCCAAGATACAAAACCGAATACGGTACAGTGTGATCACACTAAATTGCAATATTTAAAATGTAATTTCCAGTTTCTGCTCTTTTCATACTTGATACTCGTTATTTTCTAAGATACGAAGACGGAAACAGTACAGTGTGATGACACTCAATCGTAATATCTGAAATGTAGTTTTCAGTTTCTGCTCTTTTTATACTTGATAATCGTTATTTTCTAAGATACAAAACCGAATACGGTACAGTGTCATCACACCAAATTGCAATACTCAAAATGTAATTTTCAGTTCCTGCTCTTTTTATACTTGATATTTGTTGTTTTCTAAGATACAAAACCGAAGACAGTACAGTGTGATGACACTCAATCGTAATATCTGAAATACAATACTCAGTTTCTACTCTTTTTATACTTGATAATCCTTATTTTCCAAGATACAAAACCGAATACGGTACAATGTGATGACACTCAATTGTAATATCTGAAATGTAATCTTCAGTTTCTGCTCTTTTTATACATGATAATCCGTATTTTCTAAGATACAAAACCGAATACGGTACAGTGTGATCACACTAAATTGCAATATTTGAAATGTAATTTTCAGTTTCTGCTCTTTTTATACTTGATACTCGTTATTTTCTAAGATACAAAACCGAAGACAGTACAGTGTGATGACACTCAATCGTAATATCTGAATTGTAATACTCAGTTTCTACTCTTTTTATACTTGATATTCCTTATTTTCCAAGATACAAAACCGAATACGGTACAATGTGATGACACTCAATTGTAATATCTGAAATGTAATTTTCAGTTTCTGCTCTTTTTATACATGATAATCCGTATTTTCTGAGATACAAAACCGAATACGGTACAGTGTGTTCACACTAAATTGCGATATTTGAAATGTCATTTGAGCTTCTGCTCTTTTTATACTTGATACTCGTTATTTTCTAAGATACGAAGACGAAGACAGGACAGTGTGATGACACTCAATCGTAATATCTGAAATGTAATTTTCAGTTTCTGCTTTTTTTATACTTGATACTCGTTATTTTCCAAGATACAAAACCGAAGACAGTGTGATGACACTCAATCGTAATATCTGAAATGTAATTTCCAGTTTCTGCTTTTTTCATAATTGATACTCGTTATTTTCTAAGATACGAAGACGGAAACAGTACAGTGTGATGACACTCAATCGTAATATCTGAAATGTAGTTTTCAGTTTCTGCTCTTTTCATACTTGATACTCGTTATTTCCTACGATACAAAACCGAATACGGTACAGTGCGATCTTACTTAATTGCAATATTTGAAATGTCATTTGAGTTTCTGCTCTCTTTATACTTGATACTCGTTATTTTCTAAGATACGAAGACGAAGACAGGACAGTGTGATGACACTCAATCGTAATATCTGAAATGTAATTTTCAGTTTCTGCTCTTTTCATACTTAATAATCGTTATTTTCCAAGATACAAAACCGAATACGGTACAGTGTGATCACACTAAATTGCAATATTTGAAATGTCATTTGAGTTTCTGGTCTTTTTCTACCTGATAATCCTTATTTTCCAAGATACAAAACCGAATACGGTACAGTGTGATCACACTAAATTGCAATATTTAAAATGTAATTTCCAGTTTCTGCTCTTTTCATACTTGATACTCGTTATTTTCTAAGATACGAAGACGGAAACAGTACAGTGTGATGACACTCAATCGTAATATCTGAAATGTAGTTTTCAGTTTCTGCTCTTTTTATACTTGATAATCGTTATTTTCTAAGATACAAAACCGAATACGGTACAGTGTCATCACACCAAATTGCAATACTCAAAATGTAATTTTCAGTTCCTGCTCTTTTTATACTTGATATTTGTTATTTTCTAAGATACAAAACCGAAGACAGTACAGTGTGATGACACTCAATCGTAATATCTGAAATGTAATACTCAGTTTCTACTCTTTTTATACTTGACAATCCTTAGTTTCCAAGATACAAAACCGAATACGGTACAATGTGATGACACTCAATTGTAATATCTGAAATGTAATTTTCAGTTTCTGCTCTTTTTATACATGATAATCCGTATTTTCTAAGATACAGAACCGAATACGGTACAGTGTGATCACACTAAATTGCAATATTTGAAATGTAATTTTCAGTTTCTGCTCTTTTGATACTTGATACTCGTTATTTTCTAAGATACAAAACCGGAGACAGTACAGTGTGATGACACTCAATCGTAATATCTGAAATGTAATTTCCAGTTTCTGCTTTTTTCATAATTGATACTCGTTATTTTCTAAGATACGAAGACGGAAACAGTACAGTGTGATGACACTCAATCGTAATATCTGAAATGTAGTTTTCAGTTTCTGCTCTTTTTATACTTGATACTCGTTATTTCCTACGATACAAAACCGAATACGGTACAGTGTGATCTTACTTAATTGCAATATTTGAAATGTCATTCGAGTTTCTGCTCTCTTTATACTTGATACTCGTTATTTTCTAAGATACAAAGACGAAGACAGGACAGTGTGATGACACTCAATCGTAATATCTGAAATGTAATTTTCAGTTTCTGCTCTTTTCATACTTAATAATCGTTATTTTCCAAGATACAAAACCGAATACGGTACAGTGTGATCACACTAAATTGCAATATTTGAAATGTCATTTAAGTTTCTGGTCTTTTTCTACCTGATAATCCTTATTTTCCAAGATACAAAACCGAATACGGTACAGTGTGATCACACTAAATTGCAATATTTAAAATGTAATTTCCAGTTTCTGCTCTTTTCATACTTGATACTCGTTATTTTCTAAGATACGAAGACGGAAACAGTACAGTGTGATGACACTCAATCGTAATATCTGAAATGTAGTTTTCAGTTTCTGCTCTTTTTATACTTGATAATCGTTATTTTCTAAGATACAAAACCGAATACGGTACAGTGTCATCACACCAAATTGCAATACTCAAAATGTAATTTTCAGTTCCTGCTCTTTTTATACTTGATATTTGTTGTTTTCTAAGATACAAAACCGAAGACAGTACAGTGTGATGACACTCAATCGTAATATCTGAAATACAATACTCAGTTTCTACTCTTTTTATACTTGATAATCCTTATTTTCCAAGATACAAAACCGAATACGGTACAATGTGATGACACTCAATTGTAATATCTGAAATGTAATCTTCAGTTTCTGCTCTTTTTATACATGATAATCCGTATTTTCTAAGATACAAAACCGAATACGGTACAGTGTGATCACACTAAATTGCAATATTTGAAATGTAATTTTCAGTTTCTGCTCTTTTTATACTTGATACTCGTTATTTTCTAAGATACAAAACCGAAGACAGTACAGTGTGATGACACTCAATCGTAATATCTGAATTGTAATACTCAGTTTCTACTCTTTTTATACTTGATATTCCTTATTTTCCAAGATACAAAACCGAATACGGTACAATGTGATGACACTCAATTGTAATATCTGAAATGTAATTTTCAGTTTCTGCTCTTTTTATACATGATAATCCGTATTTTCTGAGATACAAAACCGAATACGGTACAGTGTGTTCACACTAAATTGCGATATTTGAAATGTCATTTGAGCTTCTGCTCTTTTTATACTTGATACTCGTTATTTTCTAAGATACGAAGACGAAGACAGGACAGTGTGATGACACTCAATCGTAATATCTGAAATGTAATTTTCAGTTTCTGCTTTTTTTATACTTGATACTCGTTATTTTCCAAGATACAAAACCGAAGACAGTGTGATGACACTCAATCGTAATATCTGAAATGTAATTTCCAGTTTCTGCTTTTTTCATAATTGATACTCGTTATTTTCTAAGATACGAAGACGGAAACAGTACAGTGTGATGACACTCAATCGTAATATCTGAAATGTAGTTTTCAGTTTCTGCTCTTTTCATACTTGATACTCGTTATTTTCTAATATACAAAACCGAATACGGTACAGTGTGATCACACGAAATTGCAATATTTGGAATGTAATTTTCCGTTTCTGCTCTTTTTATACTTGATACTCGTTATTTTCTAAGATTCAAAACCGAAGACAGTACAGTGTAATGACACTCAATCGTGATATCTGAAATGTAATTTTCTGTTTCTGCTCTTTTTATACTTGATACTCGTTATTTCCTAAGATACAAAACCGAAGACAGTACAGTGTGATGACACTCAATCGTAATATCTGAAATGTAATTCTCAGTTTCTACTCTTTTTATACTTGATAATCCTTATTTCCTAAAATACAAAACGGAAGACAGTACAATGTGATGACACTCAATTGTAATATCTCAGATGTAATTTCCAGTTTCTGCTTTTTTTATACTTGATATGCGTTATTTTCCAAGATACAAAACCGAAGACGGTACAGTGTGATGACACTCAATCGTAATATCTGGAATGTAATACTCAGTTTCTACTCTGTTTATACTTGATAATCGTTATTTTCCAAGATACATAACCGAATACGGTACAGTGTGATCACACTTAATTGCAATATTCAAAATGTCATTTGAGTTTCTGCTCTCTTTATACTTGATACTCGTTATTTTCTAAGATACGAAAACGGAAACAGTACAGTGTGATGACACTCAATCGTAATATCTGAGATGTAGTTTTCAGTTTCTGCTCTTTTTATACTTGATACTCGTTATTTCCTACGATACAAAACCGAATACGGTACAGTGCGATCTTACTTAATTGCAATATTTGAAATGTCATTTGAGTTTCTGCTCTCTTTATACTTGATACTCGTTATTTTCTAAGATACGAAGACGAAGACAGGACAGTGTGATGACATTCAATCGTAATATCTGAAATGTAATTTTCAGTTTCTGCTCTTTTCATACTTAATAATCGTTATTTTCCAAGATACAAAACCGAATACGGTACAGTGTGATCACACTAAATTGCAATATTTGAAATGTCATTTGAGTTTCTGGTCTTTTTCTACCTGATAATCCTTATTTTCCAAGATACAAAACCGAATACGGTACAGTGTGATCACACTAAATTGCAATATTTAAAATGTAATTTCCAGTTTCTGCTCTTTTCATACTTGATACTCGTTATTTTCTAAGATACGAAGACGGAAACAGTACAGTGTGATGACACTCAATCGTAATATCTGAAATGTAGTTTTCAGTTTCTGCTCTTTTTATACTTGATAATCGTTATTTTCTAAGATACAAAACCGAATACGGTACAGTGTCATCACACCAAATTGCAATACTCAAAATGTAATTTTCAGTTCCTGCTCTTTTTATACTTGATATTTGTTATTTTCTAAGATACAAAACCGAAGACAGTACAGTGTGATGACACTCAATCGTAATATCTGAAATGTAATACTCAGTTTCTACTCTTTTTATACTTGACAATCCTTAGTTTCCAAGATACAAAACCGAATACGGTACAATGTGATGACACTCAATTGTAATATCTGAAATGTAATTTTCAGTTTCTGCTCTTTTTATACATGATAATCCGTATTTTCTAAGATACAAAACCGAATACGGTACAGTGTGATCACACTAAATTGCAATATTTAAAATGTAATTTTCAGTTTCTGCTCTTTTGATACTTGATACTCGTTATTTTCTAAGATACAAAACCGGAGACAGTACAGTGTGATGACACTCAATCGTAATATCTGAAATGTAATTTCCAGTTTCTGCTTTTTTCATAATTGATACTCGTTATTTTCTAAGATACGAAGACGGAAACAGTACAGTGTGATGACACTCAATCGTAATATCTGAAATGTAGTTTTCAGTTTCTGCTCTTTTTATACTTGATACTCGTTATTTCCTACGATACAAAACCGAATACGGTACAGTGTGATCTTACTTAATTGCAATATTTGAAATGTCATTCGAGTTTCTGCTCTCTTTATACTTGATACTCGTTATTTTCTAAGATACAAAGACGAAGACAGGACAGTGTGATGACACTCAATCGTAATATCTGAAATGTAATTTTCAGTTTCTGCTCTTTTCATACTTAATAATCGTTATTTTCCAAGATACAAAACCGAATACGGTACAGTGTGATCACACTAAATTGCAATATTTGAAATGTCATTTAAGTTTCTGGTCTTTTTCTACCTGATAATCCTTATTTTCCAAGATACAAAACCGAATACGGTACAGTGTGATCACACTAAATTGCAATATTTAAAATGTAATTTCCAGTTTCTGCTATTTTCATACTTGATACTCGTTATTTTCTAAGATACGAAGACGGAAACAGTACAGTGTGATGACACTCAATCGTAATATCTGAAATGTAGTTTTCAGTTTCTGCTCTTTTTATACTTGATAATCGTTATTTTCTAAGATACAAAACCGAATACGGTACAGTGTCATCACACCAAATTGCAATACTCAAAATGTAATTTTCAGTTCCTGCTCTTTTTATACTTGATATTTGTTATTTTCTAAGATACAAAACCGAAGACAGTACAGTGTGATGACACTCAATCGTAATATCTGAAATACAATACTCAGTTTCTACTCTTTTTATACTTGATAATCCTTATTTTCCAAGATACAAAACCGAATACGGTACAATGTGATGACACTCAATTGTAATATCTGAAATGTAATCTTCAGTTTCTGCTCTTTTTATACATGATAATCCGTATTTTCTAAGATACAAAACCGAATACGGTACAGTGTGATCACACTAAATTGCAATATTTAAAATGTAATTTTCAGTTTCTGCTCTTTTTATACTTGATACTCGTTATTTTCTAAGATACAAAACCGAAGACAGTACAGTGTGATGACACTCAATCGTAATATCTGAATTGTAATACTCAGTTTCTACTCTTTTTATACTTGATATTCCTTATTTTCCAAGATACAGAACCGAATACGGTACAATGTGATGACACTCAATTGTAATATCTTAAATGTAATTTTCAGTTTCTGCTCTTTTTATACATGATAATCCGTATTTTCTGAGATACAAAACCGAATACGGTACAGTGTGTTCACACTAAATTGCGATATTTGAAATGTCATTTGAGCTTCTGCTCTTTTTATACTTGATACTCGTTATTTTCTAAGATACGAAGACGAAGACAGGACAGTGTGATGACACTCAATCGTAATATCTGAAATGTAATTTTCAGTTTCTGCTTTTTTTATACTTGATACTCGTTATTTTCCAAGGTACAAAACCGAAGACAGTACAGTGTGATGACACTCAATCGTAATATCTGAAATGTAATTTCCAGTTTCTGCTTTTTTCATAATTGATACTCGTTATTTTCTAAGATACGAAGACGGAAACAGTACAGTGTGATGACACTCAATCGTAATATCTGAAATGTAGTTTTCAGTTTCTGCTCTTTTCATACTTGATACTCGTTATTTTCTAATATACAAAACCGAATACGGTACAGTGTGATCACACGAAATTGCAATATTTAGAATGTAATTTTCCGTTTCTGCTCTTTTTATACTTGATACTCGTTATTTTCTAAGATACAAAACCGAAGACAGTACAGTGTGATGACACTCAATCGTGATATCTGAAATGTAATTTTCAGTTTCTGCTCTTTTCATACTTGATAATCGTTATTTCCTAAGATACAAAACCGAAGACAGTACAGTGTAATGACACTCAATCGTAATATCTGAAATGTAATTCTCCGTTTCTGTTTTTTTCATACTTGATACTCGTTAATTTTGGAGCTACAAAACCTAAGACGGTACAGTGTAATCACACTGAATTGCAATACTTAAAATGCAATTTTCAGTTTCTGCTCTTTTTATACTTGATACTTGTTATTTTCTAAGATACAAAACCGAAAACAGTTCAGTGTGATGACACTCAATCGTAATATCTGAAATGTAATCTTCAGTTTCTACTCTTTCTATACTCAATAATCGTTATTTTCCAAGATACAAAACCGAATACGGTACAGTGTGATCACACTAAATTGCAATATTTGAAATGTCATTTGAGTTTCTGGTCTTTTTCTACCTGATAATCCTTATTTTCCAAGATACAAAACCGAATACGGTACAGTGTGATCACACTAAATTGCAATATTTGAAATGTAATTCCCAGTTTCTGCTCTTTTCATACTTGATACTCGTTATTTTCTAAGATACGAAGACGGAAACAGTACAGTGTGATGACACTCAATCGTAATATCTGAAATGTAGTTTTCAGTTTCTGCTCTTTTTATACTTGATAATCGTTATTTTTTAAGATACAAAACCGAATACGGTACAGTGTCATCACACCAACTTGCAATACTCAAAATGTAATTTTCAGTTCCTGCTCTTTTTATACTTGATATTTGTTATTTTCTAAGATACAAAACCGAAGACAGTACAGTGTGATGACACTCAATCGTAATATCTGAAATGTAATACTCAGTTTCTACTCTTTTTATACTTGATAATCCTTATTTTCCAAGATACAAAACCGAATACGGTACAATGTGATGACACTCAATTGTAATATCTGAAATGTAATTTTCAGTTTCTGCTCTTTTTATACATGATAATCCGTATTTTCTAAGCTACAAAACCGAATACGGTACAGTGTGATCACACTAAATTGCAATATTTAAAATGTAATTTTCAGTCTCTGCTCTTTTTATACTTGATACTCGTTATTTTCTAAGATACAAAACCGAAGACAGTACAGTGTGATGACACTCAATCGTAATATCTGAAATGTAATTTCCAGTTTCTGCTTTTTTCATAATTGATACTCGTTATTTTCTAAGATACGAAGACGGAAACAGTACAGTGTGATGACACTCAATCGTAATATCTGAAATGTAGTTTTCAGTTTCTGCTCTTTTTATACTTGATACTCGTTATTTCCTACGATACAAAACCGAATACGGTACAGTGTGATCTTACTTAATTGCAATATTTGAAATGTCATTTGAGTTTGGGCTCTCTTTATACTTGATACTCGTTATTTTCTAAGATACGAAGACGAAGACAGGACAGTGTGATGACACTCAATCGTAATATCTGAAATGTAATTTTCAGTTTCTGCTCTTTTCATACTTGATACTCGTTATTTTCTAAGATACAAAAACGAAGACAGTACAGTGTGATGACACTCAATCGTCATATCTGAAATGTAATTCTCAGTTTCTACTCTATTTATACTCGATAATCGTTATTTCCTAAGATACAAAACCGAAGACAGTACAATGTGATGACACTCAATTGTAATATCTGAAATGTAATTTCCAGTTCCTGCTCTTTTCATACTTGATAATCGTTATTTTCTAATATACAGAACCGAATACGGTACAGTGTGATCACACGAAATTGCAATATTTAGAATGTAATGTTCCGTTTCTGCTCTTTTTATACTTGATACTCGTTATTTTCTAAGATACAAAACCGAAGACAGTACAGTGTGATGACACTCAGTCGTGATATCTGAAATGTAATTTTCAGTTTCTGCTCTTTTCATACTTGATAATCGTTATTTCCTAAGATACAAAACCGAAGACAGTACAGTGTGATGACACTCAATCGTAATATCTGAAATACAATACTCAGTTTCTACTCTTTTTATACTTGATAATCCTTATTTTCCAAGATACAAAACCGAATACGGTACAATGTGATGACACTCAATTGTAATATCTGAAATGTAATCTTCAGTTTCTGCTCTTTTTATACATGATAATCCGTATTTTCTAAGATACAAAACCGAATACGGTACAGTGTGATCACACTAAATTGCAATATTTAAAATGTAATTTTCAGTTTCTGCTCTTTTTATACTTGATACTCGTTATTTTCTAAGATACAAAACCGAAGACAGTACAGTGTGATGACACTCAATCGTAATATCTGAATTGTAATACTCAGTTTCTACTCTTTTTATACTTGATATTCCTTATTTTCCAAGATACAAAACCGAATACGGTACAATGTGATGACACTCAATTGTAATATCTGAAATGTAATTTTCAGTTTCTGCTCTTTTTATACATGATAATCCGTATTTTCTGAGATACAAAACCGAATACGGTACAGTGTGTTCACACTAAATTGCGATATTTGAAATGTCATTTGAGCTTCTGCTCTTTTTATACTTGATACTCGTTATTTTCTAAGATACGAAGACGAAGACAGGACAGTGTGATGACACTCAATCGTAATATCTGAAATGTAATTTTCAGTTTCTGCTTTTTTTATACTTGATACTCGTTATTTTCCAAGATACAAAACCGAAGACAGTACAGTGTGATGACACTCAATCGTAATATCTGAAATGTAATTTCCAGTTTCTGCTTTTTTCATAATTGATACTCGTTATTTTCTAAGATACGAAGACGGAAACAGTACAGTGTGATGACACTCAATCGTAATATCTGAAATGTAGTTTTCAGTTTCTGCTCTTTTCATACTTGATACTCGTTATTTTCTAATATACAAAACCGAATACGGTACAGTGTGATCACACGAAATTGCAATATTTAGAATGTAATTTTCCGTTTCTGCTCTTTTTATACTTGATACTCGTCATTTTGTAAGTTACAAAACCGAAGACAGTACAGTGTGATGACACTCAATCGTGATATCTGAAATGTAATTCTCAGTTTCTGCTCTTTTCATACTTGATAATCGTTATTTCCTAAGATACAAAACCGAAGACAGTACAGTGTGATGACACTCAATCGTAATATCTGAAATGTAATTCTCCGTTTCTGTTTTTTTCATACTTGATACTCGTTAATTTTGGAGCTACAAAACCTAAGACGGTACAGTGTAATCACACTGAATTGCAATACTTAAAATGCAATTTTCAGTTTCTGCTCTTTTTATACTTGATACTTGTTATTTTCTAAGATACAAAACCGAAAACAGTACAGTGTGATGACACTCAATCGTAATATCTGAAATGTAATCTTCAGTTTCTACTCTTTCTATACTCAATAATCGTTATTTTCCAAGATACAAAACCGAATACGGTACAGTGTGATCACACTAAATTGCAATATTTGAAATGTCATTTGAGTTTCTGGTCTTTTTCTACCTGATAATCCTTATTTTCCAAGATACAAAACCGAATACGGTACAGTGTGATCACACTAAATTGCAATATTTGAAATGTAATTCCCAGTTTCTGCTCTTTTCATACTTGATACTCGTTATTTTCTAAGATACGAAGACGGAAACGGTACAGTGTGATGACACTCAATCGTAATATCTGAAATGTAGTTTTCAGTTTCTGCTCTTTTTATACTTGATAATCGTTATTTTTTAAGATACAAAACCGAATACGGTACAGTGTCATCACACCAACTTGCAATACTCAAAATGTAATTTTCAGTTCCTGCTCTTTTTATACTTGATATTTGTTATTTTCTAAGATACAAAACCGAAGACAGTACAGTGTGATGACACTCAATCGTAATATCTGAAATGTAATACTCAGTTTCTACACTTTTTATACTTGATAATCCTTATTTTCCAAGATACAAAACCGAATACGGTACAATGTGATGACACTCAATTGTAATATCTGAAATGTAATTTTCAGTTTCTGCTCTTTTTATACATGAAAATCCGTATTTTCTAAGCTACAAAACCGAATACGGTACAGTGTGATCACACTAAATTGCAATATTTAAAATGTAATTTTCAGTCTCTGCTCTTTTTATACTTGATACTCGTTATTTTCTAAGATACAAAACCGAAGACAGTACAGTGTGATGACACTCAATCGTAATATCTGAAATGTAATTTCCAGTTTCTGCTTTTTTCATAATTGATACTCGTTATTTTCTAAGATACGAAGACGGAAACAGTACAGTGTGATGACACTCAATCGTAATATCTGAAATGTAGTTTTCAGTTTCTGCTCTTTTTATACTTGATACTCGTTATTTCCTACGATACAAAACCGAATACGGTACAGTGTGATCTTACTTAATTGCAATATTTGAAATGTCATTTGAGTTTCTGCTCTCTTTATACTTGATACTCGTTATTTTCTAAGATACGAAGACGAAGACAGGACAGTGTGATGACACTCAATCGTAATATCTGAAATGTAATTTTCAGTTTCTGCTCTTTTCATACTTGATACTCGTTATTTTCTAAGATACAAAAACGAAGACAGTACAGTGTGATGACACTCAATCGTCATATCTGAAATGTAATTCTCAGTTTCTACTCTATTTATACTCGATAATCGTTATTTCCTAAGATACAAAACCGAAGACAGTACAATGTGATGACACTCAATTGTAATATCTGAAATGTAATTTCCAGTTCCTGCTCTTTTCATACTTGATAATCGTTATTTTCTAATATACAAAACCGAATACGGTACAGTGTGATCACACTAAATTGCAATATTCAAAATGTCATTTGAGTTTCTGGTCGTTTTATACCTGATAATCCTTATTTTCCAAGATACAAAACCGAATACGGTACAGTGTGATCACACTAAATTGCAATATTTGAAATGTCATTTGAGCTTCAGCTCTGTTTATACTTGATACTCGTTATTTTCTAAGATACGAAGACGAAGACAGGACAGTGTGATGACACTCAATCGTAATATCTGAAATGTAATTTTCAGTTTCTGCTTTTTTTATACTTGATACTCGTTATTTACCAAGATACAAAACCGAAGACAGTACAGTGTGATGACACTCAATCGTAATATCTGAAATGTAATTTCCAGTTTCTGCTTTTTTCATAATTGATACTCGTTATTTTCTAAGATACGAAGACGGAAACAGTACAGTGTGATGACACTCAATCGTAATATCTGAAATGTAGTTTTCAGTTCCTGCTCTTTTTATACTTAATAATCGTTATTTTCCAATATACAAAACCGAATACGGTACAGTGTGATCACACTGAATTGCAATATTTGAAATGTCATTTGAGTTTCTGGTCTTTTTATACCTGATAATCCTTATTTTCCAAGATACAAAACCGAATACGGTACAGTGTGATCTTACTTAATTGCAATATTTGAAATGTCATTTGAGTTTCTGCTCTCTTTATACTTGATACTCGTTATTTTCGAAGATACGAGGACGAAGACAGGACAGTGTGATGACACTCAATCGTAATATCTGAAATGTAATTTTCAGTTTCTGCTCTTTTCATACTGGATACTCGTTATTTTCTAAGATACAAAAACGAAGACAGTACAGTGGGATGACACTCAATCGTCATATCTGAAATGTAATTCTCAGTTTCTACTCTATTTATACTCGATAATCGTTATTTCCTAAGATACAAAACCGAAGACAGTACAATGTGATGACACTCAATTGTAATATCTGAAATGTAATTTCCAGTTCCTGCTCTTTTCAAACTTGATAATCGTTATTTTCTAATATACAAAACCGAATACGGTACAGTGTGATCACACGAAATTGCAATATTTAGAATGTAATTTTCCGTTTCTGCTCTTTTTATACTTGATACTCGTTATTTTCTAAGATACAAAACCGAAGACAGTACAGTGTGATGACACTCAATCGTGATATCTGAAATGTAATTTTCAGTTTCTGCTCTTTTCATACTTGATAATCGTTATTTCCTGAGATACAAAACCGAAGACAGTACAGTGTAATGACACTCAATCGTAATATCTGAAATGTAATTCTCCGTTTCTGTATTTTTCATACTTGATACTCGTTAATTTTGGAGCTACAAAACCTAAGACGGTACAGTGTAATCACACTGAATTGCAATACTTAAAATGCAATTTTCAGTTTCTGCTCTTTTTATACTTGATACTCGTTATTTTCTAAGATACAAAACGAAAACAGTACAGTGTGATGACACTCAATCGTAATATCTGAAATGTAATACTCAGTTTCTACTCTTTTTATACTTAATAATCGTTATTTTTCAAGATACGAAACCGAATACGGTACAGTGTGATCACACTAAATTGCAATATTTAAAATGTCATTTGAGTTTCTGTTCGTTTTATACCTGATAATCCTTATTTTCCAAGATACAAAACCGAATACGGTACAGTGTGATCACACTAAATTGCAATATTTGAAATGTCATTTGAGCTTCAGCTCTTTTTATACTTGATACTCGTTATTTTCTAAGATACGAAGACGAAGACAGGACAGTGTGATGACACTCAATCGTAATATCTGAAATGTAATTTTCAGTTTCTGCTTTTTTTATACTTGATACTCGTTATTTCCCAAGATACAAAACCGAAGACAGTACAGTGTGATGACACTCAATCGTAATATCTGAAATGTAATACTCAGTTTCTACTCTTTTTATACTTGATAATCCTTATTTTCCAAGATACAAAACCGAATACGGTACAATGTGATGACACTCAATTGTAATATCTGAAATGTAATTTTCAGTTTCTGCTCTTTTTATACATGATAATCCGTATTTTCTAAGATACAAAACCGAATACGGTACAGTGTGATCACACTAAATTGCAATATTTAAAATGTAATTTTCAGTTTCTGCTCTTTTTATACTTGATACTCGTTATTTTCTAAGATACAAAACCGAAGACAGTACAGTGTGATGACACTCAATCGTAATATCTGAAATGTAATTTCCAGTTTCTGCTTTTTTCATAATTGATACTCGTTATTTTCTAAGATACGAAGACGGAAACAGTACAGTGTGATGACACTCAATCGTAATATCTGAAATGTAGTTTTCAGTTTCTGCTCTTTTTATACTTGATACTCGTTATTTCCTACGATACAAAACCGAATACGGTACAGTGTGATCTTACTTAATTGCAATATTTGAAATGTCATTTGAGTTTCTGCTCTCTTTATACTTGATACTCGTTATTTTCTAAGATACGAAGACGAAGACAGGACAGTGTGATGACACTCAATCGTAATATCTGAAATGTAATTTTTAGTTTCTGCTCTTTTCATACTTGATACTCGTTATTTTCTGAGATACGAAAACGAAGACAGTACAGTGTGATGACACTCAATCGTCATATCTGAAATGTAATTCTCAGTTTCTACTCTATTTATACTCGATAATCGTTATTTCCTAAGATACAAAACCGAAGACAGTACAATGTGATGACACTCAATTGTAATATCTGAAATGTAATTTCCAGTTCCTGCTCTTTTCATACTTGATAATCGTTATTTCCTAAGATACAAAACCGAAGACAGTAAAGTGTAATGACACTCAATCGTAATATCTGAAATGTAATTCTCCGTTTCTGTATTTTTCATACTTGATACTCGTTAATTTTGGAGCTACAAAACCTGAGACGGTACAGTGTAATCACACTGAATTGCAATACTTAAAATGCAATTTTCAGTTTCTGCTCTTTTTATACTTGATACTTGTTATTTTCTAAGATACAAAACCGAAAACAGTACAGTGTGATGACACTCAATCGTAATATCTGAAATGTAATACTCAGTTTCTACTCTTTTTATACTTAATAATCGTTATTTTCCAAGATACAAAACCGAATACGGTACAGTGTGATCACACTAAATTGCAATATTTAAAATGTCATTTGAGTTTCTGGTCGTTTTATACCTGATAATCCTTATTTTCCAAGATACAAAACCGAATACGGTACAGTGTGATCACACTAAATTGCAATATTTGAAATGTCATTTGAGCTTCAGCTCTTTTTATACTTGATACTCGTTATTTTCTAAGATACGAAGACGAAGACAGGACAGTGTGATGACACTCAATCGTAATATCTGAAATGTAATTTTCAGTTTCTGCTTTTTTTATACTTGACACTCGTCATTTCCCAAGATACAAAACCGAAGACAGTACAGTGTGATGACACTCAATCGTAATATCTGAAATGTAATTTCCAGTTTCTGCTTTTTTCGTAATTGATACTCGTTATTTTCTAAGATACGAAGACGGAAACAGTACAGTGTGATGACACTCAATCGTAATATCTGAAATGTAGTTTTCAGTTCCTGCTCTTTTTATACTTAATAATCGTTATTTTTCAAGATACAAAACCGAATACGGTACAGTGTGATCACACTAAATTGCAATATTTAAAATGTCATTTGAGTTTCTGGTCTTTTTATACCTGATAATCCTTATTTTCCAAGATACAAAACCGAATACGGTACAGTGTGATCTTACTTAATTGCAATATTTGAAATGTCATTTGAGTTTCTGCTCTCTTTATACTTGATACTCGTTATTTTCGAAGATACGAAGACAAAGACAGGACAGTGTGATGACACTCAATCGTAATATCTGTAATGTAATTTTCAGTTTCTGCTCTTTTCATACTGGATACTCGTTATTTTCTAAGATACAAAAACGAAGACAGTACAGTGTGATGACACTCAATCGTCATATCTGAAATGTAATTCTCAGTTTCTACTCTATTTATACTCGATAATCGTTATTTCCTAAGATACAAAACCGAAGACAGTACAATGTGATGACACTCAATCGTAATATCTGAAATGTAATTTCCAGTTTCTGCTTTTTTCATAATTGATACTCGTCATTTTCTAAGATACGAAGACGGAAACAGTACAGTGTGATGACACTCAATCGTAATATCTGAAATGTAATTTTCAGTTCCTGCTTTTTTTATACTTGATACTCGTTATTTTCCAAGATACAAAACCGAAGACAGTACAGTGTGATGACACTCAATCGTAATATCTGAAATGTAATTTCCAGTTTCTGCTTTTTTCATAATTGATACTCGTTATTTTCTAAGATACGAAGACGGAAACAGTACAGTGTGATGACACTCAATCGTAATATCTGAAATGTAGTTTTCAGTTCCTGCTCTTTTTATACTTAATAATCGTTATTTTCCAAGATACGAAACCGAATACGGTACAGTGTGATCACACTGAATTGCAATATTTGAAATGTCATTTGAGTTTCTGGTCTTTTTATACCTGATAATCCTTATTTTCCAAGATACAAAACCGAATACGGTACAGTGTGATCTTACTTAATTGCAATATTTGAAATGTCATTTGAGTTTCTGCTCTCTTTATACTTGATACTCGTTATTTTCGAAGATACGAGGACGAAGACAGGACAGTGTGATGACACTCAATCGTAATATCTGAAATGTAATTTTCAGTTTCTGCTCTTTTCATACTGGATACTCGTTATTTTCTAAGATACAAAAACGAAGACAGTACAGTGGGATGACACTCAATCGTCATATCTGAAATGTAATTCTCAGTTTCTACTCTATTTATACTCGATAATCGTTATTTCCTAAGATACAAAACCGAAGACAGTACAATGTGATGACACTCAATTGTAATATCTGAAATGTAATTTCCAGTTCCTGCTCTTTTCAAACTTGATAATCGTTATTTTCTAATATACAAAACCGAATACGGTACAGTGTGATCACACGAAATTGCAATATTTAGAATGTAATTTTCCGTTTCTGCTCTTTTTATACTTGATACTCGTTATTTTCTAAGATACAAAACCGAAGACAGTACAGTGTGATGACACTCAATCGTGATATCTGAAATGTAATTTTCAGTTTCTGCTCTTTTCATACTTGATAATCGTTATTTCCTGAGATACAAAACCGAAGACAGTACAGTGTAATGACACTCAATCGTAATATCTGAAATGTAATTCTCCGTTTCTGTATTTTTCATACTTGATACTCGTTAATTTTGGAGCTACAAAACCTAAGACGGTACAGTGTAATCACACTGAATTGCAATACTTAAAATGCAATTTTCAGTTTCTGCTCTTTTTATACTTGATACTCGTTATTTTCTAAGATACAAAACGAAAACAGTACAGTGTGATGACACTCAATCGTAATATCTGAAATGTAATACTCAGTTTCTACTCTTTTTATACTTAATAATCGTTATTTTTCAAGATACGAAACCGAATACGGTACAGTGTGATCACACTAAATTGCAATATTTAAAATGTCATTTGAGTTTCTGTTCGTTTTATACCTGATAATCCTTATTTTCCAAGATACAAAACCGAATACGGTACAGTGTGATCACACTAAATTGCAATATTTGAAATGTCATTTGAGCTTCAGCTCTTTTTATACTTGATACTCGTTATTTTCTAAGATACGAAGACGAAGACAGGACAGTGTGATGACACTCAATCGTAATATCTGAAATGTAATTTTCAGTTTCTGCTTTTTTTATACTTGATACTCGTTATTTCCCAAGATACAAAACCGAAGACAGTACAGTGTGATGACACTCAATCGTAATATCTGAAATGTAATACTCAGTGTCTACTCTTTTTATACTTGATAATCCTTATTTTCCAAGATACAAAAATGAATACGGTACAATGTGATGACACTCAATTGTAATATCTGAAATG
The DNA here is from genome assembly GCA_963992785.1 of Tenthredo livida. Classification (NCBI taxonomy): domain Eukaryota; kingdom Metazoa; phylum Arthropoda; class Insecta; order Hymenoptera; family Tenthredinidae; genus Tenthredo; species Tenthredo livida. The sequence continues at coordinate 30,553,022 of OZ023066.1, read as the reverse complement.
TAATTTTCAGTTTCTGCTCTTTTTATACATGATAATCCGTATTTTCTAAGATACAAAACCGAATACGGTACAGTGTGATCACACTAAATTGCAATATTTAAAATGTAATTTTCAGTTTCTGCTCTTTTTATACTTGATACTCGTTATTTTCTAAGATCCAAAACCGAAGACAGTACAGTGTGATGACACTCAATCGTAATATCTGAAATGTAATTTCCAGTTTCTGCTTTTTTCATAATTGATACTCGTTATTTTCTAAGATACGAAGACGGAAACAGTACAGTGTGATGACACTCAATCGTAATATCTGAAATGTAGTTTTCAGTTTCTGCTCTTTTTATACTTGATACTCGTTATTTCCTACGATACAAAACCGAATACGGTACAGTGTGATCTTACTTAATTGCAATATTTGAAATGTCATTTGAGTTTCTGCTCTCTTTATACTTGATACTCGTTATTTTCTAAGATACGAAGACGAAGACAGGACAGTGTGATGACACTCAATCGTAATATCTGAAATGTAATTTTTAGTTTCTGCTCTTTTCATACTTGATACTCGTTATTTTCTGAGATACGAAAACGAAGACAGTACAGTGTGATGACACTCAATCGTCATATCTGAAATGTAATTCTCAGTTTCTACTCTATTTATACTCGATAATCGTTATTTCCTAAGATACAAAACCGAAGACAGTACAATGTGATGACACTCAATTGTAATATCTGAAATGTAATTTCCAGTTCCTGCTCTTTTCATACTTGATAATCGTTATTTCCTAAGATACAAAACCGAAGACAGTACAGTGTAATGACACTCAATCGTAATATCTGAAATGTAATTCTCCGTTTCTGTATTTTTCATACTTGATACTCGTTAATTTTGGAGCTACAAAACCTGAGACGGTACAGTGTAATCACACTGAATTGCAATACTTAAAATGCAATTTTCAGTTTCTGCTCTTTTTATACTTGATACTTGTTATTTTCTAAGATACAAAACCGAAAACAGTACAGTGTGATGACACTCAATCGTAATATCTGAAATGTAATACTCAGTTTCTACTCTTTTTATACTTAATAATCGTTATTTTCCAAGATACAAAACCGAATACGGTACAGTGTGATCACACTAAATTGCAATATTTAAAATGTCATTTGAGTTTCTGGTCGTTTTATACCTGATAATCCTTATTTTCCAAGATACAAAACCGAATACGGTACAGTGTGATCACACTAAATTGCAATATTTGAAATGTCATTTGAGCTTCAGCTCTTTTTATACTTGATACTCGTTATTTTCTAAGATACGAAGACGAAGACAGGACAGTGTGATGACACTCAATCGTAATATCTGAAATGTAATTTTCAGTTTCTGCTTTTTTTATACTTGACACTCGTCATTTCCCAAGATACAAAACCGAAGACAGTACAGTGTGATGACACTCAATCGTAATATCTGAAATGTAATTTCCAGTTTCTGCTTTTTTCGTAATTGATACTCGTTATTTTCTAAGATACGAAGACGGAAACAGTACAGTGTGATGACACTCAATCGTAATATCTGAAATGTAGTTTTCAGTTCCTGCTCTTTTTATACTTAATAATCGTTATTTTCCAAGATACAAAACCGAATACGGTACAGTGTGATCACACTAAATTGCAATATTTAAAATGTCATTTGAGTTTCTGGTCTTTTTATACCTGATAATCCTTATTTTCCAAGATACAAAACCGAATACGGTACAGTGTGATCTTACTTAATTGCAATATTTGAAATGTCATTTGAGTTTCTGCTCTCTTTATACTTGATACTCGTTATTTTCGAAGATACGAAGACAAAGACAGGACAGTGTGATGACACTCAATCGTAATATCTGTAATGTAATTTTCAGTTTCTGCTCTTTTCATACTGGATACTCGTTATTTTCTAAGATACAAAAACGAAGACAGTACAGTGTGATGACACTCAATCGTCATATCTGAAATGTAATTCTCAGTTTCTACTCTATTTATACTCGATAATCGTTATTTCCTAAGATACAAAACCGAAGACAGTACAATGTGATGACACTCAATCGTAATATCTGAAATGTAATTTCCAGTTTCTGCTTTTTTCATAATTGATACTCGTCATTTTCTAAGATACGAAGACGGAAACAGTACAGTGTGATGACACTCAATCGTAATATCTGAAATGTAATTTTCAGTTCCTGCTTTTTTTATACTTGATACTCGTTATTTTCCAAGATACAAAACCGAAGACAGTACAGTGTGGTGACACTCAATCGTAATATCTGAAATGTAATTTCCAGTTTCTGCTTTTTTCATAATTGATACTCGTTATTTTCTAAGATACGAAGACGGAAACAGTACAGTGTGATGACACTCAATCGTAATATCTGAAATGTAGTTTTCAGTTTCTGCTCTTTTCATACTTGATACTCGTTATTTTCTAATATACAAAACCGAATACGGTACAGTGTGATCACACGAAATTGCAATATTTAGAATGTAATTTTCCGTTTCTGCTCTTTTTATACTTGATACTCGTTATTTTGTAAGATACAAAACCGAAGACAGTACAGTGTGATGACACTCAATCGTGATATCTGAAATGTAATTCTCAGTTTCTGCTCTTTTCATACTTGATAATCGTTATTTCCTAAGATACAAAACCGAAGACAGTACAGTGTGATGACACTCAATCGTAATATCTGAAATGTAATTCTCCGTTTCTGTTTTTTTCATACTTGATACTCGTTAATTTTGGAGCTACAAAACCTAAGACGGTACAGTGTAATCACACTGAATTGCAATACTTAAAATGCAATTTTCAGTTTCTGCTCTTTTTATACTTGATACTTGTTATTTTCTAAGATACAAAACCGAAAACAGTACAGTGTGATGACACTCAATCGTAATATCTGAAATGTAATCTTCAGTTTCTACTCTTTCTATACTCAATAATCGTTATTTTCCAAGATACAAAACCGAATACGGTACAGTGTGATCACACTAAATTGCAATATTTGAAATGTCATTTGAGTTTCTGGTCTTTTTCTACCTGATAATCCTTATTTTCCAAGATACAAAACCGAATACGGTACAGTGTGATCACACTAAATTGCAATATTTGAAATGTAATTCCCAGTTTCTGCTCTTTTCATACTTGATACTCGTTATTTTCTAAGATACGAAGACGGAAACAGTACAGTGTGATGACACTCAATCGTAATATCTGAAATGTAGTTTTCAGTTTCTGCTCTTTTTATACTTGATAATCGTTATTTTTTAAGATACAAAACCGAATACGGTACAGTGTCATCACACCAACTTGCAATACTCAAAATGTAATTTTCAGTTCCTGCTCTTTTTATACTTGATATTTGTTATTTTCTAAGATACAAAACCGAAGACAGTACAGTGTGATGACACTCAATCGTAATATCTGAAATGTAATACTCAGTTTCTACTCTTTTTATACTTGATAATCCTTATTTTCCAAGATACAAAACCGAATACGGTACAATGTGATGACACTCAATTGTAATATCTGAAATGTAATTTTCAGTTTCTGCTCTTTTTATACATGAAAATCCGTATTTTCTAAGCTACAAAACCGAATACGGTACAGTGTGATCACACTAAATTGCAATATTTAAAATGTAATTTTCAGTCTCTGCTCTTTTTATACTTGATACTCGTTATTTTCTAAGATACAAAACCGAAGACAGTACAGTGTGATGACACTCAATCGTAATATCTGAAATGTAATTTCCAGTTTCTGCTTTTTTCATAATTGATACTCGTTATTTTCTAAGATACGAAGACGGAAACAGTACAGTGTGATGACACTCAATCGTAATATCTGAAATGTAGTTTTCAGTTTCTGCTCTTTTTATACTTGATACTCGTTATTTCCTACGATACAAAACCGAATACGGTACAGTGTGATCTTACTTAATTGCAATATTTGAAATGTCATTTGAGTTTCTGCTCTCTTTATACTTGATACTCGTTATTTTCTAAGATACGAAGACGAAGACAGGACAGTGTGATGACACTCAATCGTAATATCTGAAATGTAATTTTCAGTTTCTGCTCTTTTCATACTTGATACTCGTTATTTTCTAAGATACAAAAACGAAGACAGTACAGTGTGATGACACTCAATCGTCATATCTGAAATGTAATTCTCAGTTTCTACTCTATTTATACTCGATAATCGTTATTTCCTAATATACAAAACCGAAGACAGTACAATGTGATGACACTCAATTGTAATATCTGAAATGTAATTTCCAGTTCCTGCTCTTTTCATACTTGATAATCGTTATTTTCTAATATACAAAACCGAATACGGTACAGTGTGATCACACTAAATTGCAATATTCAAAATGTCATTTGAGTTTCTGGTCGTTTTATACCTGATAATCCTTATTTTCCAAGATACAAAACCGAATACGGTACAGTGTGATCACACTAAATTGCAATATTTGAAATGTCATTTGAGCTTCAGCTCTGTTTATACTTGATACTCGTTATTTTCTAAGATACGAAGACGAAGACAGGACAGTGTGATGACACTCAATCGTAATATCTGAAATGTAATTTTCAGTTTCTGCTTTTTTTATACTTGATACTCGTTATTTCCCAAGATACAAAACCGAAGACAGTACAGTGTGATGACACTCAATCGTAATATCTGAAATGTAATTTCCAGTTTCTGCTTTTTTCATAATTGATACTCGTTATTTTCTAAGATACGAAGACGGAAACAGTACAGTGTGATGACACTCAATCGTAATATCTGAAATGTAGTTTTCAGTTCCTGCTCTTTTTATACTTAATAATCGTTATTTTCCAAGATACAAAACCAAATACGGTACAGTGTGATCACACTGAATTGCAATATTTAAAATGTCATTTGAGTTTCTGGTCTTTTTATACCTGATAATCCTTATTTTCCAAGATACAAAACCGAATACGGTACAGTGTGATCTTACTTAATTGCAATATTTGAAATGTCATTTGAGTTTCTGCTCTCTTTATACTTGATACTCGTTATTTTCGAAGATACGAGGACGAAGACAGGACAGTGTGATGACACTCAATCGTAATATCTGAAATGTAATTTTCAGTTTCTGCTCTTTTCATACTGGATACTCGTTATTTTCTAAGATACAAAAACGAAGACAGTACAGTGGGATGACACTCAATCGTCATATCTGAAATGTAATTCTCAGTTTCTACTCTATTTATACTCGATAATCGTTATTTCCTAAGATACAAAACCGAAGACAGTACAATGTGATGACACTCAATTGTAATATCTGAAATGTAATTTCCAGTTCCTGCTCTTTTCAAACTTGATAATCGTTATTTTCTAATATACAAAACCGAATACGGTACAGTGTGATCACACGAAATTGCAATATTTAGAATGTAATTTTCCGTTTCTGCTCTTTTTATACTTGATACTCGTTATTTTCTAAGATACAAAACCGAAGACAGTACAGTGTGATGACACTCAATCGTGATATCTGAAATGTAATTTTCAGTTTCTGCTCTTTTCATACTTGATAATCGTTATTTCCTGAGATACAAAACCGAAGACAGTACAGTGTAATGACACTCAATCGTAATATCTGAAATGTAATTCTCCGTTTCTGTATTTTTCATACTTGATACTCGTTAATTTTGGAGCTACAAAACCTAAGACGGTACAGTGTAATCACACTGAATTGCAATACTTAAAATGCAATTTTCAGTTTCTGCTCTTTTTATACTTGATACTCGTTATTTTCTAAGATACAAAACGAAAACAGTACAGTGTGATGACACTCAATCGTAATATCTGAAATGTAATACTCAGTTTCTACTCTTTTTATACTTGATAATGGTTATTTTTCAAGGTACAAAACCGGAGACGGTACAGTGTGATCACACTAAATTGCAATATTTGAAATGTCATTTGAGCTTCAGCTCTTTTTATACTTGATACTCGTTATTTTCTAAGATACGAAGACGAAGACAGGACAGTGTGATGACACTCAATCGTAATATCTGAAATGTAATTTTCAGTTTCTGCTTTTTTTATACTTGATACTCGTTATTTCCCAAGATACAAAACCGAAGACAGTACAGTGTGATGACACTCAATCGTAATATCTGAAATGTAATACTCAGTTTCTACTCTTTTTATACTTGATAATCCTTATTTTCCAAGATACAAAACCGAATACGGTACAATGTGATGACACTCAATTGTAATATCTGAAATGTAATTTTCAGTTTCTGCTCTTTTTATACATGATAATCCGTATTTTCTAAGATACAAAACCGATTACGGTACAGTGTGATCACACTAAATTGCAATATTTAAAATGTAATTTTCAGTTTCTGCTCTTTTTATACTTGATACTCGTTATTTTCTAAGATACAAAACCGAAGACAGTACAGTGTGATGACACTCAATCGTAATATCTGAAATGTAATTTCCAGTTTCTGCTTTTTTCATAATTGATACTCGTTATTTTCTAAGATACGAAGACGGAAACAGTACAGTGTGATGACACTCAATCGTAATATCTGAAATGTAGTTTTCAGTTTCTGCTCTTTTTATACTTGATACTCGTTATTTCATACGATACAAAACCGAATACGGTACAGTCTGATCTTACTTAATTGCAATATTTGAAATGTCATTTGAGTTTCTGCTCTCTTTATACTTGATACTCGTTATTTTCTAAGATACGAAGACGAAGACAGGACAGTGTGATGACACTCAATCGTAATATCTGAAATGTAATTTTTAGTTTCTGCTCTTTTCATACTTGATACTCGTTATTTTCTGAGATACAAAAACGAAGACAGTACAGTGTGATGACACTCAATCGTCATATCTGAAATGTAATTCTCAGTTTCTACTCTATTTATACTCGATAATCGTTATTTCCTAAGATACAAAACCGAAGACAGTACAATGTGACGACACTCAATTGTAATATCTGAAATGTAATTTCCAGTTCCTGCTCTTTTCATACTTGATAATCGTTATTTCCTAAGATACAAAACCGAAGACAGTACAGTGTAATGACACTCAATCGTAATATCTGAAATGTAATTCTCCGTTTCTGTATTTTTCATACTTGATACTCGTTAATTTTGGAGCTACAAAACCTGAGACGGTACAGTGTAATCACACTGAATTGCAATACTTAAAATGCAATTTTCAGTTTCTGCTCTTTTTATACTTGATACTTGTTATTTTCTAAGATACAAAACCGAAAACAGTACAGTGTGATGACACTCAATCGTAATATCTGAAATGTAATACTCAGTTTCTACTCTTTTTATACTTAATAATCGTTATTTTCCAAGATACAAAACCGAATACGGTACAGTGTGATCACACTAAATTGCAATATTTAAAATGTCATTTGAGTTTCTGGTCGTTTTATACCTGATAATCCTTATTTTCCAAGATACAAAACCGAATACGGTACAGTGTGATCACACTAAATTGCAATATTTGAAATGTCATTTGAGCTTCAGCTCTTTTTATACTTGATACTCGTTATTTTCTAAGATACGAAGACGAAGACAGGACAGTGTGATGACACTCAATCGTAATATCTGAAATGTAATTTTCAGTTTCTGCTTTTTTTATACTTGATACTCGTCATTTCCCAAGATACAAAACCGAAGACAGTACAGTGTGATGACACTCAATCGTAATATCTGAAATGTAATTTCCAGTTTCTGCTTTTTTCGTAATTGATACTCGTTATTTTCTAAGATACGAAGACGGAAACAGTACAGTGTGATGACACTCAATCGTAATATCTGAAATGTAGTTTTCAGTTCCTGCTCTTTTTATACTTAATAATCGTTATTTTCCAAGATACAAAACCGAATACGGTACAGTGTGATCACACTAAATTGCAATATTTAAAATGTCATTTGAGTTTCTGGTCTTTTTATACCTGATAATCCTTATTTTCCAAGATACAAAACCGAATACGGTACAGTGTGATCTTACTTAATTGCAATATTTGAAATGTCATTTGAGCTTCTGCTCTCTTTATACTTGATACTCGTTATTTTCGAAGATACGAAGACAAAGACAGGACAGTGTGATGACACTCAATCGTAATATCTGAAATGTAATTTTCAGTTTCTGCTCTTTTCATACTGGATACTCGTTATTTTCTAAGATACAAAAACGAAGACAGTACAGTGTGATGACACTCAATCGTCATATCTGAAATGTAATTCTCAGTTTCTACTCTATTTATACTCGATAATCGTTATTTCCTAAGATACAAAACCGAAGACAGTACAATGTGATGACACTCAATCGTAATATCTGAAATGTAGTTTCCAGTTTCTGCTTTTTTCATAATTGATACTCGTCATTTTCTAAGATACGAAGACGGAAACAGTACAGTGTGATGACACTCAATCGTAATATCTGAAATGTAATTTTCAGTTTCTGCTCTTTTTATACTTAATAATCGTTATTTTCCAAGATACAAAACCGAATACGGTACAGTGTGATCACACTTAATTGCAATATTCAAAATGTCATTTGAGTTTCTGCTCTCTTTATACTTGATACTCGTTATTTTCTAAGATACGAAAACGGAAACAGTACAGTGTGATGACACTCAATCGTAATATCTGAAATGTAATACTCAGTTTCTACTCTTTTTATACTTAATAATCGTTATTTTCCAAGATACAAAACCGAATACGGTACAGTGTGATCACACTAAATTGCAATATTTAAAATGTAATTTCCAGTTTCTGCTCTTTTCATACTTGATACTCGTTATTTTCTAAGATACGAAGACGGAAACAGTACAGTGTGATGACACTCAATCGTAATATCTGAAATGTAGTTTTCAGTTTCTGCTCTTTTTATACTTGATAATCGTTATTTTCTAAGATACAAAACCGAATACGGTACAGTGTCATCACACCAAATTGCAATACTCAAAATGTAATTTTCAGTTCCTGCTCTTTTTATACTTGATATTTGTTATTTTCTAAGATACAAAACCGAAGACAGTACAGTGTGATGACACTCAATCGTAATATCTGAAATGTAATACTCAGTTTCTACTCTTTTTATACTTGACAATCCTTAGTTTCCAAGATACAAAACCGAATACGGTACAATGTGATGACACTCAATTGTAATATCTGAAATGTAATTTTCAGTTTCTGCTCTTTTTATACATGATAATCCGTATTTTCTAAGATACAAAACCGAATACGGTACAGTGTGATCACACTAAATTGCAATATTTAAAATGTAATTTTCAGTTTCTGCTCTTTTTATACTTGATACTCGTTATTTTGTAAGATACAAAACCGAAGACAGTACAGTGTGATGACACTCAATCGTGATATCTGAAATGTAATTCTCAGTTTCTGCTCTTTTCATACTTGATAATCGTTATTTCCTAAGATACAAAACCGAAGACAGTACAGTGTGATGACACTCAATCGTAATATCTGAAATGTAATTTTTAGTTCCTGCTTTTTTTATACTTGATACTCGTTATTTTCCAAGATACAAAACCGAAGACAGTACAGTGTGGTGACACTCAATCGTAATATCTGAAATGTAATTTCCAGTTTCTGCTTTTTTCATAATTGATACTCGTTATTTTCTAAGATACGAAGACGGAAACAGTACAGTGTGATGACACTCAATCGTAATATCTGAAATGTAGTTTTCAGTTTCTGCTCTTTTCATACTTGATACTCGTTATTTTCTAATATACAAAACCGAATACGGTACAGTGTGATCACACGAAATTGCAATATTTAGAATGTAATTTTCCGTTTCTGCTCTTTTTATACTTGATACTCGTTATTTTGTAAGATACAAAACCGAAGACAGTACAGTGTGATGACACTCAATCGTGATATCTGAAATGTAATTCTCAGTTTCTGCTCTTTTCATACTTGATAATCGTTATTTCCTAAGATACAAAACCGAAGACAGTACAGTGTGATGACACTCAATCGTAATATCTGAAATGTAATTCTCCGTTTCTGTTTTTTTCATACTTGATACTCGTTAATTTTGGAGCTACAAAACCTAAGACGGTACAGTGTAATCACACTGAATTGCAATACTTAAAATGCAATTTTCAGTTTCTGCTCTTTTTATACTTGATACTTGTTATTTTCTAAGATACAAAACCGAAAACAGTACAGTGTGATGACACTCAATCGTAATATCTGAAATGTAATCTTCAGTTTCTACTCTTTCTATACTCAATAATCGTTATTTTCCAAGATACAAAACCGAATACGGTACAGTGTGATCACACTAAATTGCAATATTTGAAATGTCATTTGAGTTTCTGGTCTTTTTCTACCTGATAATCCTTATTTTCCAAGATACAAAACCGAATACGGTACAGTGTGATCACACTAAATTGCAATATTTGAAATGTAATTCCCAGTTTCTGCTCTTTTCATACTTGATACTCGTTATTTTCTAAGATACGAAGACGGAAACAGTACAGTGTGATGACACTCAATCGTAATATCTGAAATGTAGTTTTCAGTTTCTGCTCTTTTTATACTTGATAATCGTTATTTTTTAAGATACAAAACCGAATACGGTACAGTGTCATCACACCAACTTGCAATACTCAAAATGTAATTTTCAGTTCCTGCTCTTTTTATACTTGATATTTGTTATTTTCTAAGATACAAAACCGAAGACAGTACAGTGTGATGACACTCAATCGTAATATCTGAAATGTAATACTCAGTTTCTACTGTTTTTATACTTGATAATCCTTATTTTCCAAGATACAAAACCGAATACGGTACAATGTGATGACACTCAATTGTAATATCTGAAATGTAATTTTCAGTTTCTGCTCTTTTTATACATGAAAATCCGTATTTTCTAAGCTACAAAACCGAATACGGTACAGTGTGATCACACTAAATTGCAATATTTAAAATGTAATTTTCAGTCTCTGCTCTTTTTATACTTGATACTCGTTATTTTCTAAGATACAAAACCGAAGACAGTACAGTGTGATGACACTCAATCGTAATATCTGAAATGTAATTTCCAGTTTCTGCTTTTTTCATAATTGATACTCGTTATTTTCTAAGATACGAAGACGGAAACAGTACAGTGTGATGACACTCAATCGTAATATCTGAAATGTAGTTTTCAGTTTCTGCTCTTTTTATACTTGATACTCGTTATTTCCTACGATACAAAACCGAATACGGTACAGTGTGATCTTACTTAATTGCAATATTTGAAATGTCATTTGAGTTTCTGCTCTCTTTATACTTGATACTCGTTATTTTCTAAGATACGAAGACGAAGACAGGACAGTGTGATGACACTCAATCGTAATATCTGAAATGTAATTTTCAGTTTCTGCTCTTTTCATACTTGATACTCGTTATTTTCTAAGATACAAAAACGAAGACAGTACAGTGTGATGACACTCAATCGTCATATCTGAAATGTAATTCTCAGTTTCTACTCTATTTATACTCGATAATCGTTATTTCCTAATATACAAAACCGAAGACAGTACAATGTGATGACACTCAATTGTAATATCTGAAATGTAATTTCCAGTTCCTGCTCTTTTCATACTTGATAATCGTTATTTTCTAATATACAAAACCGAATACGGTACAGTGTGATCACACTAAATTGCAATATTCAAAATGTCATTTGAGTTTCTGGTCGTTTTATACCTGATAATCCTTATTTTCCAAGATACAAAACCGAATACGGTACAGTGTGATCACACTAAATTGCAATATTTGAAATGTCATTTGAGCTTCAGCTCTGTTTATACTTGATACTCGTTATTTTCTAAGATACGAAGACGAAGACAGGACAGTGTGATGACACTCAATCGTAATATCTGAAATGTAATTTTCAGTTTCTGCTTTTTTTATACTTGATACTCGTTATTTCCCAAGATACAAAACCGAAGACAGTACAGTGTGATGACACTCAATCGTAATATCTGAAATGTAATTTCCAGTTTCTGCTTTTTTCATAATTGATACTCGTTATTTTCTAAGATACGAAGACGGAAACAGTACAGTGTGATGACACTCAATCGTAATATCTGAAATGTAGTTTTCAGTTCCTGCTCTTTTTATACTTAATAATCGTTATTTTCCAAGATACAAAACCAAATACGGTACAGTGTGATCACACTGAATTGCAATATTTAAAATGTCATTTGAGTTTCTGGTCTTTTTATACCTGATAATCCTTATTTTCCAAGATACAAAACCGAATACGGTACAGTGTGATCTTACTTAATTGCAATATTTGAAATGTCATTTGAGTTTCTGCTCTCTTTATACTTGATACTCGTTATTTTCGAAGATACGAGGACGAAGACAGGACAGTGTGATGACACTCAATCGTAATATCTGAAATGTAATTTTCAGTTTCTGCTCTTTTCATACTGGATACTCGTTATTTTCTAAGATACAAAAACGAAGACAGTACAGTGGGATGACACTCAATCGTCATATCTGAAATGTAATTCTCAGTTTCTACTCTATTTATACTCGATAATCGTTATTTCCTAAGATACAAAACCGAAGACAGTACAATGTGATGACACTCAATTGTAATATCTGAAATGTAATTTCCAGTTCCTGCTCTTTTCAAACTTGATAATCGTTATTTTCTAATATACAAAACCGAATACGGTACAGTGTGATCACACGAAATTGCAATATTTAGAATGTAATTTTCCGTTTCTGCTCTTTTTATACTTGATACTCGTTATTTTCTAAGATACAAAACCGAAGACAGTACAGTGTGATGACACTCAATCGTGATATCTGAAATGTAATTTTCAGTTTCTGCTCTTTTCATACTTGATAATCGTTATTTCCTGAGATACAAAACCGAAGACAGTACAGTGTAATGACACTCAATCGTAATATCTGAAATGTAATTCTCCGTTTCTGTATTTTTCATACTTGATACTCGTTAATTTTGGAGCTACAAAACCTAAGACGGTACAGTGTAATCACACTGAATTGCAATACTTAAAATGCAATTTTCAGTTTCTGCTCTTTTTATACTTGATACTCGTTATTTTCTAAGATACAAAACGAAAACAGTACAGTGTGATGACACTCAATCGTAATATCTGAAATGTAATACTCAGTTTCTACTCTTTTTATACTTGATAATGGTTATTTTTCAAGGTACAAAACCGGAGACGGTACAGTGTGATCACACTAAATTGCAATATTTGAAATGTCATTTGAGCTTCAGCTCTTTTTATACTTGATACTCGTTATTTTCTAAGATACGAAGACGAAGACAGGACAGTGTGATGACACTCAATCGTAATATCTGAAATGTAATTTTCAGTTTCTGCTTTTTTTATACTTGATACTCGTTATTTCCCAAGATACAAAACCGAAGACAGTACAGTGTGATGACACTCAATCGTAATATCTGAAATGTAATACTCAGTTTCCACTCTTTTTATACTTGATAATCCTTATTTTCCAAGATACAAAACCGAATACGGTACAATGTGATGACACTCAATTGTAATATCTGAAATGTAATTTTCAGTTTCTGCTCTTTTTATACATGATAATCCGTATTTTCTAAGATACAAAACCGATTACGGTACAGTGTGATCACACTAAATTGCAATATTTAAAATGTAATTTTCAGTTTCTGCTCTTTTTATACTTGATACTCGTTATTTTCTAAGATACAAAACCGAAGACAGTACAGTGTGATGACACTCAATCGTAATATCTGAAATGTAATTTCCAGTTTCTGCTTTTTTCATAATTGATACTCGTTATTTTCTAAGATACGAAGACGGAAACAGTACAGTGTGATGACACTCAATCGTAATATCTGAAATGTAGTTTTCAGTTTCTGCTCTTTTTATACTTGATACTCGTTATTTCATACGATACAAAACCGAATACGGTACAGTCTGATCTTACTTAATTGCAATATTTGAAATGTCATTTGAGTTTCTGCTCTCTTTATACTTGATACTCGTTATTTTCTAAGATACGAAGACGAAGACAGGACAGTGTGATGACACTCAATCGTAATATCTGAAATGTAATTTTTAGTTTCTGCTCTTTTCATACTTGATACTCGTTATTTTCTGAGATACAAAAACGAAGACAGTACAGTGTGATGACACTCAATCGTCATATCTGAAATGTAATTCTCAGTTTCTACTCTATTTATACTCGATAATCGTTATTTCCTAAGATACAAAACCGAAGACAGTACAATGTGACGACACTCAATTGTAATATCTGAAATGTAATTTCCAGTTCCTGCTCTTTTCATACTTGATAATCGTTATTTCCTAAGATACAAAACCGAAGACAGTACAGTGTAATGACACTCAATCGTAATATCTGAAATGTAATTCTCCGTTTCTGTATTTTTCATACTTGATACTCGTTAATTTTGGAGCTACAAAACCTGAGACGGTACAGTGTAATCACACTGAATTGCAATACTTAAAATGCAATTTTCAGTTTCTGCTCTTTTTATACTTGATACTTGTTATTTTCTAAGATACAAAACCGAAAACAGTACAGTGTGATGACACTCAATCGTAATATCTGAAATGTAATACTCAGTTTCTACTCTTTTTATACTTAATAATCGTTATTTTCCAAGATACAAAACCGAATACGGTACAGTGTGATCACACTAAATTGCAATATTTAAAATGTCATTTGAGTTTCTGGTCGTTTTATACCTGATAATCCTTATTTTCCAAGATACAAAACCGAATACGGTACAGTGTGATCACACTAAATTGCAATATTTGAAATGTCATTTGAGCTTCAGCTCTTTTTATACTTGATACTCGTTATTTTCTAAGATACGAAGACGAAGACAGGACAGTGTGATGACACTCAATCGTAATATCTGAAATGTAATTTTCAGTTTCTGCTTTTTTTATACTTGATACTCGTCATTTCCCAAGATACAAAACCGAAGACAGTACAGTGTGATGACACTCAATCGTAATATCTGAAATGTAATTTCCAGTTTCTGCTTTTTTCGTAATTGATACTCGTTATTTTCTAAGATACGAAGACGGAAACAGTACAGTGTGATGACACTCAATCGTAATATCTGAAATGTAGTTTTCAGTTCCTGCTCTTTTTATACTTAATAATCGTTATTTTCCAAGATACAAAACCGAATACGGTACAGTGTGATCACACTAAATTGCAATATTTAAAATGTCATTTGAGTTTCTGGTCTTTTTATACCTGATAATCCTTATTTTCCAAGATACAAAACCGAATACGGTACAGTGTGATCTTACTTAATTGCAATATTTGAAATGTCATTTGAGCTTCTGCTCTCTTTATACTTGATACTCGTTATTTTCGAAGATACGAAGACAAAGACAGGACAGTGTGATGACACTCAATCGTAATATCTGAAATGTAATTTTCAGTTTCTGCTCTTTTCATACTGGATACTCGTTATTTTCTAAGATACAAAAACGAAGACAGTACAGTGTGATGACACTCAATCGTCATATCTGAAATGTAATTCTCAGTTTCTACTCTATTTATACTCGATAATCGTTATTTCCTAAGATACAAAACCGAAGACAGTACAATGTGATGACACTCAATCGTAATATCTGAAATGTAGTTTCCAGTTTCTGCTTTTTTCATAATTGATACTCGTCATTTTCTAAGATACGAAGACGGAAACAGTACAGTGTGATGACACTCAATCGTAATATCTGAAATGTAATTTTCAGTTTCTGCTCTTTTTATACTTAATAATCGTTATTTTCCAAGATACAAAACCGAATACGGTACAGTGTGATCACACTTAATTGCAATATTCAAAATGTCATTTGAGTTTCTGCTCTCTTTATACTTGATACTCGTTATTTTCTAAGATACGAAAACGGAAACAGTACAGTGTGATGACACTCAATCGTAATATCTGAAATGTAATACTCAGTTTCTACTCTTTTTATACTTAATAATCGTTATTTTCCAAGATACAAAACCGAATACGGTACAGTGTGATCACACTAAATTGCAATATTTAAAATGTAATTTCCAGTTTCTGCTCTTTTCATACTTGATACTCGTTATTTTCTAAGATACGAAGACGGAAACAGTACAGTGTGATGACACTCAATCGTAATATCTGAAATGTAGTTTTCAGTTTCTGCTCTTTTTATACTTGATAATCGTTATTTTCTAAGATACAAAACCGAATACGGTACAGTGTCATCACACCAAATTGCAATACTCAAAATGTAATTTTCAGTTCCTGCTCTTTTTATACTTGATATTTGTTATTTTCTAAGATACAAAACCGAAGACAGTACAGTGTGATGACACTCAATCGTAATATCTGAAATGTAATACTCAGTTTCTACTCTTTTTATACTTGACAATCCTTAGTTTCCAAGATACAAAACCGAATACGGTACAATGTGATGACACTCAATTGTAATATCTGAAATGTAATTTTCAGTTTCTGCTCTTTTTATACATGATAATCCGTATTTTCTAAGATACAAAACCGAATACGGTACAGTGTGATCACACTAAATTGCAATATTTAAAATGTAATTTTCAGTTTCTGCTCTTTTGATACTTGATACTCGTTATTTTCTAAGATACAAAACCGAAGACAGTACAGTGTGATGACACTCAATCGTAATATCTGAAATGTAGTTTTCAGTTTCTGCTCTTTTTATACTTGATACTCGTTATTTCCTACGATACAAAACCGAATACGGTACAGTGTGATCTTACTTAATTGCAATATTTGAAATGTCATTCGAGTTTCTGCTCTCTTTATACTTGATACTCGTTATTTTTTAAGATACAAAGACGAAGACAGGACAGTGTGATGACACTCAATCGTAATATCTGAAATGTAATTTTCAGTTTCTGCTCTTTTCATACTTAATAATCGTTATTTTCCAAGATACAAAACCGAATACGGTACAGTGTGATCACACTCAATTGCAATATTTGAAATGTCATTTAAGTTTCTGGTCTTTTTCTACCTGATAATCCTTATTTTCCAAGATACAAAACCGAATACGGTACAGTGTGATCACACTAAATTGCAATATTTAAAATGTAATTTCCAGTTTCTGCTCTTTTCATACTTGATACTCGTTATTTTCTAAGATACGAAGACGGAAACAGTACAGTGTGATGACACTCAATCGTAATATCTGAAATGTAGTTTTCAGTTTCTGCTCTTTTTATACTTGATAATCGTTATTTTCTAAGATACAAAACCGAATACGGTACAGTGTCATCACACCAAATTGCAATATTTAAAATGTAATTTTCAGTTTCTGCTCTTTTTATACTTGATACTCGTTATTTTCTAAGATACAAAACCGAAGACAGTACAGTGTGATGACACTCAATCGTAATATCTGAATTGTAATACTCAGTTTCTACTCTTTTTATACTTGATAATCCTTATTTTCCAAGATACAAAACCGAATACGGTACAATGTGATGACACTCAATTGTAATATCTGAAATGTAATTTTCAGTTTCTGCTCTTTTTATACATGATAATCCGTATTTTCTGAGATACAAAACCGAATACGGTACAGTGTGTTCACACTAAATTGCGATATTTGAAATGTCATTTGAGCTTCTGCTCTTTTTATACTTGATACTCGTTATTTTCTAAGATACGAAGACGAAGACAGGACAGTGTGATGACACTCAATCGTAATATCTGAAATGTAATTTTCAGTTCCTGCTTTTTTTATACTTGATACTCGTTATTTTCCAAGATACAAAACCGAAGACAGTACAGTGTGATGACACTCAATCGTAATATCTGAAATGTAATTTCCAGTTTCTGCTTTTTTCATAATTGATACTCGTTATTTTCTAAGATACGAAGACGGAAACAGTACAGTGTGATGACACTCAATCGTAATATCTGAAATGCAGTTTTCAGTTTCTGCTCTTTTCATACTTGATACTCGTTATTTTCTAATATACAAAACCGAATACGGTACAGTGTGATCACACGAAATTGCAATATTTAGAATGTAATTTTCCGTTTCTGCTCTTTTTATACTTGATACTCGTTATTTTCTAAGATACAAAACCGAAGACAGTACAGTGTGATGACACTCAATCGTGATATCTGAAATGTAATTTTCAGTTTCTGCTCTTTTCATACTTGATAATCGTTATTTCCTAAGATACAAAACCGAAGACAGTACAGTGTAATGACACTCAATCGTAATATCTGAAATGTAATTCTCCGTTTCTGTTTTTTTCATACTTGATACTCGTTAATTTTGGAGCTACAAAACCTAAGACGGTACAGTGTAATCACACTGAATTGCAATACTTAAAATGCAATTTTCAGTTTCTGCTCTTTTTATACTTGATAATTGTTATTTTCTAAGATACAAAACCGAAAACAGTACAGTGTGATGACACTCAATCGTTATATCTGAAATGTAGTTTTCAGTTTCTGCTCTTTTTATACTTGATACTCGTTATTTCCTAAGATACAAAACCGAAGACGGAACAGTGTGATCACACTAAATTGCAATATTTGAAATGTAATTTTCTGTTTCTGCTCTTTTTATACTTGATACTCGTTATTTCCTAAGATACAAAACCGAAGACAGTACAGTGTGATGACACTCAATCGTAATATCTGAAATGTAATTCTCAGTTTCTACTCTTTTTATACTTGATAATCCTTATTTCCTAAAATACAAAACGGAAGACAGTACAATGTGATGACACTCAATTGTAATATCTCAGATGTAATTTTCAGTTTCTGCTTTTTTTATACTTGATATGCGTTATTTTCCAAGATACAAAACCGAAGACGGTACAGTGTGATGACACTCAATCGTAATATCTGAAATGTAATACTCAGTTTCTACTCTGTTTATACTTGATAATCGTTATTTTCCAAGATACATAACCGAATACGGTACAGTTTAATCACACCAAATTGCAATACTCAAAATGTAATTGTCAGTTTCTGCTTTTTTTATACTTGATACTTGTTATTTTCTAAGATACAAAACCGAAGACAGTACAGTGTGATGACACTCAATCGTAATATCTGAAATGTAATACTCAGTTCCTACTCTTTTTATACTTGATAATCCTTATTTTCCAAGATACAAAACCGAATACGGTACAATGTGATGACACTCAATTGTAATATCTGAAATGTAATTTTCAGTTTCTGCTCTTTTTATACATGATAATCCGTATTTTCTAAGATACAAAACCGAATACGGTACAGTGTGATCACACTAAATTGCAATATTTGAAATGTCATTTGAGCTTCTGCTCTTTTTATACTTGATACTCGTTATTTTCTGAGATACGAAGACGAAGACAGGACAGTGTGATGACACTCAATCGTAATATCTGAAATGTAGTTTTCAGTTTCTGCTCTTTTTATACTTGATAATCGTTATTTTCTAAGATACAAAACCGAATACGGTACAGTGTCATCACACCAAATTGCAATACTCAAAATGTAATTTTCAGTTCCTGCTCTGTTTATACTTGATATTTGTTATTTTCTAAGATACAAAACCGAAGACAGTACAGTGTGATGACACTCAATCGTAATATCTGAAATGTAATACTCAGTTTCTACTCTTTTTATACTTGATAATCCTTATTTTCCAAGATACAAAACCGAATACGGTACAATGTGATGACACTCAATTGTAATATCTGAAATGTAATTTTCAGTTTCTGCTTTTTTTATACTTGATACTCGTTATTTTCCAAGATACAAAACCGAAGACAGTACAGTGTGATGACACTCAATCTTAATATCTGAAATGTAATTTCCAGTTTCTGCTTTTTTCATAATTGATACTCGTTATTTTCTAAGATACGAAGACGGAAACAGTACAGTGTGATGACACTCAATCGTAATATCTGAAATGTAGTTTTCAGTTTCTGCTCTTTTCATACTTGATACTCGTTATTTTCTAATATACAAAACCGAATACGGTACAGTGTGATCACACGAAATTGCAATATTTAGAATGTAATTTTCCGTTTCTGCTCTTTTTATACTTGATACTCGTTATTTTCTAAGATACAAAACCGAAGACAGTACAGTGTGATGACACTCAATCGTGATATCTGAAATGTAATTTTCAGTTTCTGCTCTTTTCATACTTGATAATCGTTATTTCCTAAGATACAAAACCGAAGACAGTACAGTGTAATGACACTCAATCGTAATATCTGAAATGTAATTCTCCGTTTCTGTTTTTTTCATACTTGATACTCGTTAATTTTGGAGCTACAAAACCTAAGACGGTACAGTGTAATCACACTGAATTGCAATACTTAAAATGCAATTTTCAGTTTCTGCTCTTTTTATACTTGATACTTGTTATTTTCTAAGATACAAAACCGAAAACAGTACAGTGTGATGACACTCAATCGTAATATCTGAAATGTAATACTCAGTTTCTACTCTTTCTATACTCAATAATCGTTATTTTCCAAGATACAAAACCGAATACGGTACAGTGTGATCACACTAAATTGCAATATTTGAAATGTCATTTGAGTTTCTGGTCTTTTTCTACCTGATAATCCTTATTTTCCAAGATACAAAACCGAATACGGTACAGTGTGATCACACTAAATTGCAATATTTGAAATGTAATTCCCAGTTTCTGCTCTTTTCATACTTGATACTCGTTATTTTCTAAGATACGAAGACGGAAACAGTACAGTGTGATGACACTCAATCGTAATATCTGAAATGTAGTTTTCAGTTTCTGCTCTTTTTATACTTGATAATCGTTATTTTTTAAGATACAAAACCGAATACGGTACAGTGTCATCACACCAACTTGCAATACTCAAAATGTAATTTTCAGTTCCTGCTTTTTTTATACTTGATATTTGTTATTTTCTAAGATACAAAACCGAAGACAGTACAGTGTGATGACACTCAATCGTAATATCTGAAATGTAATACTCAGTTTCTACTCTTTTTATACTTGATAATCCTTATTTTCCAAGATACAAAACCGAATACGGTACAATGTGATGACACTCAATTGTAATATCTGAAATGTAATTTTCAGTTTCTGCTCTTTTTATACATGATAATCCGTATTTTCTAAGCTACAAAACCGAATACGGTACAGTGTGATCACACTAAATTGCAATATTTGAAATGTCATTTGAGCTTCTGCTCTTTTTATACTTGATACTCGTTACTTTCTAAGATACAAAACCGAAGACAGTACAGTGTGATGACACTCAATCGTAATATCTGAAATGTAATTTCCAGTTTCTGCTTTTTTCATAATTGATACTCGTTATTTTCTAAGATACGAAGACGGAAACAGTACAGTGTGATGACACTCAATCGTAATATCTGAAATGTAGTTTTCAGTTTCTGCTCTTTTTATACTTGATACTCGTTAATTTTGGAGCTACAAAACCTGAGACGGTACAGTGTAATCACACTGAATTGCAATACTTAAAATGCAATTTTCAGTTTCTGCTCTTTTTATACTTGATACTTGTTATTTTCTAAGATACAAAACCGAAAACAGTACAGTGTGATGACACTCAATCGTAATATCTGAAATGTAATACTCAGTTTCTACTCTTTTTATACTTAATAATCGTTATTTTCCAAGATACAAAACCGAATACGGTACAGTGTGATCACACTAAATTGCAATATTTAAAATGTAATTTCCAGTTTCTGCTCTTTTCATACTTGATACTCGTTATTTTCTAAGATACGAAGACGGAAACAGTACAGTGTGATGACACTCAATCGTAATATCTGAAATGTAGTTTTCAGTTTCTGCTCTTTTTATACTTGATAATCGTTATTTTCTAAGATACAAAACCGAATACGGTACAGTGTCATCACACCAAATTGCAATACTCAAAATGTAATTTTCAGTTCCTGCTCTTTTTATACTTGATATTTGTTATTTTCTAAGATACAAAACCGAAGACAGTACAGTGTGATGACACTCAATCGTAATATCTGAAATGTAATACTCAGTTTCTACTCTTTTTATACTTGACAATCCTTAGTTTCCAAGATACAAAACCGAATACGGTACAATGTGATGACACTCAATTGTAATATCTGAAATGTAATTTTCAGTTTCTGCTCTTTTTATACATGATAATCCGTATTTTCTAAGATACAAAACCGAATACGGTACAGTGTGATCACACTAAATTGCAATATTTAAAATGTAATTTTCAGTTTCTGCTCTTTTGATACTTGATACTCGTTATTTTCTAAGATACAAAACCGAAGACAGTACAGTGTGATGACACTCAATCGTAATATCTGAAATGTAGTTTTCAGTTTCTGCTCTTTTTATACTTGATACTCGTTATTTCCTACGATACAAAACCGAATACGGTACAGTGTGATCTTACTTAATTGCAATATTTGAAATGTCATTCGAGTTTCTGCTCTCTTTATACTTGATACTCGTTATTTTTTAAGATACAAAGACGAAGACAGGACAGTGTGATGACACTCAATCGTAATATCTGAAATGTAATTTTCAGTTTCTGCTCTTTTCATACTTAATAATCGTTATTTTCCAAGATACAAAACCGAATACGGTACAGTGTGATCACACTCAATTGCAATATTTGAAATGTCATTTAAGTTTCTGGTCTTTTTCTACCTGATAATCCTTATTTTCCAAGATACAAAACCGAATACGGTACAGTGTGATCACACTAAATTGCAATATTTAAAATGTAATTTCCAGTTTCTGCTCTTTTCATACTTGATACTCGTTATTTTCTAAGATACGAAGACGGAAACAGTACAGTGTGATGACACTCAATCGTAATATCTGAAATGTAGTTTTCAGTTTCTGCTCTTTTTATACTTGATAATCGTTATTTTCTAAGATACAAAACCGAATACGGTACAGTGTCATCACACCAAATTGCAATATTTAAAATGTAATTTTCAGTTTCTGCTCTTTTTATACTTGATACTCGTTATTTTCTAAGATACAAAACCGAAGACAGTACAGTGTGATGACACTCAATCGTAATATCTGAATTGTAATACTCAGTTTCTACTCTTTTTATACTTGATAATCCTTATTTTCCAAGATACAAAACCGAATACGGTACAATGTGATGACACTCAATTGTAATATCTGAAATGTAATTTTCAGTTTCTGCTCTTTTTATACATGATAATCCGTATTTTCTGAGATACAAAACCGAATACGGTACAGTGTGTTCACACTAAATTGCGATATTTGAAATGTCATTTGAGCTTCTGCTCTTTTTATACTTGATACTCGTTATTTTCTAAGATACGAAGACGAAGACAGGACAGTGTGATGACACTCAATCGTAATATCTGAAATGTAATTTTCAGTTCCTGCTTTTTTTATACTTGATACTCGTTATTTTCCAAGATACAAAACCGAAGACAGTACAGTGTGATGACACTCAATCGTAATATCTGAAATGTAATTTCCAGTTTCTGCTTTTTTCATAATTGATACTCGTTATTTTCTAAGATACGAAGACGGAAACAGTACAGTGTGATGACACTCAATCGTAATATCTGAAATGCAGTTTTCAGTTTCTGCTCTTTTCATACTTGATACTCGTTATTTTCTAATATACAAAACCGAATACGGTACAGTGTGATCACACGAAATTGCAATATTTAGAATGTAATTTTCCGTTTCTGCTCTTTTTATACTTGATACTCGTTATTTTCTAAGATACAAAACCGAAGACAGTACAGTGTGATGACACTCAATCGTAATATCTGAAATGTAATACTCAGTTTCTACTCTTTTTATACTTGATAATCCTTATTTTCCAAGATACAAAACCGAATACGGTACAATGTGATGACACTCAATTGTAATATCTGAAATGTAATTTTCAGTTTCTGCTTTTTTTATACTTGATACTCGTTATTTTCCAAGATACAAAACCGAAGACAGTACAGTGTGATGACACTCAATCTTAATATCTGAAATGTAATTTCCAGTTTCTGCTTTTTTCATAATTGATACTCGTTATTTTCTAAGATACGAAGACGGAAACAGTACAGTGTGATGACACTCAATCGTAATATCTGAAATGTAGTTTTCAGTTTCTGCTCTTTTCATACTTGATACTCGTTATTTTCTAATATACAAAACCGAATACGGTACAGTGTGATCACACGAAATTGCAATATTTAGAATGTAATTTTCCGTTTCTGCTCTTTTTATACTTGATACTCGTTATTTTCTAAGATACAAAACCGAAGACAGTACAGTGTGATGACACTCAATCGTGATATCTGAAATGTAATTTTCAGTTTCTGCTCTTTTCATACTTGATAATCGTTATTTCCTAAGATACAAAACCGAAGACAGTACAGTGTAATGACACTCAATCGTAATATCTGAAATGTAATTCTCCGTTTCTGTTTTTTTCATACTTGATACTCGTTAATTTTGGAGCTACAAAACCTAAGACGGTACAGTGTAATCACACTGAATTGCAATACTTAAAATGCAATTTTCAGTTTCTGCTCTTTTTATACTTGATACTTGTTATTTTCTAAGATACAAAACCGAAAACAGTACAGTGTGATGACACTCAATCGTAATATCTGAAATGTAATACTCAGTTTCTACTCTTTCTATACTCAATAATCGTTATTTTCCAAGATACAAAACCGAATACGGTACAGTGTGATCACACTAAATTGCAATATTTGAAATGTCATTTGAGTTTCTGGTCTTTTTCTACCTGATAATCCTTATTTTCCAAGATACAAAACCGAATACGGTACAGTGTGATCACACTAAATTGCAATATTTGAAATGTAATTCCCAGTTTCTGCTCTTTTCATACTTGATACTCGTTAATTTCTAAGATACGAAGACGGAAACAGTACAGTGTGATGACACTCAATCGTAATATCTGAAATGTAGTTTTCAGTTTCTGCTCTTTTTATACTTGATAATCGTTATTTTTTAAGATACAAAACCGAATACGGTACAGTGTCATCACACCAACTTGCAATACTCAAAATGTAATTTTCAGTTCCTGCTTTTTTTATACTTGATATTTGTTATTTTCTAAGATACAAAACCGAAGACAGTACAGTGTGATGACACTCAATCGTAATATCTGAAATGTAATACTCAGTTTCTACTCTTTTTATACTTGATAATCCTTATTTTCCAAGATACAAAACCGAATACGGTACAATGTGATGACACTCAATTGTAATATCTGAAATGTAATTTTCAGTTTCTGCTCTTTTTATACATGATAATCCGTATTTTCTAAGCTACAAAACCGAATACGGTACAGTGTGATCACACTAAATTGCAATATTTGAAATGTCATTTGAGCTTCTGCTCTTTTTATACTTGATACTCGTTACTTTCTAAGATACAAAACCGAAGACAGTACAGTGTGATGACACTCAATCGTAATATCTGAAATGTAATTTCCAGTTTCTGCTTTTTTCATAATTGATACTCGTTATTTTCTAAGATACGAAGACGGAAACAGTACAGTGTGATGACACTCAATCGTAATATCTGAAATGTAGTTTTCAGTTTCTGCTCTTTTTATACTTGATACTCGTTAATTTTGGAGCTACAAAACCTGAGACGGTACAGTGTAATCACACTGAATTGCAATACTTAAAATGCAATTTTCAGTTTCTGCTCTTTTTATACTTGATACTTGTTATTTTCTAAGATACAAAACCGAAAACAGTACAGTGTGATGACACTCAATCGTAATATCTGAAATGTAATACTCAGTTTCTACTCTTTTTATACTTAATAATCGTTATTTTCCAAGATACAAAACCGAATACGGTACAGTGTGATCACACTAAATTGCAATATTTAAAATGTAATTTCCAGTTTCTGCTCTTTTCATACTTGATACTCGTTATTTTCTAAGATACGAAGACGGAAACAGTACAGTGTGATGACACTCAATCGTAATATCTGAAATGTAGTTTTCAGTTTCTGCTCTTTTTATACTTGATAATCGTTATTTTCTAAGATACAAAACCGAATACGGTACAGTGTCATCACACCAAATTGCAATACTCAAAATGTAATTTTCAGTTCCTGCTCTTTTTATACTTGATATTTGTTATTTTCTAAGATACAAAACCGAAGACAGTACAGTGTGATGACACTCAATCGTAATATCTGAAATGTAATACTCAGTTTCTACTCTTTTTATACTTGACAATCCTTAGTTTCCAAGATACAAAACCGAATACGGTACAATGTGATGACACTCAATTGTAATATCTGAAATGTAATTTTCAGTTTCTGCTCTTTTTATACATGATAATCCGTATTTTCTAAGATACAAAACCGAATACGGTACAGTGTGATCACACTAAATTGCAATATTTAAAATGTAATTTTCAGTTTCTGCTCTTTTGATACTTGATACTCGTTATTTTCTAAGATACAAAACCGAAGACAGTACAGTGTGATGACACTCAATCGTAATATCTGAAATGTAGTTTTCAGTTTCTGCTCTTTTTATACTTGATACTCGTTATTTCCTACGATACAAAACCGAATACGGTACAGTGTGATCTTACTTAATTGCAATATTTGAAATGTCATTCGAGTTTCTGCTCTCTTTATACTTGATACTCGTTATTTTTTAAGATACAAAGACGAAGACAGGACAGTGTGATGACACTCAATCGTAATATCTGAAATGTAATTTTCAGTTTCTGCTCTTTTCATACTTAATAATCGTTATTTTCCAAGATACAAAACCGAATACGGTACAGTGTGATCACACTCAATTGCAATATTTGAAATGTCATTTAAGTTTCTGGTCTTTTTCTACCTGATAATCCTTATTTTCCAAGATACAAAACCGAATACGGTACAGTGTGATCACACTAAATTGCAATATTTAAAATGTAATTTCCAGTTTCTGCTCTTTTCATACTTGATACTCGTTATTTTCTAAGATACGAAGACGGAAACAGTACAGTGTGATGACACTCAATCGTAATATCTGAAATGTAGTTTTCAGTTTCTGCTCTTTTTATACTTGATAATCGTTATTTTCTAAGATACAAAACCGAATACGGTACAGTGTCATCACACCAAATTGCAATATTTAAAATGTAATTTTCAGTTTCTGCTCTTTTTATACTTGATACTCGTTATTTTCTAAGATACAAAACCGAAGACAGTACAGTGTGATGACACTCAATCGTAATATCTGAATTGTAATACTCAGTTTCTACTCTTTTTATACTTGATAATCCTTATTTTCCAAGATACAAAACCGAATACGGTACAATGTGATGACACTCAATTGTAATATCTGAAATGTAATTTTCAGTTTCTGCTCTTTTTATACATGATAATCCGTATTTTCTGAGATACAAAACCGAATACGGTACAGTGTGTTCACACTAAATTGCGATATTTGAAATGTCATTTGAGCTTCTGCTCTTTTTATACTTGATACTCGTTATTTTCTAAGATACGAAGACGAAGACAGGACAGTGTGATGACACTCAATCGTAATATCTGAAATGTAATTTTCAGTTCCTGCTTTTTTTATACTTGATACTCGTTATTTTCCAAGATACAAAACCGAAGACAGTACAGTGTGATGACACTCAATCGTAATATCTGAAATGTAATTTCCAGTTTCTGCTTTTTTCATAATTGATACTCGTTATTTTCTAAGATACGAAGACGGAAACAGTACAGTGTGATGACACTCAATCGTAATATCTGAAATGCACTTTTCAGTTTCTGCTCTTTTCATACTTGATACTCGTTATTTTCTAATATACAAAACCGAATACGGTACAGTGTGATCACACGAAATTGCAATATTTAGAATGTAATTTTCCGTTTCTGCTCTTTTTATACTTGATACTCGTTATTTTCTAAGATACAAAACCGAAGACAGTACAGTGTGATGACACTCAATCGTGATATCTGAAATGTAATTTTCAGTTTCTGCTCTTTTCATACTTGATAATCGTTATTTCCTAAGATACAAAACCGAAGACAGTACAGTGTAATGACACTCAATCGTAATATCTGAAATGTAATTCTCCGTTTCTGTTTTTTTCATACTTGATACTCGTTAATTTTGGAGCTACAAAACCTAAGACGGTACAGTGTAATCACACTGAATTGCAATACTTAAAATGCAATTTTCAGTTTCTGCTCTTTTTATACTTGATAATTGTTATTTTCTAAGATACAAAACCGAAAACAGTACAGTGTGATGACACTCAATCGTAATATCTGAAATGTAATACTCAGTTTCTACTCTTTCTATACTCAATAATCGTTATTTTCCAAGATACAAAACCGAATACGGTACAGTGTGATCACACTAAATTGCAATATTTGAAATGTCATTTGAGTTTCTGGTCTTTTTCTACCTGATAATTTTTGGTTTCCAAGATACAAAACCGAATACGGTACAGTGTGATCACACTAAATTGCAATATTTGAAATGTAATTTCCAGTTTCTGCTCTTTTCATACTCGATACTCGTTATTTTCTAAGATACGGAGACGAAAACAGTACAGTGTGATGACACTCAATCGTTATATCTGAAATGTAGTTTTCAGTTTCTGCTCTTTTTATACTTGATACTCGTTATTTCCTAAGATACAAAACCGAAGACGGTACAGTGTGATCACACTAAATTGCAATATTTGAAATGTAATTTTCTGTTTCTGCTCTTTTTATACTTGATACTCGTTATTTCCTAAGATACAAAACCGAAGACAGTACAGTGTGATGACACTCAATCGTAATATCTGAAATGTAATTCTCAGTTTCTACTCTTTTTATACTTGATAATCCTTATTTCCTAAAATACAAAACGGAAGACAGTACAATGTGATGACACTCAATTGTAATATCTCAGATGTAATTTTCAGTTTCTGCTTTTTTTATACTTGATATGCGTTATTTTCCAAGATACAAAACCGAAGACGGTACAGTGTGATGACACTCAATCGTAATATCTGAAATGTAATACTCAGTTTCTACTCTGTTTATACTTGATAATCGTTATTTTCCAAGATACATAACCGAATACGGTACAGTTTAATCACACCAAATTGCAATACTCAAAATGTAATTGTCAGTTTCTGCTCTTTTTATACTTGATACTTGTTATTTTCTAAGATACAAAACCGAAGACAGTACAGTGTGATGACACTCAATCGTAATATCTGAAATGTAATACTCAGTTCCTACTCTTTTTATACTTGATAATCCTTATTTTCCAAGATACAAAACCGAATACGGTACAATGTGATGACACTCAATTGTAATATCTGAAATGTAATTTTCAGTTTCTGCTCTTTTTATACATGATAATCCGTATTTTCTAAGATACAAAACCGAATACGGTACAGTGTGATCACACTAAATTGCAATATTTGAAATGTCATTTGAGCTTCTGCTCTTTTTATACTTGATACTCGTTATTTTCTGAGATACGAAGACGAAGACAGGACAGTGTGATGACACTCAATCGTAATATCTGAAATGTAGTTTTCAGTTTCTGCTCTTTTTATACTTGATAATCGTTATTTTCTAAGATACAAAACCGAATACGGTACAGTGTCATCACACCAAATTGCAATACTCAAAATGTAATTTTCAGTTCCTGCTCTGTTTATACTTGATATTTGTTATTTTCTAAGATACAAAACCGAAGACAGTACAGTGTGATGACACTCAATCGTAATATCTGAAATGTAATACTCAGTTTCTACTCTTTTTATACTTGATAATCCTTATTTTCCAAGATACAAAACCGAATACGGTACAATGTGATGACACTCAATTGTAATATCTGAAATGTAATTTTCAGTTTCTGCTTTTTTTATACTTGATACTCGTTATTTTCCAAGATACAAAACCGAAGACAGTACAGTGTGATGACACTCAATCTTAATATCTGAAATGTAATTTCCAGTTTCTGCTTTTTTCATAATTGATACTCGTTATTTTCTAAGATACGAAGACGGAAACAGTACAGTGTGATGACACTCAATCGTAATATCTGAAATGTAGTTTTCAGTTTCTGCTCTTTTCATACTTGATACTCGTTATTTTCTAATATACAAAACCGAATACGGTACAGTGTGATCACACGAAATTGCAATATTTAGAATGTAATTTTCCGTTTCTGCTCTTTTTATACTTGATACTCGTTATTTTCTAAGATACAAAACCGAAGACAGTACAGTGTGATGACACTCAATCGTGATATCTGAAATGTAATTTTCAGTTTCTGCTCTTTTCATACTTGATAATCGTTATTTCCTAAGATACAAAACCGAAGACAGTACAGTGTAATGACACTCAATCGTAATATCTGAAATGTAATTCTCCGTTTCTGTTTTTTTCATACTTGATACTCGTTAATTTTGGAGCTACAAAACCTAAGACGGTACAGTGTAATCACACTGAATTGCAATACTTAAAATGCAATTTTCAGTTTCTGCTCTTTTTATACTTGATACTTGTTATTTTCTAAGATACAAAACCGAAAACAGTACAGTGTGATGACACTCAATCGTAATATCTGAAATGTAATACTCAGTTTCTACTCTTTCTATACTCAATAATCGTTATTTTCCAAGATACAAAACCGAATACGGTACAGTGTGATCACACTAAATTGCAATATTTGAAATGTCATTTGAGTTTCTGGTCTTTTTCTACCTGATAATCCTTATTTTCCAAGATACAAAACCGAATACGGTACAGTGTGATCACACTAAATTGCAATATTTGAAATGTAATTCCCAGTTTCTGCTCTTTTCATACTTGATACTCGTTATTTTCTAAGATACGAAGACGGAAACAGTACAGTGTGATGACACTCAATCGTAATATCTGAAATGTAGTTTTCAGTTTCTGCTCTTTTTATACTTGATAATCGTTATTTTTTAAGATACAAAACCGAATACGGTACAGTGTCATCACACCAACTTGCAATACTCAAAATGTAATTTTCAGTTCCTGCTTTTTTTATACTTGATATTTGTTATTTTCTAAGATACAAAACCGAAGACAGTACAGTGTGATGACACTCAATCGTAATATCTGAAATGTAATACTCAGTTTCTACTCTTTTTATACTTGATAATCCTTATTTTCCAAGATACAAAACCGAATACGGTACAATGTGATGACACTCAATTGTAATATCTGAAATGTAATTTTCAGTTTCTGCTCTTTTTATACATGATAATCCGTATTTTCTAAGCTACAAAACCGAATACGGTACAGTGTGATCACACTAAATTGCAATATTTGAAATGTCATTTGAGCTTCTGCTCTTTTTATACTTGATACTCGTTACTTTCTAAGATACAAAACCGAAGACAGTACAGTGTGATGACACTCAATCGTAATATCTGAAATGTAATTTCCAGTTTCTGCTTTTTTCATAATTGATACTCGTTATTTTCTAAGATACGAAGACGGAAACAGTACAGTGTGATGACACTCAATCGTAATATCTGAAATGTAGTTTTCAGTTTCTGCTCTTTTTATACTTGATACTCGTTAATTTTGGAGCTACAAAACCTGAGACGGTACAGTGTAATCACACTGAATTGCAATACTTAAAATGCAATTTTCAGTTTCTGCTCTTTTTATACTTGATACTTGTTATTTTCTAAGATACAAAACCGAAAACAGTACAGTGTGATGACACTCAATCGTAATATCTGAAATGTAATACTCAGTTTCTACTGTTTTTATACTTAATAATCGTTATTTTCCAAGATACAAAACCGAATACGGTACAGTGTGATCACACTAAATTGCAATATTTAAAATGTCATTTGAGTTTCTGGTCGTTTTATACCTGATAATCCTTATTTTCCAAGATACAAAACCGAATACGGTACAGTGTGATCACACTAAATTGCAATATTTGAAATGTCATTTGAGCTTCAGCTCTTTTTATACTTGATACTCGTTATTTTCTAAGATACGAAGACGAAGACAGGACAGTGTGATGACACTCAATCGTAATATCTGAAATGTAATTTTCAGTTTCTGCTTTTTTTATACTTGACACTCGTCATTTCCCAAGATACAAAACCGAAGACAGTACAGTGTGATGACACTCAATCGTAATATCTGAAATGTAATTTCCAGTTTCTGCTTTTTTCGTAATTGATACTCGTTATTTTCTAAGATACGAAGACGGAAACAGTACAGTGTGATGACACTCAATCGTAATATCTGAAATGTAGTTTTCAGTTCCTGCTCTTTTTATACTTAATAATCGTTATTTTCCAAGATACAAAACCGAATACGGTACAGTGTGATCACACTAAATTGCAATATTTAAAATGTCATTTGAGTTTCTGGTCTTTTTATACCTGATAATGCTTATTTTCCAAGATACAAAACCGAATACGGTACAGTGTGATCTTACTTAATTGCAATATTTGAAATGTCATTTGAGTTTCTGCTCTCTTTATACTTGATACTCGTTATTTTCGAAGATACGAAGACAAAGACAGGACAGTGTGATGACACTCAATCGTAATATCTGTAATGTAATTTTCAGTTTCTGCTCTTTTCATACTGGATACTCGTTATTTTCTAAGATACAAAAACGAAGACAGTACAGTGTGATGACACTCAATCGTCATATCTGAAATGTAATTCTCAGTTTCTACTCTATTTATACTCGATAATCGTTATTTCCTAAGATACAAAACCGAAGACAGTACAATGTGATGACACTCAATCGTAATATCTGAAATGTAATTTCCAGTTTCTGCTTTTTTCATAATTGATACTCGTCATTTTCTAAGATACGAAGACGGAAACAGTACAGTGTGATGACACTCAATCGTAATATCTGAAATGTAATTTTCAGTTCCTGCTTTTTTTATACTTGATACTCGTTATTTTCCAAGATACAAAACCGAAGACAGTACAGTGTGATGACACTCAATCGTAATATCTGAAATGTAATTTCCAGTTTCTGCTTTTTTCATAATTGATACTCGTTATTTTCTAAGATACGAAGACGGAAACAGTACAGTGTGATGACACTCAATCGTAATATCTGAAATGTAGTTTTCAGTTTCTGCTCTTTTCATACTTGATACTCGTTATTTTCTAATATACAAAACCGAATACGGTACAGTGTGATCACACGAAATTGCAATATTTAGAATGTAATTTTCCGTTTCTGCTCTTTTTATACTTGATACTCGTTATTTTGTAAGATACAAAACCGAAGACAGTACAGTGTGATGACACTCAATCGTGATATCTGAAATGTAATTCTCAGTTTCTGCTCTTTTCATACTTGATAATCGTTATTTCCTAAGATACAAAACCGAAGACAGTACAGTGTGATGACACTCAATCGTAATATCTGAAATGTAATTCTCCGTTTCTGTTTTTTTCATACTTGATACTCGTTAATTTTGGAGCTACAAAACCTAAGACGGTACAGTGTAATCACACTGAATTGCAATACTTAAAATGCAATTTTCAGTTTCTGCTCTTTTTATACTTGATACTTGTTATTTTCTAAGATACAAAACCGAAAACAGTACAGTGTGATGACACTCAATCGTAATATCTGAAATGTAATCTTCAGTTTCTACTCTTTCTATACTCAATAATCGTTATTTTCCAAGATACAAAACCGAATACGGTACAGTGTGATCACACTAAATTGCAATATTTGAAATGTCATTTGAGTTTCTGGTCTTTTTCTACCTGATAATCCTTATTTTCCAAGATACAAAACCGAATACGGTACAGTGTGATCACACTAAATTGCAATATTTGAAATGTAATTCCCAGTTTCTGCTCTTTTCATACTTGATACTCGTTATTTTCTAAGATACGAAGACGGAAACAGTACAGTGTGATGACACTCAATCGTAATATCTGAAATGTAGTTTTCAGTTTCTGCTCTTTTTATACTTGATAATCGTTATTTTTTAAGATACAAAACCGAATACGGTACAGTGTCATCACACCAACTTGTAATACTCAAAATGTAATTTTCAGTTCCTGCTCTTTTTATACTTGATATTTGTTATTTTCTAAGATACAAAACCGAAGACAGTACAGTGTGATGACACTCAATCGTAATATCTGAAATGTAATACTCAGTTTCTACTCTTTTTATACTTGATAATCCTTATTTTCCAAGATACAAAACCGAATACGGTACAATGTGATGACACTCAATTGTAATATCTGAAATGTAATTTTCAGTTTCTGCTCTTTTTATACATGAAAATCCGTATTTTCTAAGCTACAAAACCGAATACGGTACAGTGTGATCACACTAAATTGCAATATTTAAAATGTAATTTTCAGTCTCTGCTCTTTTTATACTTGATACTCGTTATTTTCTAAGATACAAAACCGAAGACAGTACAGTGTGATGACACTCAATCGTAATATCTGAAATGTAATTTCCAGTTTCTGCTTTTTTCATAATTGATACTCGTTATTTTCTAAGATACGAAGACGGAAACAGTACAGTGTGATGACACTCAATCGTAATATCTGAAATGTAGTTTTCAGTTTCTGCTCTTTTTATACTTGATACTCGTTATTTCCTACGATACAAAACCGAATACGGTACAGTGTGATCTTACTTAATTGCAATATTTGAAATGTCATTTGAGTTTCTGCTCTCTTTATACTTGATACTCGTTATTTTCTAAGATACGAAGACGAAGACAGGACAGTGTGATGACACTCAATCGTAATATCTGAAATGTGATTTTCA
Organism: Tenthredo livida; assembly: GCA_963992785.1. NCBI lineage: Eukaryota > Metazoa > Arthropoda > Insecta > Hymenoptera > Tenthredinidae > Tenthredo > Tenthredo livida. The sequence goes on along the minus strand of OZ023066.1, from coordinate 30,518,105 downwards.
GTTTCTGCTCTTTTCATACTTGATACTCGTTATTTTCTAAGATACAAAAACGAAGACAGTACAGTGTGATGACACTCAATCGTCATATCTGAAATGTAATTCTCAGTTTCTACTCTATTTATACTCGATAATCGTTATTTCCTAAGATACAAAACCGAAGACAGTACAATGTGATGACACTCAATTGTAATATCTGAAATGTAATTTCGAGTTCCTGCTATTTTCATACTTGATAATCGTTATTTTCTAATATACAGAACCGAATACGGTACAGTGTGATCACACGAAATTGCAATATTTAGAATGTAATTTTCCGTTTCTGCTCTTTTTATACTTGATACTCGTTATTTTCTAAGATACAAAACCGAAGACAGTACAGTGTGATGACACTCAGTCGTGATATCTGAAATGTAATTTTCAGTTTCTGCTCTTTTCATACTCGATAATCGTTATTTCCTAAGATACAAAACCGAAGACAGTACAGTGTAATGACACTCAATCGTAATATCTGAAATGTAATTCTCCGTTTCTGTATTTTTCATACTTGATACTCGTTAATTTTGGAGCTACAAAACCTGAGACGGTACAGTGTAATCACACTGAATTGCAATACTTAAAATGCAATTTTCAGTCTCTGCTCTTTTTATACTTGATACTTGTTATTTTCTAAGATACAAAACCGAAAACAGTACAGTGTGATGACACTCAATCGTAATATCTGAAATTTAATACTCAGTTTCTACTCTTTTTATACTCAATAATCGTTATTTTCCAAGATACAAAACCGAATACGGTACAGTGTGATCACACTAAATTGCAATATTTAAAATGTCATTTGAGTTTCTGGTCGTTTTATACCTGATAATCCTTATTTTCCAAGATACAAAACCGAATACGGTACAGTGTGATCACACTGAATTGCAATATTTGAAATGTCATTTGAGCTTCAGCTCTTTTTATACTTGATACTCGTTATTTTCTAAGATACGAAGACGAAGACAGGACAGTGTGATGACACTCAATCGTAATATCTGAAATGTAATTTTCAGTTTCTGCTTTTTTTATACTTGATACTCGTTATTTCCCAAGATACAAAACCGAAGACAGTACAGTGTGATGACACTCAATCGTAATATCTGAAATGTAATTTCCAGTTTCTGCTTTTTTCATAATTGATACTCGTTATTTTCTAAGATACGAAGACGGAAACAGTACAGTGTGATGACACTCAATCGTAATATCTGAAATGTAGTTTTCAGTTTCTGCTCTTTTTGTACTTGATACTCGTTATTTTCTAAGATACAAAACCGAAGACAGTACAGTGTGATGACACTCAATCGTAATATCTGAAATGTAATTTCCAGTTTCTGCTTTTTTCATAATTGATACTCGTTATTTTCTAAGATACGAAGACGGAAACAGTACAGTGTGATGACACTCAATCGTAATATCTGAAATGTAGTTTTCAGTTTCTGCTCTTTTTATACTTGATAATCGTTATTTTTTAAGATACAAAACCGAATACGGTACAGTGTCATCACACCAACTTGCAATACTCAAAATGTAATTTTCAGTTCCTGCTTTTTTTATACTTGATATTTGTTATTTTCTAAGATACAAAACCGAAGACAGTACAGTGTGATGACACTCAATCGTAATATCTGAAATGTAATACTCAGTTTCTACTCTTTTTATACTTGATAATCCTTATTTTCCAAGATACAAAACCGAATACGGTACAATGTGATGACACTCAATTGTAATATCTGAAATGTAATTTTCAGTTTCTGCTCTTTTTATACATGATAATCCGTATTTTCTAAGCTACAAAACCGAATACGGTACAGTTCGATCACACTAAATTGCAATATTTAAAATGTAATTTTCAGTCTCTGCTCTTTTTATACTTGATACTCGTTATTTTCTAAGATACAAAACCGAAGACAGTACAGTGTGATGACACTCAATCGTAATATCTGAAATGTAATTTCCAGTTTCTGCTTTTTTCATAATTGATACTCGTTATTTTCTAAGATACGAAGACGGAAACAGTACAGTGTGATGACACTCAATCGTAATATCTGAAATGTAGTTTTCAGTTTCTGCTCTTTTTATACTTGATACTCGTTATTTCCTACGATACAAAACCGAATACGGTACAGTGTGATCTTACTTAATTGCAATATTTGAAATGTCATTTGAGTTTCTGCTCTCTTTATACTTGATACTCGTTATTTTCTAAGATACGAAGACGAAGACAGGACAGTGTGATGACACTCAATCGTAATATCTGAAATGTAATTTTCAGTTTCTGCTCTTTTCATACTTGATACTCGTTATTTTCTAAGATACAAAAACGAAGACAGTACAGTGTGATGACACTCAATCGTCATATCTGAAATGTAATTCTCAGTTTCTACTCTATTTATACTCGATAATCGTTATTTTCTAAGATACGAAGACGAAGACAGGACAGTGTGATGACACTCAATCGTAATATCTGAAATGTAATTTTCAGTTTCTGCTCTTTTCATACTTGATACTCGTTATTTTCTAAGATACAAAACCGAGGACAGTACAGTGTAATGACACTCAATCGTAATATCTGAAATGTAATTCTCCGTTTCTGTATTCTTTATACTTGATACTCGTTAATTTTGGAGCTACAAAACCTAAGACGGTACAGTGTAATCACACTGAATTGCAATACTTAAAATGCAATTTTCAGTTTCTGCTCTTTTTATACTTGATACTTGTTATTTTCTAAGATACAAAACCGAAAACAGTACAGTGTGATGACACTCAATCGTAATATCTGAAATGTAATACTCAGTTTCTACTCTTTTTATACTTAATAATCGTTATTTTCCAAGATACAAAACCGAATACGGTACAGTGTGATCACACTGAATTGCAATATTTGAAATGTCATTTGAGTTTCTGCTCTTTTTATACTTGATACTCGTTATTTTCTAAGATACGAAGACGAAGACAGGACAGTGTGATGACACTCAATCGTAATATCTGAAATGTAATTTTCAGTTTCTGCTCTTTTTATACTTAATAATCGTTATTTTCCAAGATACAAAACCGAATACGGTACAGTGTGATCACACTTAATTGCAATATTTAAAATGTCATTTGAGTTTCTGCTCTCTTTATACTTGATACTCGTTATTTTCTAAGATACGAAAACGGAAACAGTACAGTGTGATGACACTCAATCGTAATATCTGAGATGTAGTTTTCAGTTTCTGCTCTTTTTATACTTGATACTCGTTATTTCCTACGATACAAAACCGAATACGGTACAGTGTGATCTTACTTAATTGCAATATTTGAAATGTCATTTGAGTTTCTGCTCTCTTTATACTTGATACTCGTTATTTTCTAAGATACGAAGACGAAGACAGGACAGTGTGATGACACTCAATCGTAATATCTGAAATGTAATTTTCAGTTTCTGCTTTTTTTATACTTGATACTCGTTATTTCCCAAGATACAAAACCGAAGACAGTACAGTGTGATGACACTCAATCGTAATATCTGAAATGTAATTTCCACTTTCTGCTTTTTTCATAATTGATACTCGTTATTTTCTAAGATACGAAGACGGCAACAGTACAGTGTGATGACACTCAATCGTAATATCTGAAATGTAATTTTCAGTTTCTGCTCTTTTTGTACTTGATACTCGTTATTTTCTAAGATACAAAACCGAAGACAGTACAGTGTGATGACACTCAATCGTAATATCTGAAATGTAATTTCCAGTTTCTGCTTTTTTCATAATTGATACTCGTTATTTTCTAAGATACGAAGACGGAAACAGTACAGTGTGATGACACTCAATCGTAATATCTGAAATGTAGTTTTCAGTTTCTGCTCTTTTTATACTTGATAATCGTTATTTTTTAAGATACAAAACCGAATACGGTACAGTGTCATCACACCAACTTGCAATACTCAAAATGTAATTTTCAGTTCCTGCTTTTTTTATACTTGATATTTGTTATTTTCTAAGATACAAAACCGAAGACAGTACAGTGTGATGACACTCAATCGTAATATCTGAAATGTAATACTCAGTTTCTACTCTTTTTATACTTGATAATCCTTATTTTCCAAGATACAAAACCGAATACGGTACAATGTGATGACACTCAATTGTAATATCTGAAATGTAATTTTCAGTTTCTGCTCTTTTTATACATGATAATCCGTATTTTCTAAGCTACAAAACCGAATACGGTACAGTTCGATCACACTAAATTGCAATATTTAAAATGTAATTTTCAGTCTCTGCTCTTTTTATACTTGATACTCGTTATTTTCTAAGATACAAAACCGAAGACAGTACAGTGTGATGACACTCAATCGTAATATCTGAAATGTAATTTCCAGTTTCTGCTTTTTTCATAATTGATACTCGTTATTTTCTAAGATACGAAGACGGAAACAGTACAGTGTGATGACACTCAATCGTAATATCTGAAATGTAGTTTTCAGTTTCTGCTCTTTTTATACTTGATACTCGTTATTTCCTACGATACAAAACCGAATACGGTACAGTGTGATCTTACTTAATTGCAATATTTGAAATGTCATTTGAGTTTCTGCTCTCTTTATACTTGATACTCGTTATTTTCTAAGATACGAAGACGAAGACAGGACAGTGTGATGACACTCAATCGTAATATCTGAAATGTAATTTTCAGTTTCTGCTCTTTTCATACTTGATACTCGTTATTTTCTAAGATACAAAAACGAAGACAGTACAGTGTGATGACACTCAATCGTCATATCTGAAATGTAATTCTCAGTTTCTACTCTATTTATACTCGATAATCGTTATTTTCTAAGATACGAAGACGAAGACAGGACAGTGTGATGACACTCAATCGTAATATCTGAAATGTAATTTTCAGTTTCTGCTCTTTTCATACTTGATACTCGTTATTTTCTAAGATACAAAACCGAGGACAGTACAGTGTAATGACACTCAATCGTAATATCTGAAATGTAATTCTCCGTTTCTGTATTCTTCATACTTGATACTCGTTAATTTTGGAGCTACAAAACCTAAGACGGTACAGTGTAATCACACTGAATTGCAATACTTAAAATGCAATTTTCAGTTTCTGCTCTTTTTATACTTGATACTTGTTATTTTCTAAGATACAAAACCGAAAACAGTACAGTGTGATGACACTCAATCGTAATATCTGAAATGTAATACTCAGTTTCTACTCTTTTTATACTTAATAATCGTTATTTTCCAAGATACAAAACCGAATACGGTACAGTGTGATCACACTGAATTGCAATATTTGAAATGTCATTTGAGTTTCTGCTCTTTTTATACTTGATACTCGTTATTTTCTAAGATACGAAGACGAAGACAGGACAGTGTGATGACACTCAATCGTAATATCTGAAATGTAATTTTCAGTTTCTGCTCTTTTTATACTTAATAATCGTTATTTTCCAAGATACAAAACCGAATACGGTACAGTGTGATCACACTTAATTGCAATATTCAAAATGTCATTTGAGTTTCTGCTCTCTTTATACTTGATACTCGTTATTTTCTAAGATACGAAAACGGAAACAGTACAGTGTGATGACACTCAATGGTAATATCTGAGATGTAGTTTTCAGTTTCTGCTCTTTTTATACTTGATACTCGTTATTTCCTACGATACAAAACCGAATACGGTACAGTGTGATCTTACTTAATTGCAATATTTGAAATGTCATTTGAGTTTCTGCTCTCTTCATACTTGATACTCGTTATTTTCTAAGATACGAAGACGAAGACAGGACAGTGTGATGACACTCAATCGTAATATCTGAAATGTAATTTTCAGTTTCTGCTCTTTTCATACTTAATAATCGTTATTTTCCAAGATACAAAACCGAATACGGTACAGTGTGATCACACTAAATTGCAATATTTGAAATGTCATTTGAGTTTCTGGTCTTTTTCTACCTGATAATCCTTATTTTCCAAGATACAAAACCGAATACGGTACAGTGTGATCACACTAAATTGCAATATTTAAAATGTAATTTCCAGTTTCTGCTCTTTTCATACTTGATACTCGTTATTTTCTAAGATACGAAGACGGAAACAGTACAGTGTGATGACACTCAATCGTAATATCTGAAATGTAGTTTTCAGTTTCTGCTCTTTTTATACTTGATAATCGTTATTTTCTAAGATACAAAACCGAATACGGTACAGTGTCATCACACCAAATTGCAATACTCAAAATGTAATTTTCAGTTCCTGCGCTTTTTATACTTGATATTTGTTATTTTCTAAGATACAAAACCGAAGACAGTACAGTGTGATGACACTCAATCGTAATATCTGAAATGTAATACTCAGTTTCTACTCTTTTTATACTTGACAATCCTTAGTTTCCAAGATACAAAACCGAATACGGTACAATGTGATGACACTCAATTGTAATATCTGAAATGTAATTTTCAGTTTCTGCTCTTTTTATACATGATAATCCGTATTTTCTAAGATACAAAACCGAATACGGTACAGTGTGATCACACTAAATTGCAATATTTAAAATGTAATTTTCAGTTTCTGCTCTTTTGATACTTGATACTCGTTATTTTCTAAGATACAAAACCGGAGACAGTACAGTGTGATGACACTCAATCGTAATATCTGAATTGTAATACTCAGTTTCTACTCTTTTTATACTTGATATTCCTTATTTTCCAAGATACAAAACCGAATACGGTACAATGTGATGACACTCAATTGTAATATCTGAAATGTAATTTTCAGTTTCTGCTCTTTTTATACATGATAATCCGTATTTTCTGAGATACAAAACCGAATACGGTACAGTGTGTTCACACTAAATTGCGATATTTGAAATGTCATTCGAGCTTCTGCTCTTTTTATACTTGATACTCGTTATTTTCTAAGATACGAAGACGAAGACAGGACAGTGTGATGACACTCAATCGTAATATCTGAAATGTAATTTTCAGTTTCTGCTTTTTTTATACTTGATACTCGTTATTTTCCAAGATACAAAACCGAAGACAGTACAGTGTGATGACACTCAATCGTAATATCTGAAATGTAATTTCCAGTTTCTGCTTTTTTCATAATTGATACTCGTTATTTTCTAAGATACGAAGACGGAAACAGTACAGTGTGATGACACTCAATCGTAATATCTGAAATGTAGTTTTCAGTTTCTGCTCTTTTCATACTTGATACTCGTTATTTTCTAATATACAAAACCGAATACGGTACAGTGTGATCACACGAAATTGCAATATTTAGAATGTAATTTTCCGTTTCTGCTCTTTTTATACTTGATACTCGTTATTTTCTAAGATACAAAACCGAAGACAGTACAGTGTGATGACACTCAATCGTGATATCTGAAATGTAATTTTCAGTTTCTGCTCTTTTCATACTTGATAATCGTTATTTCCTAAGATACAAAACCGAAGACAGTACAGTGTAATGACACTCAATCGTAATATCTGAAATGTAATTCTCCGTTTCTGTTTTTTTCATACTTGATACTCGTTAATTTTGGAGCTACAAAACCTAAGACGGTACAGTGTAATCACACTGAATTGCAATACTTAAAATGCAATTTTCAGTTTCTGCTCTTTTTATACTTGATACTTGTTATTTTCTAAGATACAAAACCGAAAACAGTACAGTGTGATGACACTCAATCGTAATATCTGAAATGTAATACTCAGTTTCTACTCTTTCTATACTCAATAATCGTTATTTTCCAAGATACAAAACCGAATACGGTACAGTGTGATCACACTAAATTGCAATATTTGAAATGTCATTTGAGTTTCTGGTCTTTTTCTTCCTGATAATCCTTATTTTCCAAGATACAAAACCGAATACGGTACAGTGTGATCACACTAAATTGCAATATTTGAAATGTAATTCCCAGTTTCTGCTCTGTTCATACTTGATACTCGTTATTTTCTAAGATACGAAGACGGAAACAGTACAGTGTGATGACACTCAATCGTAATATCTGAAATGTAGTTTTCAGTTTCTGCTCTTTTTATACTTTATAATCGTTATTTTTTAAGATACAAAACCGAATACGGTACAGTGTCATCACACCAACTTGCAATACTCAAAATGTAATTTTCAGTTCCTGCTTTTTTTATACTTGATATTTGTTATTTTCTAAGATACAAAACCGAAGACAGTACAGTGTGATGACACTCAATCGTAATATCTGAAATGTAATACTCAGTTTCTACTCTTTTTATACTTGATAATCCTTATTTTCCAAGATACAAAACCGAATACGGTACAATGTGATGACACTCAATTGTAATATCTGAAATGTAATTTTCAGTTTCTGCTCTTTTTATACATGATAATCCGTATTTTCTAAGCTACAAAACCGAATACGGTACAGTGTGATCACACTAAATTGCAATATTTAAAATGTAATTTTCAGTCTCTGCTCTTTTTATACTTGATACTCGTTATTTTCTAAGATACAAAACCGAAGACAGTACAGTGTGATGACACTCAATCGTAATATCTGAAATGTAATTTCCAGTTTCTGCTTTTTTCATAATTGATACTCGTTATTTTCTAAGATACGAAGACGGAAACAGTACAGTGTGATGACACTCAATCGTAATATCTGAAATGTAGTTTTCAGTTTCTGCTCTTTTTGTACTTGATACTCGTTATTTCCTACGATACAAAACCGAATACGGTACAGTGTGATCTCACTTAATTGCAATATTTGAAATGTCATTTGAGTTTCTGCTCTCTTTATACTTGATACTCGTTATTTTCTAAGATACGAAGACGAAGACAGGACAGTGTGATGACACTCAATCGTAATATCTGAAATGTAATTTTCAGTTTCTGCTCTTTTCATACTTGATACTCGTTATTTTCTAAGATACAAAAACGAAGACAGTACAGTGTGATGACACTCAATCGTCATATCTGAAATGTAATTCTCAGTTTCTACTCTATTTATACTCGATAATCGTTATTTCCTAAGATACAAAACCGAAGACAGTACAATGTGATGACACTCAATTGTAATATCTGAAATGTAATTTCCAGTTCCTGCTCTTTTCATACTTGATAATCGTTATTTTCTAATATACAGAACCGAATACGGTACAGTGTGATCACACGAAATTGCAATATTTAGAATGTAATTTTCCGTTTCTGCTCTTTTTATACTTGATACTCGTTATTTTCTGAGATACAGAACCGAAGACAGTACAGTGTGATGACACTCAGTCGTGATATCTGAAATGTAATTTTCAGTTATTGCTTTTTTCATAATTGATACTCGTTATTTTCTAAGATACGAAGACGGAAACAGTACAGTGTGATGACACTCAATCGTAATATCTGAAATGTAGTTTTCAGTTTCTGCTCTTTTTATACTCAATAATCGTTATTTTCCAAGATACAAAACCGAATACGGTACAGTGTGATCACACTAAATTGCAATATTTAAAATGTCATTTGAGTTTCTGGTCTTTTTATACCTGATAATCCTTATTTTCCAAGATACAAAACCGAATACGGTACAGTGTGATCACACTAAATTGCAATATTTGAAATGTAATTTCCAGTTTCTGCTCTTTTCATACTTGATACTCGTTATTTTCTAAGATACGGAGACGGAAACAGTACAGTGTGATGACACTCAATCGTAATATCTGAAATGTAGTTTTCAGTTTCTGCTCTTTTTATACTTGATACTCGTTATTTCCTAAGATACAAATCCGAAGACGGTACAGTGTGATCACACTAAATTGCAATATTTGAAATGTAATTTTCTGTTTCTGCTCTTTTTATACTTGATACTCGTTATTTCCTAAGATAAAAAACCGAAGACAGTACAGTGTGATGACACTTAATCGTAATATCTGAAATGTAATTGTCAGTTTCTACTCTTTTTATACTTGATAATTCTTATTTCCTAAAATACAAAACGGAAGACAGTACAATGTGATGACACTCAATTGTAATATCTCAGATGTAATTTTCAGTTTCTGCTTTTTTTATACTTGATATGCGTTATTTTCCAAGATACAAAACCGAAGACGGTACAGTGTGATGACACTCAATCGTAATATCTGAAATGTAATACTCAGTTTCTACTCTGTTTATACTTGATAATCGTTATTTTCCAAGATACATAACCGAATACGGTACAGTTTAATCACACCAAATTGCAATACTCAAAATGTAATTGTCAGTTTCTGCTCTTTTTATACTTGATACTCGTTATTTTCTAAGATACGAAGACGAAGACAGGACAGTGTGATGACACTCAATCGTAATATCTGAAATGTAATTTTCAGTTTCTGCTTTTTTTATACTTGATACTCGTTATTTCCCAAGATACAAAACCGAAGACAGTACAGTGTGATGACACTCAATCGTAATATCTGAAATGTAATTTCCAGTTTCTACTTTTTTCATAATTGATACTCGTTATTTTCTAAGATACGAAGACGGAAACAGTACAGTGTGATGACACTCAATCGTAATATCTGAAATGTAGTTTTCAGTTTCTGCTCTTTTCATACTTGATACTCGTTATTTTCTAAGATACGGAGACGCAAACAGTACAGTGTGATGACACTCAATCGTAATATCTGAAATGTAATTTCCAGTTTCTGCTTTTTTCATAATTGATACTCGTTATTTTCTAAGATACGAAGACGGAAACAGTACAGTGTGATGACACTCAATCGTAATATCTGAAATGTAGTTTTCAGTTTCTGCTCTTTTTATACTTAATAATCGTTATTTTTCAAGATACAAAACCGAATACGGTACAGTGTGATCACACTAAATTGCAATATTTAAAATGTCATTTGAGTTTCTGGTCTTTTTATACCTGATAATCCTTATTTTCCAAGATACAAAACCGAATACGGTACAGTGTGATCACACTAAATTGCAATATTTGAAATGTAATTTCCAGTTTCTGCTCTTTTCATACTTGATACTCGTTATTTTCTAAGATACGGAGACGGAAACAGTACAGTGTGATGACACTCAATCGTAATATCTGAAATGTAATTCTCAGTTTCTACTCTATTTATACTCGATAATCGTTATTTCCTAAGATACAAAACCGAAGACAGTACAATGTGATGACACTCAATTGTAATATCTGAAATGTAATTTCCAGTTCCTGCTCTTTTCATACTTGATAATCGTTATTTTCTAATATACAAAACCGAATACGGTACAGTGTGATCACACGAAATTGCAATATTTAGAATGTAATTTTCCGTTTCTGCTCTTTTTATACTTGATACTCGTTATTTTCTAAGATACAAAACCGAAGACAGTACAGTGTGATGACACTCAATCGTAATATCTGAAATGTAATTTCCAGTTTTTGCTTTTTTCATAATTGATACTCGTTATTTTCTAAGATACGAAGACGGAAACAGTACAGTGTGATGACACTCAATCGTAATATCTGAAATGTAGTTTTCAGTTTCTGCTCTTTTTATACTTAATAATCGTTATTTTCCAAGATACAAAACCGAATACGGTACAGTGTGATCACACTAAATTGCAATATTTGAAATGTAATTTCCAGTTTCTGCTCTTTTCATACTTGATACTCGTTATTTTCTAAGATACGGAGACGGAAACAGTACAGTGTGATGACACTCAATCGTAATATCTGAAATGTAGTTTTCAGTTTCTGCTCTTTTTATACTTGATACTCGTTATTTCCTAAGATACAAATCCGAAGACGGTACAGTGTGATCACACTAAATTGCAATATTTGAAATGTAATTTTCTGTTTCTGCTCTTTTTATACTTGATACTCGTTATTTCCTAAGATAAAAAACCGAAGACAGTACAGTGTGATGACACTCAATCGTAATATCTGAAATGTAATTCTCAGTTTCTACTCTTTTTATACTTGATAATTCTTATTTCCTAAAATACAAAACGGAAGACAGTACAATGTGATGACACTCAATTGTAATATCTCAGATGTAATTTTCAGTTTCTGCTTTTTTTATACTTGATATGCGTCATTTTCCAAGATACAAAACCGAAGACGGTACAGTGTGATGACACTCAATCGTAATATCTGAAATGTAATACTCAGTTTCTACTCTGTTTATACTTGATAATCGTTATTTTCCAAGATACATAACCGAATACGGTACAGTTTAATCACACCAAATTGCAATACTCAAAATGTAATTGTCAGTTTCTGCTCTTTTTATACTTGATACTCGTTATTTTCTAAGATACGAAGACGAAGACAGGACAGTGTGATGACACTCAATCGTAATATCTGAAATGTAATTTTCAGTTTCTGCTTTTTTTATACTTGATACTCGTTATTTCCCAAGATACAAAACCGAAGACAGTACAGTGTGATGACACTCAATCGTAATATCTGAAATGTAATTTCCAGTTTCTGCTTTTTTCATAATTGATACTCGTTATTTTCTAAGATACGAAGACGGAAACAGTACAGTGTGATGACACTCAATCGTAATATCTGAAATGTAGTTTTCAGTTTCTGCTCTTTTCATACTTGATACTCGTTATTTTCTAAGATACGGAGACGGAAACAGTACAGTGTGATGACACTCAATCGTAATATCTGAAATGTAATTCTCCGTTTCTGTATTTTTCATACTTGATACTCGTTAATTTTGGAGCTACAAAACCTAAGACGGTACAGTGTAATCACACTGAATTGCAATACTTAAAATGCAATTTTCCGTTTCTGCTCTTTTAATACTTGATACTTGTTATTTTCTAAGATACAAAACCGAAAACAGTACAGTGTGATGACACTCAATCGTAATATCTGAAATGTAATACTCAGTTTCTACTCTTTTTATACTTAATAATCGTTATTTTCCAAGATACAAAACCGAATACGGTACAGTGTGATCACACTAAATTGCGATATTTAAAATGTCATTTGAGACTCTGGTCGTTTTATACCTGATAATCCTTATTTTCCAAGATACAAAACCGAATACGGTACAGTGTGATCACACTAAATTGCAATATTTGAAATGTCATTTGAGCTTCAGCTCTTTTTATACTTGATACTCGTTATTTTCTAAGATACGAAGACGAAGACAGGACAGTGTGATGACACTCAATCGTCATATCTGAAATGTAATTTTCAGTTTCTGCTTTTTTTATACTTGATACTCGTTATTTCCCAAGATACAAAACCGAAGACAGTACAGTGTGATGACACTCAATCGTAATATCTGAAATGTAATTTCCAGTTTCTGCTTTTTTCATAATTGATACTCGTTATTTTCTAAGATACGAAGACGGAAACAGTACAGTGTGATGACACTCAATCGTAATATCTGAAATGTAGTTTTCAGTTTCTGCTCTTTTTATACTTAATAATCGTTATTTTTCAAGATACAAAACCGAATACGGTACAGTGTGATCACACTAAATTGCAATATTTAAAATGTCATTTGAGTTTCTGGTCTTTTTATACCTGATAATCCTTATTTTCCAAGATACAAAACCGAATACGGTACAGTGTGATCACACTAAATTGCAATATTTGAAATGTAATTTCCAGTTTCTGCTCTTTTCATACTTGATACTCGTTATTTTCTAAGATACGGAGACGGAAACAGTACAGTGTGATGACACTCAATCGTAATATCTGAAATGTAATTCTCAGTTTCTACTCTATTTATACTCGATAATCGTTATTTCCTAAGATACAAAACCGAAGACAGTACAATGTGATGACACTCAATTGTAATATCTGAAATGTAATTTCCAGTTCCTGCTCTTTTCATACTTGATAATCGTTATTTTCTAATATACAAAACCGAATACGGTACAGTGTGATCACACGAAATTGCAATATTTAGAATGTAATTTTCCGTTTCTGCTCTTTTTATACTTGATACTCGTTATTTTCTAAGATACAAAACCGAAGACAGTACAGTGTGATGACACTCAATCGTAATATCTGAAATGTAATTTCCAGTTTTTGCTTTTTTCATAATTGATACTCGTTATTTTCTAAGATACGAAGACGGAAACAGTACAGTGTGATGACACTCAATCGTAATATCTGAAATGTAGTTTTCAGTTTCTGCTCTTTTTATACTTAATAATCGTTATTTTCCAAGATACAAAACCGAATACGGTACAGTGTGATCACACTAAATTGCAATATTTGAAATGTAATTTCCAGTTTCTGCTCTTTTCATACTTGATACTCGTTATTTTCTAAGATACGGAGACGGAAACAGTACAGTGTGATGACACTCAATCGTAATATCTGAAATGTAGTTTTCAGTTTCTGCTCTTTTTATACTTGATACTCGTTATTTCCTAAGATACAAATCCGAAGACGGTACAGTGTGATCACACTAAATTGCAATATTTGAAATGTAATTTTCTGTTTCTGCTCTTTTTATACTTGATACTCGTTATTTCCTAAGATAAAAAACCGAAGACAGTACAGTGTGATGACACTCAATCGTAATATCTGAAATGTAATTCTCAGTTTCTACTCTTTTTATACTTGATAATTCTTATTTCCTAAAATACAAAACGGAAGACAGTACAATGTGATGACACTCAATTGTAATATCTCAGATGTAATTTTCAGTTTCTGCTTTTTTTATACTTGATATGCGTCATTTTCCAAGATACAAAACCGAAGACGGTACAGTGTGATGACACTCAATCGTAATATCTGAAATGTAATACTCAGTTTCTACTCTGTTTATACTTGATAATCGTTATTTTCCAAGATACATAACCGAATACGGTACAGTTTAATCACACCAAATTGCAATACTCAAAATGTAATTGTCAGTTTCTGCTCTTTTTATACTTGATACTCGTTATTTTCTAAGATACGAAGACGAAGACAGGACAGTGTGATGACACTCAATCGTAATATCTGAAATGTAATTTTCAGTTTCTGCTTTTTTTATACTTGATACTCGTTATTTCCCAAGATACAAAACCGAAGACAGTACAGTGTGATGACACTCAATCGTAATATCTGAAATGTAATTTCCAGTTTCTGCTTTTTTCATAATTGATACTCGTTATTTTCTAAGATACGAAGACGGAAACAGTACAGTGTGATGACACTCAATCGTAATATCTGAAATGTAGTTTTCAGTTTCTGCTCTTTTCATACTTGATACTCGTTATTTTCTAAGATACGGAGACGGAAACAGTACAGTGTGATGACACTCAATCGTAATATCTGAAATGTAATTCTCCGTTTCTGTATTTTTCATACTTGATACTCGTTAATTTTGGAGCTACAAAACCTAAGACGGTACAGTGTAATCACACTGAATTGCAATACTTAAAATGCAATTTTCCGTTTCTGCTCTTTTAATACTTGATACTTGTTATTTTCTAAGATACAAAACCGAAAACAGTACAGTGTGATGACACTCAATCGTAATATCTGAAATGTAATACTCAGTTTCTACTCTTTTTATACTTAATAATCGTTATTTTCCAAGATACAAAACCGAATACGGTACAGTGTGATCACACTAAATTGCGATATTTAAAATGTCATTTGAGACTCTGGTCGTTTTATACCTGATAATCCTTATTTTCCAAGATACAAAACCGAATACGGTACAGTGTGATCACACTAAATTGCAATATTTGAAATGTCATTTGAGCTTCAGCTCTTTTTATACTTGATACTCGTTATTTTCTAAGATACGAAGACGAAGACAGGACAGTGTGATGACACTCAATCGTCATATCTGAAATGTAATTTTCAGTTTCTGCTTTTTTTATACTTGATACTCGTTATTTCCCAAGATACAAAACCGAAGACAGTACAGTGTGATGACACTCAATCGTAATATCTGAAATGTAATTTCCAGTTTCTGCTTTTTTCATAATTGATACTCGTTATTTTCTAAGATACGAAGACGGAAACAGTACAGTGTGATGACACTCAATCGTAATATCTGAAATGTAGTTTTCAGTTTCTGCTCTTTTTATACTTAATAATCGTTATTTTCCAAGATATAAAACCGAATACGGTACAGTGTGATCACACTAAATTGCAATATTTAAAATGTCATTTGAGTTTCTGGTCTTTTTATACCTGATAATCCTTATTTTCCAAGATACAAAACCGAATACGGTACAGTGTGATCACACTAAATTGCAATATTTGAAATGTAATTTCCAGTTTCTGCTCTTTTCATACTTGATACTCGTTATTTTCTAAGATACGGAGACGGAAACAGTACAGTGTGATGACACTCAATCGTAATATCTGAAATGTAATTCTCAGTTTCTACTCTATTTATACTCGATAATCGTTATTTCCTAAGATACAAAACCGAAGACAGTACAATGTGATGACACTCAATTGTAATATCTGAAATGTAATTTCCAGTTCCTGCTCTTTTCATACTTGATAATCGTTATTTTCTAATATACAAAACCGAATACGGTACAGTGTGATCACACGAAATTGCAATATTTAGAATGTAATTTTCCGTTTCTGCTCTTTTTATACTTGATACTCGTTATTTTCTAAGATACAAAACCGAAGACAGTACAGTGTGATGACACTCAATCGTAATATCTGAAATGTAATTTCCAGTTTCTGCTTTTTTCATAATTGATACTCGTTATTTTCTAAGATACGAAGACGGAAACAGTACAGTGTGATGACACTCAATCGTAATATCTGAAATGTAGTTTTCAGTTTCTGCTCTTTTTATACTTGATACTCGTTATTTCCTAAGATACAAATCCGAAGACGGTACAGTGTGATCACACTAAATTGCAATATTTGAAATGTAATTTTCTGTTTCTGCTCTTTTTATACTTGATACTCGTTATTTCCTAAGATAAAAAACCGAAGACAGTACAGTGTGATGACACTCAATCGTAATATCTGAAATGTAGTTTTCAGTTTCTGCTCTTTTTATACTTAATAATCGTTATTTTCCAAGATACAAAACCTAAGACGGTACAGTGTAATCACACTGAATTACAATACTTAAAATGCAATTTTCAGTTTCTGCTCTTTTTATACTTGATACTTGTTATTTTCTAAGATACAAAACCGAAAACAGTACAGTGTGATGACACTCAATCGTAATATCTGAAATGTAATACTCAGTTTCTACTCTTTTTATACTTAATAATCGTTATTTTCCAAGATACAAAACCGAATACGGTACAGTGTGATCACACTAAATTGCAATATTTGAAATGTAATTTCCAGTTTCTGCTCTTTTCATACTTGATACTCGTTATTTTCTAAGATACGAAGACGAAGACAGGACAGTGTGATGACACTCAATCGTAATATCTGAAATGTAATTTTCAGTTTCTGCTCTTTTTATACTTGATGATCCTCATTTCCTAAAATACAGAACGGAAGACAGTACAATGTGATGACACTCAATTGTAATATCTCAGATGTAATTTTCAGTTTCTGCTTTTTTTATACTTGATATGCGTTATTTTCCAAGATACAAAACCGAAGACGGTACAGTGTGATGACACTCAATCGTAATATCTGAAATGTAATACTCAGTTTCTACTCTGTTTATACTTGATAATCGTTATTTTCCAAGATACATAACCGAATACGGTACAGTTTAATCACACCAAATTGCAATACTCAAAATGTAATTGTCAGTTTCTGCTCTTTTTATACTTGATACTTGTTATTTTCTAAGATACAAAACCGAAGACAGTACAGTGTGATGACACTCAGTCGTAATATCTGAGATGTAATACTCAGTTCCTACTCTTTTTATACTTGATAATCTTTATTTTCCAAGATACAAAACCGAATACGGTACAATGTGATGACACTCAATTGTAATATCTGAAATGTAATTTTCAGTTTCTGCTCTTTTTATACATGATAATCCGTATTTTCTAAGATACAAAACCGAATACGGTACAGTGTGATCACACTAAATTGCAATATTTGAAATGTCATTTGAGCTTCTGCTCTTTTTATACTTGATACTCGTTATTTTCTAAGATACGAAGACGAAGACAGGACAGTGTGATGACACTCAATCGTAATATCTGAAATGTAATTTTCAGTTTCTGCTTTTTTTATACTTGATACTCGTTATTTCCCAAGATACAAAACCGAAGACAGTACAGTGTGATGACACTCAATCGTAATATCTGAAATGTAATTTCCAGTTTCTGCTTTTTTCATAATTGATACTCGTTATTTTCTAAGATACGAAGACGGAAACAGTACAGTGTGATGACACTCAATCGTAATATCTGAAATGTAGTTTTCAGTTTCTGCTCTTTTCATACTTGATACTCGTTATTTTCTAAGATACGGAGACGGAAACAGTACAGTGTGATGACACTCAATCGTAATATCTGAAATGTAATTCTCCGTATCTGTATTTTTCATACTTGATACTCGTTAATTTTGGAGCTACAAAACCTAAGACGGTACAGTGTAATCACACTGAATTGCAATACTTAAAATGCAATTTTCCGTTTCTGCTCTTTTTATACTTGATACTTGTTATTTTCTAAGATACAAAACCGAAAACAGTACAGTGTGATGACACTCAATCGTAATATCTGAAATGTAATACTCAGTTTCTACTCTTTTTATACTTAATAATCGTTATTTTCCAAGATACAAAACCGAATACGGTACAGTGTGATCACACTAAATTGCGATATTTAAAATGTCATTTGAGCTTCAGCTCTTTTTATACTTGATACTCGTTATTTTCTAAGATACGAAGACGAAGACAGGACAGTGTGATGACACTCAATCGTAATATCTGAAATGTAATTTTCAGTTTCTGCTTTTTTTATACTTGATACTCGTTATTTACCAAGATACAAAACCGAAGACAGTACAGTGTGATGACACTCAATCGTAATATCTGAAATGTAATTTCCAGTTTCTGCTTTTTTCATAATTGATACTCGTTATTTTCTAAGATACGCAGACGGAAACAGTACAGTGTGATGACACTCAATCGTAATATCTGAAATGTAGTTTTCAGTTTCTGCTCTTTTTATACTTAATAATCGTTATTTTCCAAGATACAAAACCGAATACGGTACAGTGTGATCACACTAAATTGCAATATTTAAAATGTCATTTGAGTTTCTGGTCTTTTTATACCTGATAATCCTTATTTTCCAAGATACAAAACCGAATACGGTACAGTGTGATCACACTAAATTGCAATATTTGAAATGTAATTTCCAGTTTCTGCTCTTTTCATACTTGATACTCGTTATTTTCTAAGATACGGAGACGGAAACAGTACAGTGTGATGACACTCAATCGTAATATCTGAAATGTAATTCTCAGTTTCTACTCTATTTATATTCGATAATCGTTATTTCCTAAGATACAAAACCGAAGACAGTACAATGTGATGACACTCAATTGTAATATCTGAAATGTAATTTCCAGTTCCTGCTCTTTTCATACTTGATAATCGTTATTTTCTAATATACAAAACCGAATACGGTACAGTGTGATCACACGAAATTGCAATATTTAGAATGTAATTTTCCGTTTCTGCTCTTTTTATACTTGATACTCGTTATTTTCTAAGACACAAAACCGAAGACAGTACAGTGTGATGACACTCAATCGTAATATCTGAAATGTAATTTCCAGTTTTTGCTTTTTTCATAATTGATACTCGTTATTTTCTAAGATACGAAGACGGAAACAGTACAGTGTGATGACACTCAATCGTAATATCTGAAATGTAGTTTTCAGTTTCTGCTCTTTTTATACTTAATAATCGTTATTTTCCAAGATACAAAACCGAATACCGTACAGTGTGATCACACTAAATTGCAATATTTAAAATGTCATTTGAGTTTCTGGTCTTTTTATACCTGATAATCCTTATTTTCCAAGATACAAAACCGAATACGGTACAGTGTGATCACACTAAATTGCAATATTTGAAATGTAATTTCCAGTTTCTGCTCTTTTCATACTTGATACTCGTTATTTTCTAAGATACGGAGACGGAAACAGTACAGTGTGATGACACTCAATCGTAATATCTGAAATGTAGTTTTCAGTTTCTGCTCTTTTTATACTTGATACTCGTTATTTCCTAAGATACAAATCCGAAGACGGTACAGTGTGATCACACTAAATTGCAATATTTGAAATGTAATTTTCTGTTTCTGCTCTTTTTATACTTGATACTCGTTATTTCCTAAGATAAAAAACCGAAGACAGTACAGTCCGATGACACTCAATCGTAATATCTGAAATGTAATTCTCAGTTTCTACTCTTTTTATACTTGATAATCCTTATTTCCTAAAATACAAAACGGAAGACAGTACAATGTGATGACACTCAATTGTAATATCTCAGATGTAATTTTCAGTTTCTGCTTCTTTTATACTTGATATGCGTTATTTTTCAAGATACAAAACCGAAGACGGTACAGTGTGATGACACTCAATCGTAATATCTGAAATGTAATACTCAGTTTCTACTCTGTTTATACTTGATAATCGTTATTTTCCAAGATACATAACCGAATACGGTACAGTTTAATCACACCAAATTGCAATACTCAAAATGTAATTGTCAGTTTCTGCTCTTTTTATACTTGATACTCGTTATTTTCTAAGATATGAAGACGAAGACAGGACAGTGTGATGACACTCAATCGTAATATCTGAAATGTAATTTTCAGTTTCTGCTTTTTTTATACTTGATACTCGTTATTTCCCAAGATACAAAACCGAAGACAGTACAGTGTGATGACACTCAATCGTAATATCTGAAATGTAATTTCCAGTTTCTGCTTTTTTCATAATTGATACTCGTTATTTTCTAAGATACGAAGACGGAAACAGTACAGTGTGATGACACTCAATCGTAATATCTGAAATGTAGTTTTCAGTTTCTGCTCTTTTCATACTTGATACTCGTTATTTTCTAAGATACGGAGACGGAAACAGTACAGTGTGATGACACTCAATCGTAATATCTGAAATGTAATTCTCCGTTTCTGTATTTTTCATACTTGATACTCGTTAATTTTGGAGCTACAAAACCTAAGACGGTACAGTGTAATCACACTGAATTGCAATACTTAAAATGCAATTTTCCGTTTCTGCTCTTTTTATACTTGATACTTGTTATTTTCTAAGATACAAAACCGAAAACAGTACAGTGTGATGACAGTCAATCGTAATATCTGAAATGTAATACTCAGTTTCTACTCTTTTTATACTTAATAATCGTTATTTTCCAAGATACAAAACCGAATACGGTACAGTGTGATCACACTAAATTGCGATATTTGAAATGTCATTTGAGACTCTGGTCGTTTTATACCTGATAATCCTTATTTTCCAAGATACAAAACCGAATACGGTACAGTGTGATCACACTCAATTGCAATATTTGAAATGTCATTTGAGCTTCAGCTCTTTTTATACTTGATACTCGTTATTTTCTAAGATACGAAGACGAAGACAGGACAGTGTGATGACACTCAATCGTAATATCTGAAATGTAATTTTCAGTTTCTGCTTTTTTTATACTTGATACTCGTCATTTCCCAAGATACAAAACCGAAGACAGTACAGTGTGATGACACTCAATCGTAATATCTGAAATGTAATTTCCAGTTTCTGCTTTTTTCGTAATTGATACTCGTTATTTTCTAAGATACGAAGACGGAAACAGTACAGTGTGATGACACTCAATCGTAATATCTGAAATGTAGTTTTCAGTTCCTGCTCTTTTTATACTTAATAATCGTTATTTTCCAAGATACAAAACCGAATACGGTACAGTGTGATCACACTAAATTGCAATATTTAAAATGTCATTTGAGTTTCTGGTCTTTTTATACCTGATAATCCTTATTTTCCAAGATACAAAACCGAATACGGTACAGTGTGATCTTACTTAATTGCAATATTTAAAATGTCATTTGAGTTTCTGTTCGTTTCATACCTGATAATCCTTATTTTCCAAGATACAAAACCGAAGACAGTACAGTGTGATGACACTCAATCGTAATATCTGAAATGTAATACTCAGTTTCTACTCTTTTTATACTTGATAATCCTTATTTTCCAAGATACAAAACCGAATACGGTACAATGTGATGACACTCAATTGTAATATCTGAAATGTAATTTTCAGTTTCTGCTCTTTTCATACTTGATACTCGTTATTTTCTAAGATACGAAGACGGAAACAGTACAGTGTGATGACACTCAATCGTAATATCTGTAATGTAGTTTTCAGTTTCTGCTCTTTTTATACTTGATAATCGTTATTTTTTAAGATACAAAACCGAATACGGTACAGTGTCATCACACCAAATTGCAATACTCAAAATGTAATTTTCAGTTCCTGCTCTTTTTATACTTGATATTTGTTATTTTCTAAGATACAAAACCGAAGACAGTACAGTGTGATGACACTCAATCGTAATATCTGAAATGTAATACTCAGTTTCTACTCTTTTTATACTTGATAATCCTTATTTTCCAAGATACAAAACCGAATACGGTACAATGTGATGACACTCAATTGTAATATCTGAAATGTAATTTTCAGTTTCTGCTCTTTTCATACTTGATACTCGTTATTTTCTAAGATACGAAGACGGAAACAGTACAGTGTGATGACACTCAATCGTAATATCTGAAATGTAGTTTTCAGTTTCTGCTCTTTTTATACTTGATAATCGTTATTTTTTAAAATACAAAACCGAATACGGTACAGTGTGATCACACTAAATTGCAATATTTAAAATGTCATTTGAGTTTCTGGTCGTTTTATACCTGATAATCCTTATTTTCCAAGATACAGAACCGAATACGGTACAGTGTGATCACACTAAATTGCAATATTTGAAATGTCATTTGAGCTTCAGCTCTTTTTATACTTGATACTTGTTATTTTCTAAGATACGAAGACGAAGACAGGACAGTGTGATGACACTCAATCGTAATATCTGAAATGTAATTTTCAGTTTCTGCTTTTTTTATACTTGATACTCGTCATTTCCCAAGATACAAAACCGAAGACAGTACAGTGTGATGACACTCAATCGTAATATCTGAAATGTAATTTCCAGTTTCTGCTTTTTTCATAATTGATACTCGTTATTTTCTAAGATACGAAGACGGAAACAGTACAGTGTGATGACACTCAATCGTAATATCTGAAATGTAGTTTTCAGTTTCTGCTCTTTTCATACTTGATACTCGTTATTTTCTAAGATACGGAGACGGAAACAGTACAGTGTGATGACACTCAATCGTAATATCTGAAATGTAATTCTCCGTTTCTGTATTTTTCATACTTGATACTCGTTAATTTTGGAGCTACAAAACCTAAGACGGTACAGTGTAATCACACTGAATTGCAATACTTAAAATGCAATTTTCCGTTTCTGCTCTTTTTATACTTGATACTTGTTATTTTCTAAGATACAAAACCGAAAACAGTACAGTGTGATGACACTCAATCGTAATATCTGAAATGTAATACTCAGTTTCTACTCTTTTTATACTTAATAATCGTTATTTTCCAAGATACAAAACCGAATACGGTACAGTGTGATCCCCCAAAAAGCACCTCCGGTGCAAAAACCTTTCGCCAAGTACATTAATGTGACTATTAATACTCGTACAAAAAAAGATTCGAAATCATGGATGCTACTGCCAAGTACCTGTATCACATTTATTTTTTATTATTCACTACAGAACTATGGAAATTAGATACTATTATTGCCTGGACGTAGCGCCGAGTACTTACCCCTCAATTTATGTCGATCGCGTTATTGAGACTCAACGTAGTTTTTCTAATCAAGGTAAAACCACATTTCAAAAAATTAAACATTTCAAAATTATATAAAAAAAAAAAAAAAAATCAATTTGGAGTACGTGGTACTTGGCGGGCTGATATTTCATAACACTATAGGATTCTACGAAAGGCCCGCCAAGTCCCACTACCTCCAAATTAATTTTTTTTTTTTTTTTATATAATTTTGAAATGTTTAATTTTTTGAAATGTGGTTTTACCTTGATTAGAAAAACTACGTTGAGTCTCAATAACGCGATCGACATAAATTGAGGGGTAAGTACTCGGCGCTACGTCCAGGCAATAATAGTATCTAATTTCCATAGTTCTGTAGTGAATAATAAAAAATAAATGTGATACAGGTACTTGGCAGTAGCATCCATGATTTCGAATCTTTTTTTGTACGAGTATTAATAGTCACATTAATGTACTTGGCGAAAGGTTTTTGCACCGGAGGTGCTTTTTGGGGGATCTCACTCCTTTTTGTAGAATTTGATTTGATTTTTTCTCGTTCGTAATGAATAGGATACATTTTATTTTCTTACTGTACATGTTTAATATTACATCTTTACCACTTGAACTCAACTACTAACTATTAGCTTATTTGTCAACGATACGCGATCTCTTTTCTTTATATTGGGTGTGTATGTATGCCCTCATTTTTAAATGAACTAGAAAAATCGTATTACAACCACAATATTAACGAATCGCTAGGGTACTCCTTAATAAGATTCGTCGACTGGTTCGCTAAAAGAAGTCGATGAATTGTAATACACTTGCATTGCATTACATATTGCGAATTTAATTCAGTATCGATAATTCGCAAACAATATCTTCGATCAAGTCATCCTGGCTTTTGAGCCATAATACCAGCAACGTTAACCCTGCGTGCAACCCTCCTCCTTTTTCATCCGGGCTTGGGACCGACAATGGCGGAGTTACTTGCACACAGGGTTATAGTTGCTGTTCATTGTAGGGTAGAGTGAATACGGTTAAAACGCGGGGTCGGTTAAAACAACGCTAAAACTCAAAAAACTAATAAAGATAGTAAAGTAAATCAAGTAAATAAATAAACAGTAAATAAAGCCGCTATTTTCTGTCCTTGTATCCCCCCACCATCTCTATATTAGTTTTTGAGTTATTAACGCTGCTTCAACCGACCCCGCGTTTCAACCGTACCCAGTCTACCCCATTCTTTTCTGAGCATCGGTTCTGAATTATAATAATATAAAAATTATATAATGTATCGTATTTCTAGTTCTATTTTGACTAATTCTTAACTTAACTTTCGGATAACGGGAGCGACCCTGCGAGATTTACATACATGAATAAACAAATGAATGAATAAATACATAAATAACTAATTAAATAGATGAATAAATAAATGACTAAACAAATAAATAAATTACTGTAGTGACGTTTGTTGTAAGGAGAATGCTTAAAAATTTGATTATTTGTGAAACACGGCGACATGAAATCATGAATATTGGTCTACATAATATGAAAAATAAAATATACATAAATGTCCATCATTCCTGAATCGTCTAGCGCTGCGAATAACCTTCGTTCATTATCTGGATTTGGGACCGGCAATGCAAACGGAATTACTTGCACGCACCGCTATGGTGGCTGCTCATTGTGACATATTTTGAACATCAGTAATAAAGTATAATTGTGTATCTACACATTTTTATCGATGGAATCAGTTCTGTTGTAAGAAAAATATGTAAGCATCCTTAGCATTCTTTATCCACTTCTGATTTGTAACTATAACGTCATCGACATGTTTCCAAGCAGATTTTCCATCTCGTAGCATGCAAGTATAATGGCCTTCTTCGGTACTTGGACCATGATGGAATATTGCACTACTGACCTCGTATTTCTTTGCGCAGAATATTGGTTTATCTGTAGGAATAGCTTTTATACTGTAGTCAGTTATTTTCGTTATCCGTCCATCCTGTACGGAAGTTAATATGAGCTGGATAATCAAACAGCTGCTCACCGATGATACATTCGTTTTTATTTGTATATTTTCCGATCTACAACTATTGCAGACTGATCCTTCGGCACTTTTCCACCCTGAAAAATTGGAACTAATTATCTCCGATAAAGTGGGATTTTTCTTACGAGATGTGGGCAAAGCGAGTGGCAATATATAACTCGCATCGGTTATCGCTTTGCTATAGCCACAGTCATTGCACCGTACTATTGTGGTTAATTCGTGTTCCAGTATCTTTCGTAAATCATCGCATTTCGAAAGAAGACTGGTTATGAATTCTGGCGCATCTTGCTGCAAATTCAAAGTGAATTGTTCACCTGCAAGTCTCCTAGCGGGTAAAACATTTCCTGGTGCATGTGACTCTTTATAACTATCAATCAACATTCTCATAACATCGTTTTCGTTTCGGGAGGACAAACAATCTCGCATGTAGGTACAGTGAAATATACACTGAATAGTAGCGTTGGCGTAACAAGAAACATGATCTTCATTCTGAAAGCCTTTTATCTGCCACGTGCGATTGTAGTCTTTTTCTTCTATCAGGTCTTGACATGTAGATACATTTTTCGGAATAGACCATTGGCGGTCTTGAACTTTCCGGGCACGTATCGACGTGGCAGTCATCATCGCAAGGTCCGGCCGATATTCTTGTCTCAATCTGTTGTACTCTAAAATAGCTGATGTATCTGCTAATACAGAATGAGGGTCGTAATTGATCAAATGCAATCCCTGTAATGAAGTTACTCGTGAAAGAGCAACGTACACTTGTCCAGAAGAAAAAACAGAATTACCAGCATCGATAACGGCATTCGTTAAACTCAGACCCTGGCTCTTGTGAATTGTAATTCCATAACTGAGGCAAATAGGAAATTGTTTTCTGATAACAAAAGCTCCTTCCATTGCCTCGAACTTAACGTTAACGCGCTCTATAATGTGCTCGACTCCTGTTACTAGGACAACCCGTACTGTCTCTACGTCATTGGTATCAATAGCTCGTGATATCGATGTAATTCTACCAATTGTACCATTTACGAGACCTAAAGTAACATCAATATTACGTCTGATCATTATTTTTGCTCCTATTTTTATGGTAATTATTCTGGCAAGCCCAGCAGTTCGAGAACTATCCTCGTCATTCGTAGTCAACATTTTTTGCAACTTCTTCTTGAAACACGGACGGCAATCAACCGTATCGTGAGCTAGCAATTGTATCTCTTCGGTTTGTATCTTATTCAACATAGCTTCATTAAGCACATCGCACATCCGACAAGTGGGAAGCAAACAGACTGTGTCGTTGAGTAGATTATTTATGTAGGGAAGGAGCGGGCAAACTAGGCACCCTAAGAAATTTACGCTTCAAATAGAGATTTGAAGGAATGGATGTCCAAATTTTCACCGAAGAACCATGGTCTGACTGATATCGAGTGTTGAATGTCCTCATCTGAAGAGTTCGCAACTGCGGGCAAAATGGACACTTAAAGAAAGCGACCTCTAAATATTGTCCAATGTTGTCAAGTTTCTGCACAGATTTTTTCTTTTTGATTCCTCATAACTTTATTCGTGTGCCCATGAAAAACAAGAACGAAAAAAAAACAATCCACCCTAATGGGCACCCTATAATATTGTCGAAATTTTTCAAAATTGAAAAATCTTCTGAATTTATTCTCGTATTTACTTTGGAATACTTTTTACTGTTCTACTGTGTTACTTTTCCTTACCCATTTTTGCCACCTTTCCGAAAGTTGTCAAGATGTGTAGTTGATTTGGTGTTCTAAGTTTGCTAGAGCAAGTAAATAATGAAATTCGAAACGTTTTTCAATTTTGAAGTACGAAATTTTTTTAAGGATGCCCATCTGGCCCGCCCCTCTTTCCTATATCTCTTCCAATTTTTTTATGTTCTTTTTACTTTTTATTCACTATACAGATTTCGTGACTTTCTCCTATCATTCTTCTACATTAAAATTTTTTTTCAATACACATACTGCCATCCGCAAGGAGTTTTTGGCATTGGTGCAGAGAAAAGTCTCTGCGAAAGGTTTCTTGCGCATGCACTCTCAACTCAGAGGATTAAAATTTTTTCTCAATGCACATACTACCATCTGCAAGTAGTTTTTGGTAGCGGTGCACAGAAAAGTCTCTGCGAAAGGTTCCTTGCGCATACACTCTCAACTCAGAGGATGAAAATTTTTTTTCAATACACATACTGCCATCCACAAGGAGTTTTTGGCAGCGGTGCACAGAAAAGTCTCTGCGAAAGGTTTCTTAGGCATGCACTCTCAACCCACAGGATTAAAATTTTTTCCTAATACACATACTACCATCTGCAAGTAGTTTTGGGCAGCGGTGCACAGAAAAGTCTCTGCGAAAGGTTTCTTGCGCATGCACTCTCAACTCAGAGGATTGAAATTTTCTTTCAGTACATATACTGCCATCCGCAGGGAGTTTTTGGCAGCGGTGCACAGAAAAGTCTCTGCGAAAGGTTTCTTGGGCATGCACTTTCAACTCAGAGGATTGAATTTTTTTTTCAATACACATACTACCATAATCTGAAATTTGATGCAGGGAATTTTTGATTACAATTTTTTTAGTATTTTGAAAACCGTTAAAATCGTTTTTATTAAAATTTCATCGAAGTCTCCCCTTAAAAGCTAGTCTGTGCGCGAAAATAGTTTATCATAGACTATGACGTAGCCGGTCCTGGAGAATTTACAAAACGTCAACAGCTTTGTCAATAATCATCGATAAAATATTACGATTAATGTAACAGATTTCACATAACCTCAAAGTCTTGTCAGGTAAGCGAATCATAATTGAGTAGATATTATGTATTGTTCATGTATAGGACACCGGGAATAATTTCAACAATTTTCTACTTCTTCTGAATAATTCCAAACTTTGTTTCGCAAATGAAGCTACCCGTATACACGTAATCTTTGAACCATATTTCTCATCTGTCACGACATTTCCCATAACGGCCATATGCCCGGGCATGCGCCATGGACGGCAGAACCACTCACAGCACTCTCTATGTAGTTTTATCTGACAGAGAGGACGTTCTAGTATAGCGGCACGGCGTGGAACTTTTGACTAAAGCTATTTATAGAACGGCATGCTGGATGACCATTGTGAATTCGGACTCAAACGTTATAGTGTAAAATCGTCGACCAAATGAAAAAACGATCATAACTCAGCTCTCCGTGGACCGATCGGGTCGATTTTGGGCTCAAATTAAAGCTGAGTGAATCCTCATTCCAAATATTAAGCGCAAATCATTCAATATGATTGATAAATACGATTACTGAGATCGTCATTTTATCCCCACTCCGCCGGAAAGCAGCCGTCGCGGTAAAGATACTCTGTCGTCGACGCGCTCCTTTTTAATGTACTTGGCGCGAGACTCTACCGAGTCTCTTGATATTACGATTGAGTGTCATCACACTGTACTGTCTTCGGTTTTGTATCTTAGAAAATAACAAATATCAAGTATAAAAAGAGCAGGAACTGAAAATTACATTTTGAGTATTGCAATTTGGTGTGATGACACTGTACCGTATTCGGTTTTGTATCTTAGAAAATAACGATTATCAAGTATAAAAAGAGCAGAAACTGAAAACTACATTTCAGATATTACGATTGAGTGTCATCACACTGTACTGTTTCCGTCTTCGTATCTTAGAAAATAACGAGTATCAAGTATGAAAAGAGCAGAAACTGGAAATGACATTTTAAATATTGCAATTTAGTGTGATCACACTGTACCGTATTCGGTTTTGTATCTTGGAAAATAAGGATTATCAGGTAGAAAAAGACCAGAAACTTAAATGACATTTCAAATATTGCAATTTAGTGTGATCACACTGTACCGTATTCGGTTTTGTATCTTGGAAAATAACGATTATTAAGTATGAAAAGAGCAGAAACTGAAAATTACATTTCAGATATTACGATTGAGTGTCATCACACTGTCCTGTCTTCGTCTTTGTATCTTAGAAAATAACGAGTATCAAGTATAAAGAGAGCAGAAACTCGAATGACATTTCAAATATTGCAATTAAGTAAGATCACACTGTACCGTATTCGGTTTTGTATCGTAGGAAATAACGAGTATCAAGTATAAAAAGAGCAGAAACTGAAAACTACATTTCAGATATTACGATTGAGTGTCATCACACTGTACTGTTTCCGTCTTCGTATCTTAGAAAATAACGAGTATCAAGTATGAAAAGAGCAGAAACTGGAAATGACATTTTAAATATTGCAATTTAGTGTGATCACACTGTACCGTATTCGGTTTTGTATCTTGGAAAATAAGGATTATCAGGTAGAAAAAGACCAGAAACTTAAATGACATTTCAAATATTGCAATTTAGTGTGATCACACTGTACCGTATTCGGTTTTGTATCTTGGAAAATAACGATTATTAAGTATGAAAAGAGCAGAAACTGAAAATTACATTTCAGATATTACGATTGAGTGTCATCACACTGTCCTGTCTTCGTCTTTGTATCTTAGAAAATAACGAGTATCAAGTATAAAGAGAGCAGAAACTCGAATGACATTTCAAATATTGCAATTAAGTAAGATCACACTGTACCGTATTCGGTTTTGTATCGTAGGAAATAACGAGTATCAAGTATAAAAAGAGCAGAAACTGAAAACTACATTTCAGATATTACGATTGAGTGTCATCACACTGTACTGTTTCCGTCTTCGTATCTTAGAAAATAACGAGTATCAATTATGAAAAAAGCAGAAACTGGAAATTACATTTCAGATATTACGATTGAGTGTCATCACACTGTACTGTCTCCGGTTTTGTATCTTAGAAAATACGGATTATCATGTATAAAAAGAGCAGAAACTGAAGATTACATTTCAGATATTACAATTGAGTGTCATCACATTGTACCGTATTCGGTTTTGTATCTTGGAAAATAAGGATTATCAAGTATAAAAAGAGTAGAAACTGAGTATTGTATTTCAGATATTACGATTGAGTGTCATCACACTGTACTGTCTTCGGTTTTGTATCTTAGAAAATAAGAAATATCAAGTATAAAAAGAGCAGGAACTGAAAATGACATTTTGAGTATTGCAATTTGGTGTGATGACACTGTACCGTATTCGGTTTTGTATCTTAGAAAATAACGATTATCAAGTATAAAAAGAGCAGAAACTGAAAACTACATTTCAGATATTACGATTGAGTGTCATCACACTGTACTGTTTCCGTCTTCGTATCTTAGAAAATAACGAGTATCAAGTATGAAAAGAGCAGAAACTGGAAATTACATTTTAAATATTGCAATTGAGTGTGATCACACTGTACCGTATTCGGTTTTGTATCTTGGAAAATAAGGATTATCAGGTAGAAAAAGACCAGAAACTTAAATGACATTTCAAATATTGCAATTTAGTGTGATCACACTGTACCGTATTCGGTTTCGTATCTTGGAAAATAACGATTATTAAGTATGAAAAGAGCAGAAACTGAAAATTACATTTCAGATATTACGATTGAGTGTCATCACACTGTCCTGTCTTCGTCTTTGTATCTTAGAAAATAACGAGTATCAAGTATAAAGAGAGCAGAAACTCGAATGACATTTCAAATATTGCAATTAAGTAAGATCACACTGTACCGTATTCGGTTTTGTATCGTAGGAAATAACGAGTATCAAGTATAAAAAGAGCAGAAACTGAAAACTACATTTCAGATATTACGATTGAGTGTCATCACACTGTACTGTTTCCGTCTTCGTATCTTAGAAAATAACGAGTATCAATTATGAAAAAAGCAGAAACTGGAAATTACATTTCAGATATTACGATTGAGTGTCATCACACTGTACTGTCTCCGGTTTTGTATCTTAGAAAATAACGAGTATCAAGTATCAAAAGAGCAGAAACTGAAAATTACATTTTAAATATTGCAATTTAGTGTGATCACACTGTACCGTATTCGGTTTTGTATCTTAGAAAATACGGATTATCATGTATAAAAAGAGCAGAAACTGAAAATTACATTTCAGATATTACAATTGAGTGTCATCACATTGTACCGTATTCGGTTTTGTATCTTGGAAACTAAGGATTGTCAAGTATAAAAAGAGTAGAAACTGAGTATTACATTTCAGATATTACGATTGAGTGTCATCACACTGTACTGTCTTCGGTTTTGTATCTTAGAAAATAACGAGTATTAAGTATAAAGAGAGCAGAAACTCAAATGACATTTCAAATATTGCAATTAAGTAAGATCACACTGTACCGTATTCGGTTTTGTATCGTAGGAAATAACGAGTATCAAGTATAAAAAGAGCAGAAACTGAAAACTACATCTCAGATATTACGATTGAGTGTCATCACACTGTACTGTTTCCGTTTTCGTATCTTAGAAAATAACGAGTATCAAGTATAAAGAGAGCAGAAACTCAAATGACATTTTGAATATTGCAATTAAGTGTGATCACACTGTACCGTATTCGGTTTTGTATCTTGGAAAATAACGATTATTAAGTATAAAAAGAGCAGAAACTGAAAATTACATTTCAGATATTACGATTGAGTGTCATCACACTGTCCTGTCTTCGTCTTCGTATCTTAGAAAATAACGAGTATCAAGTATAAAAAGAGCAGAAACTCAAATGACATTTCAAATATTGCAATTTAGTGTGATCACACTGTACCGTATTCGGTTTTGTATCTTGGAAAATAACGATTATTAAGTATAAAAAGAGTAGAAACTGAGTATGACATTTCAGATATTACGATTGAGTGTCATCACACTGTACTGTTTTCGGTTTTGTATCTTAGAAAATAACAAGTATCAAGTATAAAAAGAGCAGAAACTGAAAATTGCATTTTAAGTATTGCAATTCAGTGTGATCACACTGTACCGTATTCGGTTTTGTATCTTAGAAAATACGGATTATCATGTATAAAAAGAGCAGAAACTGAAGATTACATTTCAGATATTACAATTGAGTTTCATCACATTGTACTGTATTCGGTTTTGTATCTTGGAAAATAAGGATTATCAAGTATAAAAAGAGTAGAAACTGAGTATTGTATTTCAGATATTACGATTGAGTGTCATCACACTGTACTGTCTTCGGTTTTGTATCTTAGAAAATAACAAATATCAAGTATAAAAAGAGCAGGAACTGAAAATTACATTTTGAGTATTGCAATTTGGTGTGATGACACTGTACCGTATTCGGTTTTGTATCTTAGAAAATAACGATTATCAAGTATAAAAAGAGCAGAAACTGAAAACTACATTTCAGATATTACGATTGAGTGTCATCACACTGTACTGTTTCCGTCTTCGTATCTTAGAAAATAACGAGTATCAAGTATGAAAAGAGCAGAAACTGGAAATTACATTTTAAATATTGCAATTTAGTGTGATCACACTGTACCGTATTCGGTTTTGTATCTTGGAAAATAAGGATTATCAGGTAGAAAAAGACCAGAAACTTAAATGACATTTCAAATATTGCAATTTAGTGTGATCACACTGTACCGTATTCGGTTTTGTATCTTGGAAAATAACGATTATTAAGTATGAAAAGAGCAGAAACTGAAAATTACATTTCAGATATTACGATTGAGTGTCATCACACTGTCCTGTCTTCGTCTTTGTATCTTAGAAAATAACGAGTATCAAGTATAAAGAGAGCAGAAACTCGAATGACATTTCAAATATTGCAATTAAGTAAGATCACACTGTACCGTATTCGGTTTTGTATCGTAGGAAATAACGAGTATCAAGTATAAAAAGAGCAGAAACTGAAAACTACATTTCAGATATTACGATTGAGTGTCATCACACTGTACTGTTTCCGTCTTCGTATCTTAGAAAATAACGAGTATCAATTATGAAAAAAGCAGAAACTGGAAATTACATTTCAGATATTACGATTGAGTGTCATCACACTGTACTGTCTCCGGTTTTGTATCTTAGAAAATAACGAGTATCAAGTATCAAAAGAGCAGAAACTGAAAATTACATTTTAAATATTGCAATTTAGTGTGATCACACTGTACCGTATTCGGTTTTGTATCTTAGAAAATACGGATTATCATGTATAAAAAGAGCAGAAACTGAAGATTACATTTCAGATATTACAATTGAGTGTCATCACATTGTACCGTATTCGGTTTTGTATCTTGGAAAATAAGGATTATCAAGTATAAAAAGAGTAGAAACTGAGTATTGTATTTCAGATATTACGATTGAGTGTCGTCACACTGTACTGTCTTCGGTTTTGTATCTTAGAAAATAAGAAATATCAAGTATAAAAAGAGCAGGAACTGAAAATGACATTTTGAGTATTGCAATTTGGTGTGATGACACTGTACCGTATTCGGTTTTGTATCTTAGAAAATAACGATTATCAAGTATAAAAAGAGCAGAAACTGAAAACTACATTTCAGATATTACGATTGAGTGTCATCACACTGTACTGTTTCCGTCTTCGTATCTTAGAAAATAACGAGTATCAAGTATGAAAAGAGCAGAAACTGGAAATTACATTTTAAATATTGCAATTTAGTGTGATCACACTGTACCGTATTCGGTTTTGTATCTTGGAAAATAAGGATTATCAGGTAGAAAAAGACCAGAAACTTAAATGACATTTCAAATATTGCAATTTAGTGTGATCACACTGTACCGTATTCGGTTTCGTATCTTGGAAAATAACGATTATTAAGTATGAAAAGAGCAGAAACTGAAAATTACATTTCAGATATTACGATTGAGTGTCATCACACTGTCCTGTCTTCGTCTTTGTATCTTAGAAAATAACGAGTATCAAGTATAAAGAGAGCAGAAACTCGAATGACATTTCAAATATTGCAATTAAGTAAGATCACACTGTACCGTATTCGGTTTTGTATCGTAGGAAATAACGAGTATCAAGTATAAAAAGAGCAGAAACTGAAAACTACATTTCAGATATTACGATTGAGTGTCATCACACTGTACTGTTTCCGTCTTCGTATCTTAGAAAATAACGAGTATCAATTATGAAAAAAGCAGAAACTGGAAATTACATTTCAGATATTACGATTGAGTGTCATCACACTGTACTGTCTCCGGTTTTGTATCTTAGAAAATAACGAGTATCAAGTATAAAAAGAGCAGAAACTGAAAACTACATCTCAGATATTACGATTGAGTGTCATCACACTGTACTGTTTCCGTTTTCGTATCTTAGAAAATAACGAGTATCAAGTATAAAGAGAGCAGAAACTCAAATGACATTTTGAATATTGCAATTAAGTGTGATCACACTGTACCGTATTCGGTTTTGTATCTTGGAAAATAACGATTATTAAGTATAAAAAGAGCAGAAACTGAAAATTACATTTCAGATATTACGATTGAGTGTCATCACACTGTCCTGTCTTCGTCTTCGTATCTTAGAAAATAACGAGTATCAAGTATAAAAAGAGCAGAAACTCAAATGACATTTCAAATATTGCAATTTAGTGTGATCACACTGTACCGTATTCGGTTTTGTATCTTGGAAAATAAGGATTATCAAGTATAAAAAGAGTAGAAACTGAGTATTACAATTCAGATATTACGATTGAGTGTCATCACACTGTACTGTCTTCGGTTTTGTATCTTAGAAAATAACGAGTATCAAGTATAAAAAGAGCAGAAACTGAAAATTACATTTTAAATATTGCAATTTAGTGTGATCACACTGTACCGTATTCGGTTTTGTATCTTAGAAAATACGGATTATCATGTATAAAAAGAGCAGAAACTGAAGATTACATTTCAGATATTACAATTGAGTGTCATCACATTGTACTGTATTCGGTTTTGTATCTTGGAAAATAAGGATTATCAAGTATAAAAAGAGTAGAAACTGAGTATTGTATTTCAGATATTACGATTGAGTGTCATCACACTGTACTGTCTTCGGTTTTGTATCTTAGAAAATAACAAATATCAAGTATAAAAAGAGCAGGAACTGAAAATTACATTTTGAGTATTGCAATTTGGTGTGATGACACTGTACCGTATTCGGTTTTGTATCTTAGAAAATAACGATTATCAAGTATAAAAAGAGCAGAAACTGAAAACTACATTTCAGATATTACGATTGAGTGTCATCACACTGTACTGTTTCCGTCTTCGTATCTTAGAAAATAACGAGTATCAAGTATGAAAAGAGCAGAAACTGGAAATTACATTTTAAATATTGCAATTTAGTGTGATCACACTGTACCGTATTCGGTTTTGTATCTTGGAAAATAAGGATTATCAGGTAGAAAAAGACCAGAAACTTAAATGACATTTCAAATATTGCAATTTAGTGTGATCACACTGTACCGTATTCGGTTTTGTATCTTGGAAAATAACGATTATTAAGTATGAAAAGAGCAGAAACTGAAAATTACATTTCAGATATTACGATTGAGTGTCATCACACTGTCCTGTCTTCGTCTTTGTATCTTAGAAAATAACGAGTATCAAGTATAAAGAGAGCAGAAACTCGAATGACATTTCAAATATTGCAATTAAGTAAGATCACACTGTACCGTATTCGGTTTTGTATCGTAGGAAATAACGAGTATCAAGTATAAAAAGAGCAGAAACTGAAAACTACATTTCAGATATTACGATTGAGTGTCATCACACTGTACTGTTTCCGTCTTCGTATCTTAGAAAATAACGAGTATCAATTATGAAAAAAGCAGAAACTGGAAATTACATTTCAGATATTACAATTGAGTGTCATCACATTGTACCGTATTCGGTTTTGTATCTTGGAAAATAAGCATTATCAAGTATAAAAAGAGTAGAAACTGAGTATTGTATTTCAGATATTACGATTGAGTGTCATCACACTGTACTGTCTTCGGTTTTGTATCTTAGAAAATAAGAAATATCAAGTATAAAAAGAGCAGGAACTGAAAATGACATTTTGAGTATTGCAATTTGGTGTGATGACACTGTACCGTATTCGGTTTTGTATCTTAGAAAATACGGATTATCATGTATAAAAAGAGCAGAAACTGAAGATTACATTTCAGATATTACAATTGAGTGTCATCACATTGTACCGTATTCGGTTTTGTATCTTGGAAAATAAGGATTATCAAGTATAAAAAGAGTAGAAACTGAGTATTGTATTTCAGATATTACGATTGAGTGTCATCACACTGTACTGTCTTCGGTTTTGTATCTTAGAAAATAAGAAATATCAAGTATAAAAAGAGCAGGAACTGAAAATGACATTTTGAGTATTGCAATTTGGTGTGATGACACTGTACCGTATTCGGTTTTGTATCTTAGAAAATAACGATTATCAAGTATAAAAAGAGCAGAAACTGAAAACTACATTTCAGATATTACGATTGAGTGTCATCACACTGTACTGTTTCCGTCTTCGTATCTTAGAAAATAACGAGTATCAAGTATGAAAAGAGCAGAAACTGGAAATTACATTTTAAATATTGCAATTTAGTGTGATCACACTGTACCGTATTCGGTTTTGTATCTTGGAAAATAAGGATTATCAGGTAGAAAAAGACCAGAAACTTAAATGACATTTCAAATATTGCAATTGAGTGTGATCACACTGTACCGTATTCGGTTTCGTATCTTGGAAAATAACGATTATTAAGTATGAAAAGAGCAGAAACTGAAAATTACATTTCAGATATTACGATTGAGTGTCATCACACTGTCCTGTCTTCGTCTTTGTATCTTAGAAAATAACGAGTATCAAGTATAAAGAGAGCAGAAACTCGAATGACATTTCAAATATTGCAATTAAGTAAGATCACACTGTACCGTATTCGGTTTTGTATCGTAGGAAATAACGAGTATCAAGTATAAAAAGAGCAGAAACTGAAAACTACATTTCAGATATTACGATTGAGTGTCATCACACTGTACTGTTTCCGTCTTCGTATCTTAGAAAATAACGAGTATCAATTATGAAAAAAGCAGAAACTGGAAATTACATTTCAGATATTACGATTGAGTGTCATCACACTGTACTGTCTCCGGTTTTGTATCTTAGAAAATAACGAGTATCAAGTATAAAAAGAGCAGAAACTGAAAACTACATCTCAGATATTACGATTGAGTGTCATCACACTGTACTGTTTCCGTTTTCGTATCTTAGAAAATAACGAGTATCAAGTATAAAGAGAGCAGAAACTCAAATGACATTTTGAATATTGCAATTAAGTGTGATCACACTGTACCGTATTCGGTTTTGTATCTTGGAAAATAACGATTATTAAGTATAAAAAGAGCAGAAACTGAAAATTACATTTCAGATATTACGATTGAGTGTCATCACACTGTCCTGTCTTCGTCTTCGTATCTTAGAAAATAACGAGTATCAAGTATAAAAAGAGCAGAAACTCAAATGACATTTCAAATATTGCAATTTAGTGTGATCACACTGTACCGTATTCGGTTTTGTATCTTGGAAAATAACGATTATTAAGTATAAAAAGAGTAGAAACTGAGTATGACATTTCAGATATTACGATTGAGTGTCATCACACTGTACTGTTTTCGGTTTTGTATCTTAGAAAATAACAAGTATCAAGTATAAAAAGAGCAGAAACTGAAAATTGCATTTTAAGTATTGCAATTCAGTGTGATTACACTGTACCGTCTTAGGTTTTGTAGCTCCAAAATTAACGAGTATCAAGTATGAAGAATACAGAAACGGAGAATTACATTTCAGATATTACGATTGAGTGTCATTACACTGTACTGTCCTCGGTTTTGTATCTTAGAAAATAACGAGTATCAAGTATGAAAAGAGCAGAAACTGAAAATTACATTTCAGATATTACGATTGAGTGTCATCACACTGTCCTGTCTTCGTCTTCGTATCTTAGAAAATAACGAGTATCAAGTATAAAGAGAGCAGAAACTCAAATGACATTTCAAATATTGCAATTAAGTAAGATCACACTGTACCGTATTCGGTTTTGTATCGTAGGAAATAACGAGTATCAAGTATAAAAAGAGCAGAAACTGAAAACTACATTTCAGATATTACGATTGAGTGTCATCACACTGTACTGTTTCCGTCTTCGTATCTTAGAAAATAACGAGTATCAATTATGAAAAAAGCAGAAACTGGAAATTACATTTCAGATATTACGATTGAGTGTCATCACACTGTACTGTCTTCGGTTTTGTATCTTAGAAAATAACGAGTATCAAGTATAAAAAGAGCAGAAACAGAAAATTACATTTCAAATATTGCAATTTAGTGTGATCACACTGTACCGTCTTCGGTTTTGTATCTTAGGAAATAACGAGTATCAAGTATAAAAAGAGCAGAAACTGAAAACTACATTTCAGATATTACGATTGAGTGTCATCACACTGTACTGTTTCCGTCTCCGTATCTTAGAAAATAACGAGTATCGAGTATGAAAAGAGCAGAAACTGGAAATTACATTTCAAATATTGCAATTTAGTGTGATCACACTGTACCGTATTCGGTTTTGTATCTTGGAAAATAAAAATTATCAGGTAGAAAAAGACCAGAAACTCAAATGACATTTCAAATATTGCAATTTAGTGTGATCACACTGTACCGTATTCGGTTTTGTATCTTGGAAAATAACGATTATTGAGTATAGAAAGAGTAGAAACTGAGTATTACATTTCAGATATTACGATTGAGTGTCATCACACTGTACTGTTTTCGGTTTTGTATCTTAGAAAATAACAAGTATCAAGTATAAAAAGAGCAGAAACTGAAAATTGCATTTGAAGTATTGCAATTCAGTGTGATTACACTGTACCGTCTTAGGTTTTGTAGCTCCAAAATTAACGAGTATCAAGTATGAAGAAAACAGAAACGGAGAATTACATTTCAGATATTACGATTGAGTGTCATTACACTGTACTGTCTTCGGTTTTGTATCTTAGGAAATAACGATTATCAAGTATGAAAAGAGCAGAAACTGAAAATTACATTTCAGATATCACGATTGAGTGTCATCACACTGTACTGTCTTCGGTTTTGTATCTTAGAAAATAACGAGTATCAAGTATAAAAAGAGCAGAAACGGAAAATTACATTCTAAATATTGCAATTTCGTGTGATCACACTGTACCGTATTCGGTTTTGTATATTAGAAAATAACGAGTATCAAGTATGAAAAGAGCAGAAACTGAAAACTACATTTCAGATATTACGATTGAGTGTCATCACACTGTACTGTTTCCGTCTTCGTATCTTAGAAAATAACGAGTATCAATTATGAAAAAAGCAGAAACTGGAAATTACATTTCAGATATTACGATTGAGTGTCATCACACTGTACTGTCTTCGGTTTTGTATCTTGGAAAATAACGAGTATCAAGTATAAAAAAAGCAGAAACTGAAAATTACATTTCAGATATTACGATTGAGTGTCATCACACTGTCCTGTCTTCGTCTTCGTATCTTAGAAAATAACGAGTATCAAGTATAAAAAGAGCAGAAGCTCAAATGACATTTCAAATATCGCAATTTAGTGTGAACACACTGTACCGTATTCGGTTTTGTATGTCAGAAAATACGGATTATCATGTATAAAAAGAGCAGAAACTGAAAATTACATTTCAGATATTACAATTGAGTGTCATCACATTGTACCGTATTCGGTTTTGTATCTTGGAAAATAAGGATTATCAAGTATAAAAAGAGTAGAAACTGAGTATTACAATTCAGATATTACGATTGAGTGTCATCACACTGTACTGTCTTCGGTTTTGTATCTTAGAAAATAACAAGTATCAAGTATAAAAAGAGCAGAAACTGACAATTACATTTTGAGTATTGCAGTTTGGTGTGATTAAACTGTACCGTATTCGGTTATGTATCTTGGAAAATAACGATCATCAAGTATAAACAGAGTAGAAACTGAGTATTACATTTCAGATATTACGATTGAGTGTCATCACACTGTACCGTCTTCGGTTTTGTATCTTGGAAAATAACGCATATCAAGTATAAAAAAAGCAGAAACTGAAAATTACATCTTAGATATTACAATTGAGTGTCATCACATTGTACTGTCTTCCGTTTTGTATTTTAGGAAATAAGGATTATCAAGTATAAAAAGAGTAGAAACTGAGAATTACATTTCAGATATTACGATTGAGTGTCATCACACTGTACTGTCTTCGGTTTTGTATCTTAGGAAATAACGAGTATCAAGTATAAAAAGAGCAGAAACAGAAAATTACATTTCAAATATTGCAATTTAGTGTGATCACACTGTACCGTCTTCGGTTTTGTATCTTAGGAAATAACGAGTATCAAGTATAAAAAGAGCAGAAACTGAAAACTACATTTCAGATATTACGATTGAGTGTCATCACACTGTACTGTTTCCGTCTCCGTATCTTAGAAAATAACGAGTATCGAGTATGAAAAGAGCAGAAACTGGAAATTACATTTCAAATATTGCAATTTAGTGTGATCACACTGTACCGTATTCGGTTTTGTATCTTGGAAAATAAGGATTATCAGGTATAAAAAGACCAGAAACTCGAATGACATTTTAAATATTGCAATTTAGTGTGATCACACTGTACCGTATTCGGTTTTGTATCTTGGAAAATAACGAGTATCAAGTATAAAAAGAGCAGAAACTGAAAATTACATTTTAAATATTGCAATTTAGTGTGATCACACTGTACCGTATTCGGTTTTGTATCTTAGAAAATACGGATTATTATGTATAAAAAGAGCAGAAACTGAAAACTACATTTCAGATATTACGATTGAGTGTCATCACACTGTACTGTTTCCGTCTTCGTATCTTAGAAAATAACGAGTATCAATTATGAAAAAAGCAGAAACTGGAAATTACATTTCAGATATTACGATTGAGTGTCATCACACTGTACTGTCTCCGGTTTTGTATCTTAGAAAATAACGAGTATCAAGTATAAAAAGAGCAGAAACTGAAAACTACATCTCAGATACTACGATTGAGTGTCATCACACTGTACTGTTTCCGTTTTCGTATCTTAGAAAATAACGAGTATCAAGTATAAAGAGAGCAGAAACTCAAATGACATTTTGAATATTGCAATTAAGTGTGATCACACTGTACCGTATTCGGTTTTGTATCTTGGAAAATAACGATTATTAAGTATAAAAAGAGCAGAAACTGAAAATTACATTTCAGATATTACGATTGAGTGTCATCACACTGTCCTGTCTTCGTCTTCGTATCTTAGAAAATAACGAGTATCAAGTATAAAAAGAGCAGAAACTCAAATGACATTTCAAATATTGCAATTTAGTGTGATCACACTGTACCGTATTCGGTTTTGTATCTTGGAAAATAACGATTATTAAGTATAAAAAGAGTAGAAACTGAGTATGACATTTCAGATATTACGATTGAGTGTCATCACACTGTACTGTTTTCGGTTTTGTATCTTAGAAAATAACAAGTATCAAGTATAAAAAGAGCAGAAACTGAAAATTGCATTTTAAGTATTGCAATTCAGTGTGATTACACTGTACCGTCTTAGGTTTTGTAGCTCCAAAATTAACGAGTATCAAGTATGAAGAATACAGAAACGGAGAATTACATTTCAGATATTACGATTGAGTGTCATTACACTGTACTGTCCTCGGTTTTGTATCTTAGAAAATAACGAGTATCAAGTATGAAAAGAGCAGAAACTGAAAATTACATTTCAGATATTACGATTGAGTGTCATCACACTGTCCTGTCTTCGTCTTCGTATCTTAGAAAATAACGAGTATCAAGTATAAAGAGAGCAGAAACTCAAATGACATTTC
Source organism: Tenthredo livida (assembly GCA_963992785.1). NCBI lineage: Eukaryota > Metazoa > Arthropoda > Insecta > Hymenoptera > Tenthredinidae > Tenthredo > Tenthredo livida. The sequence goes on along the minus strand of OZ023066.1, from coordinate 30,475,380 downwards.
AAATATTGCAATTAAGTAAGATCACACTGTACCGTATTCGGTTTTGTATCGTAGGAAATAACGAGTATCAAGTATAAAAAGAGCAGAAACTGAAAACTACATTTCAGATATTACGATTGAGTGTCATCACACTGTACTGTTTCCGTCTTCGTATCTTAGAAAATAACGAGTATCAATTATGAAAAAAGCAGAAACTGGAAATTACATTTCAGATATTACGATTGAGTGTCATCACACTGTACTGTCTTCGGTTTTGTATCTTAGAAAATAACGAGTATCAAGTATAAAAAGAGCAGAAACAGAAAATTACATTTCAAATATTGCAATTTAGTGTGATCACACTGTACCGTCTTCGGTTTTGTATCTTAGGAAATAACGAGTATCAAGTATAAAAAGAGCAGAAACTGAAAACTACATTTCAGATATTACGATTGAGTGTCATCACACTGTACTGTTTCCGTCTCCGTATCTTAGAAAATAACGAGTATCGAGTATGAAAAGAGCAGAAACTGGAAATTACATTTCAAATATTGCAATTTAGTGTGATCACACTGTACCGTATTCGGTTTTGTATCTTGGAAAATAAAAATTATCAGGTAGAAAAGACCAGAAACTCAAATGACATTTCAAATATTGCAATTTAGTGTGATCACACTGTACCGTATTCGGTTTTGTATCTTGGAAAATAACGATTATTGAGTATAGAAAGAGTAGAAACTGAGTATTACATTTCAGATATTACGATTGAGTGTCATCACACTGTACTGTTTTCGGTTTTGTATCTTAGAAAATAACAAGTATCAAGTATAAAAAGAGCAGAAACTGAAAATTGCATTTGAAGTATTGCAATTCAGTGTGATTACACTGTACCGTCTTAGGTTTTGTAGCTCCAAAATTAACGAGTATCAAGTATGAAGAAAACAGAAACGGAGAATTACATTTCAGATATTACGATTGAGTGTCATTACACTGTACTGTCTTCGGTTTTGTATCTTAGGAAATAACGATTATCAAGTATGAAAAGAGCAGAAACTGAAAATTACATTTCAGATATCACGATTGAGTGTCATCACACTGTACTGTCTTCGGTTTTGTATCTTAGAAAATAACGAGTATCAAGTATAAAAAGAGCAGAAACGGAAAATTACATTCTAAATATTGCAATTTCGTGTGATCACACTGTACCGTATTCGGTTTTGTATATTAGAAAATAACGAGTATCAAGTATGAAAAGAGCAGAAACTGAAAACTACATTTCAGATATTACGATTGAGTGTCATCACACTGTACTGTTTCCGTCTTCGTATCTTAGAAAATAACGAGTATCAATTATGAAAAAAGCAGAAACTGGAAATTACATTTCAGATATTACGATTGAGTGTCATCACACTGTACTGTCTTCGGTTTTGTATCTTGGAAAATAACGAGTATCAAGTATAAAAAAAGCAGAAACTGAAAATTACATTTCAGATATTACGATTGAGTGTCATCACACTGTCCTGTCTTCGTCTTCGTATCTTAGAAAATAACGAGTATCAAGTATAAAAAGAGCAGAAGCTCAAATGACATTTCAAATATCGCAATTTAGTGTGAACACACTGTACCGTATTCGGTTTTGTATGTCAGAAAATACGGATTATCATGTATAAAAAGAGCAGAAACTGAAAATTACATTTCAGATATTACAATTGAGTGTCATCACATTGTACCGTATTCGGTTTTGTATCTTGGAAAATAAGGATTATCAAGTATAAAAAGAGTAGAAACTGAGTATTACAATTCAGATATTACGATTGAGTGTCATCACACTGTACTGTCTTCGGTTTTGTATCTTAGAAAATAACAAGTATCAAGTATAAAAAGAGCAGAAACTGACAATTACATTTTGAGTATTGCAGTTTGGTGTGATTAAACTGTACCGTATTCGGTTATGTATCTTGGAAAATAACGATCATCAAGTATAAACAGAGTAGAAACTGAGTATTACATTTCAGATATTACGATTGAGTGTCATCACACTGTACCGTCTTCGGTTTTGTATCTTGGAAAATAACGCATATCAAGTATAAAAAAAGCAGAAACTGAAAATTACATCTTAGATATTACAATTGAGTGTCATCACATTGTACTGTCTTCCGTTTTGTATTTTAGGAAATAAGGATTATCAAGTATAAAAAGAGTAGAAACTGAGAATTACATTTCAGATATTACGATTGAGTGTCATCACACTGTACTGTCTTCGGTTTTGTATCTTAGGAAATAACGAGTATCAAGTATAAAAAGAGCAGAAACAGAAAATTACATTTCAAATATTGCAATTTAGTGTGATCACACTGTACCGTCTTCGGTTTTGTATCTTAGGAAATAACGAGTATCAAGTATAAAAAGAGCAGAAACTGAAAACTACATTTCAGATATTACGATTGAGTGTCATCACACTGTACTGTTTCCGTCTCCGTATCTTAGAAAATAACGAGTATCGAGTATGAAAAGAGCAGAAACTGGAAATTACATTTCAAATATTGCAATTTAGTGTGATCACACTGTACCGTATTCGGTTTTGTATCTTGGAAAATAAGGATTATCAGGTATAAAAAGACCAGAAACTCGAATGACATTTTAAATATTGCAATTTAGTGTGATCACACTGTACCGTATTCGGTTTTGTATCTTGGAAAATAACGAGTATCAAGTATAAAAAGAGCAGAAACTGAAAATTACATTTTAAATATTGCAATTTAGTGTGATCACACTGTACCGTATTCGGTTTTGTATCTTAGAAAATACGGATTATTATGTATAAAAAGAGCAGAAACTGAAGATCACATTTCAGATATTACAATTGAGCGTCATCACATTGTACCGTATTCGGTTTTGTATCTTGGAAAATAAGGATTATCAAGTATAAAAAGAGTAGAAACTGAGTATTGTATTTCAGATATTACGATTGAGTGTCATCACACTGTACTGTCTTCGGTTTTGTATCTTAGAAAATAACAAATATCAAGTATAAAAAGAGAAGGAACTGAAAATTACGTTTTGAGTATTGCAATTTGGTGTGATGACACTGTACCGTATTCGGTTTTGTATCTTAGAAAATAACGATTATCAAGTATAAAAAGAGCAGAAACTGAAAACTACATTTCAGATATTACGATTGAGTGTCATCACACTGTACTGTTTTCGTCTTCGTATCTTAGAAAATAACGAGTATCAAGTATGAAAAAAGCAGAAACTGGAAATTACATTTTAAATATTGCAATTTAGTGTGATCACACTGTACCGTATTCGGTTTTGTATCTTGGAAAATAAGGATTATCAGGTAGAAAAAGACCAGAAACTTAAATGACATTTCAAATATTGCAATTTAGTGTGATCACACTGTACCGTATTCGGTTTTGTATCTTGGAAAATAACGATTATTAAGTACGAAAAGAGCAGAAACTGAAAATTACATTTCAGATATTACGATTGAGTGTCATCACACTGTCCTGTCTTCGTCTTTGTATCTTAGAAAATAACGAGTATCAAGTATAAAGAGAGCAGAAACTCGAATGACATTTCAAATATTGCAATTAAGTAAGATCACACTGTACCGTATTCGGTTTTGTATCGTAGGAAATAACGAGTATCAAGTATAAAAAGAGCAGAAACTGAAAACTACATTTCAGATATTACGATTGAGTGTCATCACACTGTACTGTTTCCGTCTTCGTATCTTAGAAAATAACGAGTATCAATTATGAAAAAAGCAGAAACTGGAAATTACATTTCAGATATTACGATTGAGTGTCATCACACTGTACTGTCTTCGGTTTTGTATCTTGGGAAATAACGAGTATCAAGTATAAAAAAAGCAGAAACTGAAAATTACATTTCAGATATTACGATTGAGTGTCATCACACTGTCCTGTCTTCGTCTTCGTATCTTAGAAAATAACGAGTATCAGGTATAAAAAGAGCTGAAGCTCAAATGACATTTCAAATATTGCAATTTAGTGTGATCACACTGTACCGTATTCGGTTTTGTATCTTGGAAAATAAGGATTATCAGGTATAAAACGACCAGAAACTCAAATGACATTTTAAATATTGCAATTTAGTGTGATCACACTGTACCGTATTCGGTTTTGTATTTCGGAAAATAACGATTATTAAGTATGAAAAGAGCAGAAACTGAAAATTACATTTCAGATATTACGATTGAGTGTCATCACACTGTCCTGTCTTCGTCTTTGTATCTTTGAAAATAACGAGTATCAAGTATAAAGAGAGCAGAAACTCAAATGACATTTCAAATATTGCAATTAAGTAAGATCACACTGTACCGTATTCGGTTTTGTATCGTAGGAAATAACGAGTATCAAGTATAAAAAGAGCAGAAACTGAAAACTACATTTCAGATATTACGATTGAGTGTCATCACACTGTACTGTTTCCGTCTTCGTATCTTAGAAAATAACGAGTATCAATTATGAAAAAAGCAGAAACTGGAAATTACATTTCAGATATTACGATTGAGTGTCATCACACTGTACTGTCTTCGGTTTTGTATCTTAGAAAATAACGAGTATCAAGTATAAAAAGAGCAGAAACTGAAAATTACATTTTAAATATTGCAATTTAGTGTGATCACACTGTACCGTATTCGGTTTTGTATCTTAGAAAATACGGATTATCATGTATAAAAAGAGCAGAAACTGAAAATTACATTTCAGATATTACAATTGAGTGTCATCACATTGTACCGTATTCGGTTTTGTATCTTGGAAACTAAGGATTGTCAAGTATAAAAAGAGTAGAAACTGAGTATTACATTTCAGATATTACGATTGAGTGTCATCACACTGTACTGTCTTCGGTTTTGTATCTTAGAAAATAACAAATATCAAGTATAAAAAGAGCAGGAACTGAAAATTACATTTTGAGTATTGCAATTTGGTGTGATGACACTGTACCGTATTCGGTTTTGTATCTTAGAAAATACGGATTATCATGTATAAAAAGAGCAGAAACTGAAAACTACATTTCAGATATTACGATTGAGTGTCATCACACTGTACTGTTTCCGTCTTCGTATCTTAGAAAATAACGAGTATCAATTATGAAAAAAGCAGAAACTGGAAATTACATTTCAGATATTACGATTGAGTGTCATCACACTGTACTGTCTTCGGTTTTGTATCTTAGAAAATAACGAGTATCAAGTATAAAAAGAGCAGAAACTGAAAATTACATTTTAAATATTGCAATTTAGTGTGATCACACTGTACCGTATTCGGTTTTGTATCTTAGAAAATACGGATTATCATGTATAAAAAGAGCAGGAACTGAAAACTACATTTCAGATATTACGATTGAGTGTCATCACACTGTACTGTTTCCGTCTTCGTATCTTAGAAAATAACGAGTATCAATTATGAAAAAAGCAGAAACTGGAAATTACATTTCAGATATTACGATTGAGTGTCATCACACTGTACTGTCTTCGGTTTTGTATCTTGGGAAATAACGAGTATCAAGTATAAAAAAAGCAGAAACTGAAAATTACATTTCAGATATTACGATTGAGTGTCATCACACTGTCCTGTCTTCGTCTTCGTATCTTAGAAAATAACGAGTATCAGGTATAAAAAGAGCTGAAGCTCAAATGACATTTCAAATATTGCAATTTAGTGTGATCACACTGTACCGTATTCGGTTTTGTATCTTGGAAAATAAGGATTATCAGGTATAAAACGACCAGAAACTCAAATGACATTTTAAATATTGCAATTTAGTGTGATCACACTGTACCGTATTCGGTTTTGTATCTTCGAAAATAACGATTATTAAGTATAAAAAGAGTAGAAACTGAGTATTACATTTCAGATATTACGATTGAGTGTCATCACACTGTACTGTTTTCGGTTTTGTATCTTAGAAAATAACAAGTGTCAAGTATAAAAAGAGCAGAAACTGAAAATTGCATTTTAAGTAATGCAATTCAGTGTGATTACACTGTACCGTCTTAGGTTTTGTAGCTCCAAAATTAACGAGTATCAAGTATGAAAAATACAGAAACGGAGAATTACATTTCAGATATTACGATTGAGTGTCATTACACTGTACTGTCTTCGGTTTTGTATCTTAGGAAATAACGATTATCAAGTATGAAAAGAGCAGAAACTGAAAATTACATTTCAGATATCACGATTGAGTGTCATCACACTGTACTGTCTTCGGTTTTGTATCTTAGAAAATAACGAGTATCAAGTATAAAAAGAGCAGAAACGGAAAATTACATTCTAAATATTGCAATTTCGTGTGATCACACTGTACCGTATTCGGTTATGTATATTAGAAAATAACGATTATCAAGTATGAAAAGAGCAGGAACTGGAAATTACATTTCAGATATTACAATTGAGTGTCATCACATTGTACTGTCTTCGGTTTTGTATCTTAGGAAATAACGATTATCGAGTATAAATAAAGTAGAAACTGAGAATTACATTTCAGATATGACGATTGAGTGTCATCACACTGTACTGTCTTCGTTTTTGTATCTTAGAAAATAACGAGTATCAAGTATGAAAAGAGCAGAAACTGAAAATTACATTTCAGATATTACGATTGAGTGTCATCACACTGTCCTGTCTTCGTCTTCGTATCTTAGAAAATAACGAGTATCAAGTATAAAGAGAGCAGAAACTCAAATGACATTTCAAATATTGCAATTACGTAAGATCACACTGTACCGTATTCGGTTTAGTATCGTAGGAAATAACGAGTATCAAGTATAAAAAGAGCAGAAACTGAAAACTACATTTCAGATATTACGATTGAGTGTCATCACACTGTACTGTTTCCGTCTTCGTATCTTAGAAAATAACGAGTATCAATTATGAAAAAAGCAGAAACTGGAAATTACATTTCAGATATTACGATTGAGTGTCATCACACTGTACTGTCTTCGGTTTTGTATCTTAGAAAATAACGAGTATCAAGTATAAAAAGAGCAGAAACTGAAAATTACATTTTAAATATTGCAATTTAGTGTGATCACACTGTACCGTATTCGGTTTTGTATCTTAGAAAATACGGATTATCATGTATAAAAAGAGCAGAAACTGAAAATTACATTTCAGATATTACAATTGAGTGTCATCACATTGTACCGTATTCGGTTTTGTATCTTGGAAAATAAGGATTATCAAGTATAAAAAGAGTAGAAACTGAGTATTACATTTCAGATATTACGATTGAGTGTCATCACACTGTACTGTCTTCGGTTTTGTATCTTAGAAAATAACAAATATCAAGTATAAAAAGAGCAGGAACTGAAAATTACATTTTGAGTATTGCAATTTGGTGTGATGACACTGTACCGTATTCGGTTTTGTATCTTAGAAAATAACGATTATCAAGTATAAAAAGAGCAGAAACTGAAAACTACATTTCAGATATTACGATTGAGTGTCATCACACTGTACTGTTTCCGTCTTTGTATCTTAGAAAATAACGAGTATCAAGTATGAAAAGAGCAGAAACTGGAAATTACATTTCAAATATTGCAATTTAGTGTGATCACACTGTACCGTATTCGGTTTTGTATCTTGGAAAATAAGGATTATCAGGTAGAAAAAGACCAGAAACTCAAATGACATTTCAAATATTGCAATTTAGTGTGATCACACTGTACCGTATTCGGTTTTGTATCTTGGAAAATAACGATTATTAAGTATAAAAAGAGTAGAAACTGAGTATTACATTTCAGATATTACGATTGAGTGTCATCACACTGTACTGTTTTCGGTTTTGTATCTTAGAAAATAACAAGTATCAAGTATAAAAAGAGCAGAAACTGAAAATTGCATTTTAAGTATTGCAATTCAGTGTGATTACACTGTACCGTCTTAGGTTTTGTAGCTCCAAAATTAACGAGTATCAAGTATGAAAAAAACAGAAACGGAGAATTACATTTCAGATATTACGATTGAGTGTCATTACACTGTACTGTCTTCGTTTTTGTATCTTAGGAAATAACGATTATCAAGTATGAAAAGAGCAGAAACTGAAAATTACATTTCAGATATCACGATTGAGTGTCATCACACTGTACTGTCTTCGATTTTGTATCTTAGAAAATAACGAGTATCAAGTATAAAAAGAGCAGAAACGGAAAATTACATTCTAAATATTGCAATTTCGTGTGATCACACTGTACCGTATTCGGTTTTGTATATTAGAAAATAACGAGTATCAAGTATGAAAAGAGCAGAAACTGAAAACTACATTTCAGATATTACGATTGAGTGTCATCACACTGTACTGTTTCCGTCTTCGTATCTTAGAAAATAACGAGTATCAATCATGAAAAAAGCAGAAACTGGAAATTACATTTCAGATATTACGATTAAGTGTCATCACACTGTACCGTCTTCGTTTTTGTATCTCAGAAAATACGGATTATCATGTATAAAAAGAGCAGAAACTGAAAATTACATTTCAGATATTACAATTGAGTGTCATCACATTGTACCGTAATCGGTTTTGTATCTTGGGAAATAAGGATTATCAAGTATAAAAAGAGTAGAAACTGAGTATTACATTTCAGATATTACGATTGAGTGTCATCACACTGTACTGTCTTCGGTTTTGTATCTTAGAAAATAACAAATATCAAGTATAAAAAGAGCAGGAACTGAAAATTACATTTTGAGTATTGCAATTTGGTGTGATGACACTGTACCGTATTCGGTTTTGTATCTTAGAAAATAACGAGTATCAAGTATAAAAAAAGCAGAAACTGAAAATTACATTTCAGATATTACGATTGAGTGTCATCACACTGTCCTGTCTTCGTCTTCGTATCTTAGAAAATAACGAGTATCAAGTATAAAAAGAGCAGAAGCTCAAATGACATTTCAAATATTGCAATTTAGTGTGATCACACTGTACCGTATTCGGTTTTGTATCTTAGAAAATACGGATTATCATGTTTAAAAAGAGCAGAAACTGAAAATTACATTTCAGATATTACAATTGAGTGTCATCACATTGTACCGTATTCGGTTTTGTATCTTGGAAAATAAGGATTATCAATTATAAAAAGAGTAAAAACTGAGTATTACAATTCAGATATTACGATTGAGTGTCATCACACTGTACTGTCTTCGGTTTTGTATCTTAGAAAATAACGAGTATCAAGTATAAAAAGAGCAGAAACTGAAAATTACATTCTAAATATTGCAATTTAGTGTGATCACACTGTACCGTATTCGGTTTTGTATCTTAGAAAATACGGATTATCATGTATAAAAAGAGCAGAAACTGAAGATTACATTTCAGATATTACAATTGAGTGTCATCACATTGTACCGTATTCGGTTTTGTATCTTGGAAAATAAGGATTATCAAGTATAAAAAGAGTAGAAACTGAGTATTGTATTTCAGATATTACGATTGAGTGTCATCACACTGTACTGTCTTCGGTTTTGTATCTTAGAAAATATCAAATATCAAGTATAAAAAGAGCAGGAACTGAAAATTACATTTTGAGTATTGCAATTTGGTGTGATGACACTGTACAGTATTCGGTTTTGTATCTTAGAAAATAACGATTATCAAGTATAAAAAGAGCAGAAACTGAAAACTACATTTCAGATATTACGATTGAGTGTCATCACACTGTACTGTTTCCGTCTTCGTATCTTAGAAAATAACGAGTATCAAGTATGAAAAGAGCAGAAACTGGAAATTACATTTTAAATATTGCAATTTAGTGTGATCACACTGTACCGTATTCGGTTTTGTATTTCGGAAAATAACGATTATTAAGTATGAAAAGAGCAGAAACTGGAAATTACATTTCAGATATTACGATTGAGTGTCATCACACTGTCCTGTCTTCGTCTTTGTATCTTTGAAAATAACGAGTATCAAGTATAAAGAGAGCAGAAACTCAAATGACATTTCAAATATTGCAATTAAGTAAGATCACACTGTACCGTATTCGGTTTTGTATCGTAGGAAATAACGAGTATCAAGTATAAAAAGAGCAGAAACTGAAAACTACATTTCAGATATTACGATTGAGTGTCATCACACTGTACTGTTTCCGTCTTCGTATCTCAGAAAATAACGAGTATCAATTATGAAAAAAGCAGAAACTGGAAATTACATTTCAGATATTACGATTGAGTGTCATCACACTGTACTGTCTTCGGTTTTGTATCTTAGAAAATAACGAGTATCAAGTATAAAAAGAGCAGAAACTGAAAATTACATTTTAAATATTGCAATTTAGTGTGATCACACTGTACCGTATTCGGTTTTGTATCTTAGAAAATACGGATTATCATGTATAAAAAGAGCAGAAACTGAAAATTACATTTCAGATATTACAATTGAGTGTCATCACATTGTACCGTATTCGGTTTTGTATCTTGGAAACTAAGGATTGTCAAGTATAAAAAGAGTAGAAACTGAGTATTACATTTCAGATATTACGATTGAGTGTCATCACACTGTACTGTCTTCGGTTTTGTATCTTAGAAAATAACAAATATCAAGTATAAAAAGAGCAGGAACTGAAAATTACATTTTGAGTATTGCAATTTGGTGTGATGACACTGTACCGTATTCGGTTTTGTATCTTAGAAAATACGGATTATCATGTATAAAAAGAGCAGAAACTGAAAACTACATTTCAGATATTACGATTGAGTGTCATCACACTGTACTGTTTCCGTCTTCGTATCTTAGAAAATAACGAGTATCAATTATGAAAAAAGCAGAAACTGGAAATTACATTTCAGATATTACGATTGAGTGTCATCACACTGTACTGTCTTCGGCTTTGTATCTTGGGAAATAACGAGTATCAAGTATAAAAAAAGCAGAAACTGAAAATTACATTTCAGATATTACGATTGAGTGTCATCACACTGTCCTGTCTTCGTCTTCGTATCTTAGAAAATAACGAGTATCAGGTATAAAAAGAGCTGAAGCTCAAATGACATTTCAAATATTGCAATTTAGTGTGATCACACTGTACCGTATTCGGTTTTGTATCTTGGAAAATAAGGATTATCAGGTATAAAACGACCAGAAACTCAAATGACATTTTAAATATTGCAATTTAGTGTGATCACACTGTACCGTATTCGGTTTTGTATCTTGGAAAATAACGATTATTAAGTATAAAAAGAGTAGAAACTGAGTATTACATTTCAGATATTACGATTGAGTGTCATCACACTGTACTGTTATCGGTTTTGTATCTTAGAAAATAACAAGTGTCAAGTATAAAAAGAGCAGAAACTGAAAATTGCATTTTAAGTAATGCAATTCAGTGTGATTACACTGTACCGTCTTAGGTTTTGTAGCTCCAAAATTAACGAGTATCAAGTATGAAAAATACAGAAACGGAGAATTACATTTCAGATATTACGATTGAGTGTCATTACACTGTACTGTCTTCGGTTTTGTATCTTAGGAAATAACGATTATCAAGTATGAAAAGAGCAGAAACTGAAAATTACATTTCAGATATCACGATTGAGTGTCATCACACTGTACTGTCTTCGGTTTTGTATCTTAGAAAATAACGAGTATCAAGTATAAAAAGAGCAGAAACGGAAAATTACATTCTAAATATTGCAATTTCGTGTGATCACACTGTACCGTATTCGGTTTTGTATATTAGAAAATAACGATTATCAAGTATGAAAAGAGCAGGAACTGAAAATTACATTTCAGATATTACAATTGAGTGTCATCACATTGTACTGTCTTCGGTTTTGTATCTTAGGAAATAACGATTATCGAGTATAAATAAAGTAGAAACTGAGAATTACATTTCAGATATGACGATTGAGTGTCATCACACTGTACTGTCTTCGTTTTTGTATCTTAGAAAATAACGAGTATCAAGTATGAAAAGAGCAGAAACTGAAAATAACATTTCAGATATTACGATTGAGTGTCATCACACTGTCCTGTCTTCGTCTTCGTATCTTAGAAAATAACGAGTATCAAGTATAAAGAGAGCAGAAACTCAAATGACATTTCAAATATTGCAATTAAGTAAGATCACACTGTACCGTATTCGGTTTAGTATCGTAGGAAATAACGAGTATCAAGTATAAAAAGAGCAGAAACTGAAAACTACATTTCAGATATTACGATTGAGTGTCATCACACTGTACTGTTTCCGTCTTCGTATCTTAGAAAATAACGAGTATCAATTATGAAAAAAGCAGAAACTGGAAATTACATTTCAGATATTACGATTGAGTGTCATCACACTGTACTGTCTTCGGTTTTGTATCTTAGAAAATAACGAGTATCAAGTATAAAAAGAGCAGAAACTGAAAATTACATTTTAAATATTGCAATTTAGTGTGATCACACTGTACCGTATTCGGTTTTGTATCTTAGAAAATACGGATTATCATGTATAAAAAGAGCAGAAACTGAAAATTACATTTCAGATATTACAATTGAGTGTCATCACATTGTACCGTATTCGGTTTTGTATCTTGGAAAATAAGGATTATCAAGTATAAAAAGAGTAGAAACTGAGTATTACATTTCAGATATTACGATTGAGTGTCATCACACTGTACTGTCTTCGGTTTTGTATCTTAGAAAATAACAAATATCAAGTATAAAAAGAGCAGGAACTGAAAATTACATTTTGAGTATTGCAATTTGGTGTGATGACACTGTACCGTATTCGGTTTTGTATCTTAGAAAATAACGATTATCAAGTATAAAAAGAGCAGAAACTGAAAACTACATTTCAGATATTACGATTGAGTGTCATCACACTGTACTGTTTCCGTCTTCGTATCTTAGAAAATAACGAGTATCAATTATGAAAAAAGCAGAAACTGGAAATTACATTTCAGATATTACGATTGAGTGTCATCACACTGTACTGTCTTCGGCTTTGTATCTTGGGAAATAACGAGTATCAAGTATAAAAAAAGCAGAAACTGAAAATTACATTTCAGATATTGCAATTTAGTGTGATCACACTGTACCGTATTCGGTTTTGTATCTTGGAAAATAAGGATTATCAGGTAGAAAAAGACCAGAAACTCAAATGACATTTCAAATATTGCAATTTAGTGTGATCACACTGTACCGTATTCGGTTTTGTATCTTGGAAAATAACGATTATTAAGTATAAAAAGAGTAGAAACTGAGTATTACATTTCAGATATTACGATTGAGTGTCATCACACTGTACTGTTTTCGGTTTTGTATCTTATAAAATAACAAGTATCAAGTATAAAAAGAGCAGAAACTGAAAATTGCATTTTAAGTATTGCAATTCAGTGTGATTACACTGTACCGTCTTAGGTTTTGTAGCTCCAAAATTAACGAGTATCAAGTATGAAAAAAACAGAAACGGAGAATTACATTTCAGATATTACGATTGAGTGTCATTACACTGTACTGTCTTCGTTTTTGTATCTTAGGAAATAACGATTATCAAGTATGAAAAGAGCAGAAACTGAAAATTACATTTCAGATATCACGATTGAGTGTCATCACACTGTACTGTCTTCGATTTTGTATCTTAGAAAATAACGAGTATCAATTATGAAAAAAGCAGAAACTGGAAATTACATTTCAGATATTACGATTGAGTGTCATCACACTGTACTGTTTTCGGTTTTGTATCTTGGAAAATAAGGATTATCAAGTATAAAAAGAGTAGAAACTGAGTATTGTATTTCAGATATTACGATTGAGTGTCATCACACTGTACTGTCTTCGGTTTTGTATCTTAGAAAATATCAAATATCAAGTATAAAAAGAGCAGGAACTGAAAATTACATTTTGAGTATTGCAATTTGGTGTGATGACACTGTACAGTATTCGGTTTTGTATCTTAGAAAATAACGATTATCAAGTATAAAAAGAGCAGAAACTGAAAACTACATTTCAGATATTACGATTGAGTGTCATCACACTGTACTGTTTCCGTCTTCGTATCTTAGAAAATAACGAGTATCAAGTATGAAAAGAGCAGAAACTGGAAATTACATTTTAAATATTGCAATTTAGTGTGATCACACTGTACCGTATTCGGTTTTGTATTTCGGAAAATAACGATTATTAAGTATGAAAAGAGCAGAAACTGGAAATTACATTTCAGATATTACGATTGAGTGTCATCACACTGTCCTGTCTTCGTCTTTGTATCTTTGAAAATAACGAGTATCAAGTATAAAGAGAGCAGAAACTCAAATGACATTTCAAATATTGCAATTAAGTAAGATCACACTGTACCGTATTCGGTTTTGTATCGTAGGAAATAACGAGTATCAAGTATAAAAAGAGCAGAAACTGAAAACTACATTTCAGATATTACGATTGAGTGTCATCACACTGTACTGTTTCCGTCTTCGTATCTTAGAAAATAACGAGTATCAATTATGAAAAAAGCAGAAACTGGAAATTACATTTCAGATATTACGATTGAGTGTCATCACACTGTACTGTCTTCGGTTTTGTATCTTAGAAAATAACGAGTATCAAGTATAAAAAGAGCAGAAACTGAAAATTACATTTTAAATATTGCAATTTAGTGTGATCACACTGTACCGTATTCGGTTTTGTATCTTAGAAAATACGGATTATCATGTATAAAAAGAGCAGAAACTGAAAATTACATTTCAGATATTACAATTGAGTGTCATCACATTGTACCGTATTCGGTTTTGTATCTTGGAAACTAAGGATTGTCAAGTATAAAAAGAGTAGAAACTGAGTATTACATTTCAGATATTACGATTGAGTGTCATCACACTGTACTGTCTTCGGTTTTGTATCTTAGAAAATAACAAATATCAAGTATAAAAAGAGCAGGAACTGAAAATTACATTTTGAGTATTGCAATTTGGTGTGATGACACTGTACCGTATTCGGTTTTGTATCTTAGAAAATACGGATTATCATGTATAAAAAGAGCAGAAACTGAAAACTACATTTCAGATATTACGATTGAGTGTCATCACACTGTACTGTTTCCGTCTTCGTATCTTAGAAAATAACGAGTATCAATTATGAAAAAAGCAGAAACTGGAAATTACATTTCAGATATTACGATTGAGTGTCATCACACTGTACTGTCTTCGGCTTTGTATCTTGGGAAATAACGAGTATCAAGTATAAAAAAAGCAGAAACTGAAAATTACATTTCAGATATTACGATTGAGTGTCATCACACTGTCCTGTCTTCGTCTTCGTATCTTAGAAAATAACGAGTATCAGGTATAAAAAGAGCTGAAGCTCAAATGACATTTCAAATATTGCAATTTAGTGTGATCACACTGTACCGTATTCGGTTTTGTATCTTGGAAAATAAGGATTATCAGGTATAAAACGACCAGAAACTCAAATGACATTTTAAATATTGCAATTTAGTGTGATCACACTGTACCGTATTCGGTTTTGTATCTTGGAAAATAACGATTATTAAGTATAAAAAGAGTAGAAACTGAGTATTACATTTCAGATATTACGATTGAGTGTCATCACACTGTACTGTTTTCGGTTTTGTATCTTAGAAAATAACAAGTGTCAAGTATAAAAAGAGCAGAAACTGAAAATTGCATTTTAAGTAATGCAATTCAGTGTGATTACACTGTACCGTCTTAGGTTTTGTAGCTCCAAAATTAACGAGTATCAAGTATGAAAAATACAGAAACGGAGAATTACATTTCAGATATTACGATTGAGTGTCATTACACTGTACTGTCTTCGGTTTTGTATCTTAGGAAATAACGATTATCAAGTATGAAAAGAGCAGAAACTGAAAATTACATTTCAGATATCACGATTGAGTGTCATCACACTGTACTGTCTTCGGTTTTGTATCTTAGAAAATAACGAGTATCAAGTATAAAAAGAGCAGAAACGGAAAATTACATTCTAAATATTGCAATTTCGTGTGATCACACTGTACCGTATTCGGTTTTGTATATTAGAAAATAACGATTATCAAGTATGAAAAGAGCAGGAACTGGAAATTACATTTCAGATATTACAATTGAGTGTCATCACATTGTACTGTCTTCGGTTTTGTATCTTAGGAAATAACGATTATCGAGTATAAATAAAGTAGAAACTGAGAATTACATTTCAGATATGACGATTGAGTGTCATCACACTGTACTGTCTTCGTTTTTGTATCTTAGAAAATAACGAGTATCAAGTATGAAAAGAGCAGAAACTGAAAATAACATTTCAGATATTACGATTGAGTGTCATCACACTGTCCTGTCTTCGTCTTCGTATCTTAGAAAATAACGAGTATCAAGTATAAAGAGAGCAGAAACTCAAATGACATTTCAAATATTGCAATTACGTAAGATCACACTGTACCGTATTCGGTTTAGTATCGTAGGAAATAACGAGTATCAAGTATAAAAAGAGCAGAAACTGAAAACTACATTTCAGATATTACGATTGAGTGTCATCACACTGTACTGTTTCCGTCTTCGTATCTTAGAAAATAACGAGTATCAATTATGAAAAAAGCAGAAACTGGAAATTACATTTCAGATATTACGATTGAGTGTCATCACACTGTACTGTCTTCGGTTTTGTATCTTAGAAAATAACGAGTATCAAGTATAAAAAGAGCAGAAACTGAAAATTACATTTTAAATATTGCAATTTAGTGTGATCACACTGTACCGTATTCGGTTTTGTATCTTAGAAAATACGGATTATCATGTATAAAAAGAGCAGAAACTGAAAATTACATTTCAGATATTGCAATTTAGTGTGATCACACTGTACCGTATTCGGTTTTGTATCTTGGAAAATAAGGATTATCAGGTAGAAAAAGACCAGAAACTCAAATGACATTTCAAATATTGCAATTTAGTGTGATCACACTGTACCGTATTCGGTTTTGTATCTTGGAAAATAACGATTATCAAGTATAAAAAGAGCAGAAACTGAAAACTACATTTCAGATATTACGATTGAGTGTCATCACACTGTACTGTTTCCGTCTTCGTATCTTAGAAAATAACGAGTATCAATTATGAAAAAAGCAGAAACTGGAAATTACATTTCAGATATTACGATTGAGTGTCATCACACTGTACTGTCTTCGGCTTTGTATCTTGGGAAATAACGAGTATCAAGTATAAAAAAAGCAGAAACTGAAAATTACATTTCAGATATTGCAATTTAGTGTGATCACACTGTACCGTATTCGGTTTTGTATCTTGGAAAATAAGGATTATCAGGTAGAAAAAGACCAGAAACTCAAATGACATTTCAAATATTGCAATTTAGTGTGATCACACTGTACCGTATTCGGTTTTGTATCTTGGAAAATAACGATTATTAAGTATAAAAAGAGTAGAAACTGAGTATTACATTTCAGATATTACGATTGAGTGTCATCACACTGTACTGTTTTCGGTTTTGTATCTTAGAAAATAACAAGTATCAAGTATAAAAAGAGCAGAAACTGAAAATTGCATTTTAAGTATTGCAATTCAGTGTGATTACACTGTACCGTCTTAGGTTTTGTAGCTCCAAAATTAACGAGTATCAAGTATGAAAAAAACAGAAACGGAGAATTACATTTCAGATATTACGATTGAGTGTCATTACACTGTACTGTCTTCGTTTTTGTATCTTAGGAAATAACGATTATCAAGTATGAAAAGAGCAGAAACTGAAAATTACATTTCAGATATCACGATTGAGTGTCATCACACTGTACTGTCTTCGATTTTGTATCTTAGAAAATAACGAGTATCAAGTATAAAAAGAGCAGAAACGGAAAATTACATTCTAAATATTGCAATTTCGTGTGATCACACTGTACCGTATTCGGTTTTGTATATTAGAAAATAACGAGTATCAAGTATGAAAAGAGCAGAAACTGAAAACTACATTTCAGATATTACGATTGAGTGTCATCACACTGTACTGTTTCCGTCTTCGTATCTTAGAAAATAACGAGTATCAATCATGAAAAAAGCAGAAACTGGAAATTACATTTCAGATATTACGATTAAGTGTCATCACACTGTACCGTCTTCGTTTTTGTATCTCAGAAAATACGGATTATCATGTATAAAAAGAGCAGAAACTGAAAATTACATTTCAGATATTACAATTGAGTGTCATCACATTGTACCGTAATCGGTTTTGTATGTTGGGAAATAAGGATTATCAAGTATAAAAAGAGTAGAAACTGAGTATTACATTTCAGATATTACGATTGAGTGTCATCACACTGTACTGTCTTCGGTTTTGTATCTGAGAAAATAACAAATATCAAGTATAAAAAGAGCAGGAACTGAAAATTACATTTTGAGTATTGCAATTTGGTGTGATGACACTGTACCGTATTCGGTTTTGTATCTTAGAAAATAACGAGTATCAAGTATAAAAAAAGCAGAAACTGAAAATTACATTTCAGATATTACGATTGAGTGTCATCACACTGTCCTGTCTTCGTCTTCGTATCTTAGAAAATAACGAGTATCAAGTATAAAAAGAGCAGAAGCTCAAATGACATTTCAAATATTGCAATTTAGTGTGATCACACTGTACCGTATTCGGTTTTGTATCTTAGAAAATACGGATTATCATGTTTAAAAAGAGCAGAAACTGAAAATTACATTTCAGATATTACAATTGAGTGTCATCACATTGTACCGTATTCGGTTTTGTATCTTGGAAAATAAGGATTATCAATTATAAAAAGAGTAAAAACTGAGTATTACAATTCAGATATTACGATTGAGTGTCATCACACTGTACTGTCTTCGGTTTTGTATCTTAGAAAATAACGAGTATCAAGTATAAAAAGAGCAGAAACTGAAAATTACATTCTAAATATTGCAATTTAGTGTGATCACACTGTACCGTATTCGGTTTTGTATCTTAGAAAATACGGATTATCATGTATAAAAAGAGCAGAAACTGAAGATTACATTTCAGATATTACAATTGAGTGTCATCACATTGTACCGTATTCGGTTTTGTATCTTGGAAAATAAGGATTATCAAGTATAAAAAGAGTAGAAACTGAGTATTGTATTTCAGATATTACGATTGAGTGTCATCACACTGTACTGTCTTCGGTTTTGTATCTTAGAAAATATCAAATATCAAGTATAAAAAGAGCAGGAACTGAAAATTA
Source organism: Tenthredo livida (assembly GCA_963992785.1). Taxonomy (NCBI): domain Eukaryota; kingdom Metazoa; phylum Arthropoda; class Insecta; order Hymenoptera; family Tenthredinidae; genus Tenthredo; species Tenthredo livida. The sequence continues at coordinate 30,456,197 of OZ023066.1, read as the reverse complement.
CATTTTGAGTATTGCAATTTGGTGTGATGACACTGTACAGTATTCGGTTTTGTATCTTAGAAAATAACGATTATCAAGTATAAAAAGAGCAGAAACTGAAAACTACATTTCAGATATTACGATTGAGTGTCATCACACTGTACTGTTTCCGTCTTCGTATCTTAGAAAATAACGAGTATCAAGTATGAAAAGAGCAGAAACTGAAAATTACATTTTAAATATTGCAATTTAGTGTGATCACACTGTACCGTATTCGGTTTTGTATTTCGGAAAATAACGATTATTAAGTATGAAAAGAGCAGAAACTGGAAATTACATTTCAGATATTACGATTGAGTGTCATCACACTGTCCTGTCTTCGTCTTTGTATCTTTGAAAATAACGAGTATCAAGTATAAAGAGAGCAGAAACTCAAATGACATTTCAAATATTGCAATTAAGTAAGATCACACTGTACCGTATTCGGTTTTGTATCGTAGGAAATAACGAGTATCAAGTATAAAAAGAGCAGAAACTGAAAACTACATTTCAGATATTACGATTGAGTGTCATCACACTGTACTGTTTCCGTCTTCGTATCTTAGAAAATAACGAGTATCAATTATGAAAAAAGCAGAAACTGGAAATTACATTTCAGATATTACGATTGAGTGTCATCACACTGTACTGTCTTCGGTTTTGTATCTTAGAAAATAACGAGTATCAAGTATAACAAGAGCAGAAACTGAAAATTACATTTTAAATATTGCAATTTAGTGTGATCACACTGTACCGTATTCGGTTTTGTATCTTAGAAAATACGGATTATCATGTATAAAAAGAGCAGAAACTGAAAATTACATTTCAGATATTACAATTGAGTGTCATCACATTGTACCGTATTCGGTTTTGTATCTTGGAAACTAAGGATTGTCAAGTATAAAAAGAGTAGAAACTGAGTATTACATTTCAGATATTACGATTGAGTGTCATCACACTGTACTGTCTTCGGTTTTGTATCTTAGAAAATAACAAATATCAAGTATAAAAAGAGCAGGAACTGAAAATTACATTTTGAGTATTGCAATTTGGTGTGATGACACTGTACCGTATTCGGTTTTGTATCTTAGAAAATACGGATGATCATGTATAAAAAGAGCAGAAACTGAAAACTACATTTCAGATATTACGATTGAGTGTCATCACACTGTACTGTTTCCGTCTTCGTATCTTAGAAAATAACGAGTATCAATTATGAAAAAAGCAGAAACTGGAAATTACATTTCAGATATTACGATTGAGTGTCATCACACTGTACTGTCTTCGGCTTTGTATCTTGGGAAATAACGAGTATCAAGTATAAAAAAAGCAGAAACTGAAAATTACATTTCAGATATTACGATTGAGTGTCATCACACTGTCCTGTCTTCGTCTTCGTATCTTAGAAAATAACGAGTATCAGGTATAAAAAGAGCTGAAGCTCAAATGACATTTCAAATATTGCAATTTAGTGTGATCACACTGTACCGTATTCGGTTTTGTATCTTGGAAAATAAGGATTATCAGGTATAAAACGACCAGAAACTCAAATGACATTTTAAATATTGCAATTTAGTGTGATCACACTGTACCGTATTCGGTTTTGTATCTTGGAAAATAACGATTATTAAGTATAAAAAGAGTAGAAACTGAGTATTACATTTCAGATATTACGATTGAGTGTCATCACACTGTACTGTTTTCGGTTTTGTATCTTAGAAAATAACAAGTGTCAAGTATAAAAAGAGCAGAAACTGAAAATTGCATTTTAAGTAATGCAATTCAGTGTGATTACACTGTACCGTCTTAGGTTTTGTAGCTCCAAAATTAACGAGTATCAAGTATGAAAAATACAGAAACGGAGAATTACATTTCAGATATTACGATTGAGTGTCATTACACTGTACTGTCTTCGGTTTTGTATCTTAGGAAATAACGATTATCAAGTATGAAAAGAGCAGAAACTGAAAATTACATTTCAGATATCACGATTGAGTGTCATCACACTGTACTGTCTTCGGTTTTGTATCTTAGAAAATAACGAGTATCAAGTATAAAAAGAGCAGAAACGGAAAATTACATTCTAAATATTGCAATTTCGTGTGATCACACTGTACCGTATTCGGTTTTGTATATTAGAAAATAACGATTATCAAGTATGAAAAGAGCAGGAACTGGAAATTACATTTCAGATATTACAATTGAGTGTCATCACATTGTACTGTCTTCGGTTTTGTATCTTAGGAAATAACGATTATCGAGTATAAATAAAGTAGAAACTGAGAATTACATTTCAGATATGACGATTGAGTGTCATCACACTGTACTGTCTTCGTTTTTGTATCTTAGAAAATAACGAGTATCAAGTATGAAAAGAGCAGAAACTGAAAATAACATTTCAGATATTACGATTGAGTGTCATCACACTGTCCTGTCTTCGTCTTCGTATCTTAGAAAATAACGAGTATCAAGTATAAAGAGAGCAGAAACTCAAATGACATTTCAAATATTGCAATTAAGTAAGATCACACTGTACCGTATTCGGTTTAGTATCGTAGGAAATAACGAGTATCAAGTATAAAAAGAGCAGAAACTGAAAACTACATTTCAGATATTACGATTGAGTGTCATCACACTGTACTGTTTCCGTCTTCGTATCTTAGAAAATAACGAGTATCAATTATGAAAAAAGCAGAAACTGGAAATTACATTTCAGATATTACGATTGAGTGTCATCACACTGTACTGTCTTCGGTTTTGTATCTTAGAAAATAACGAGTATCAAGTATAAAAAGAGCAGAAACTGAAAATTACATTTTAAATATTGCAATTTAGTGTGATCACACTGTACCGTATTCGGTTTTGTATCTTAGAAAATACGGATTATCATGTATAAAAAGAGCAGAAACTGAAAATTACATTTCAGATATTACAATTGAGTGTCATCACATTGTACCGTATTCGGTTTTGTATCTTGGAAAATAAGGATTATCAAGTATAAAAAGAGTAGAAACTGAGTATTACATTTCAGATATTACGATTGAGTGTCATCACACTGTACTGTCTTCGGTTTTGTATCTTAGAAAATAACAAATATCAAGTATAAAAAGAGCAGGAACTGAAAATTACATTTTGAGTATTGCAATTTGGTGTGATGACACTGTACCGTATTCGGTTTTGTATCTTAGAAAATAACGATTATCAAGTATAAAAAGAGCAGAAACTGAAAACTACATTTCAGATATTACGATTGAGTGTCATCACACTGTACTGTTTCCGTCTTCGTATCTTAGAAAATAACGAGTATCAATTATGAAAAAAGCAGAAACTGGAAATTACATTTCAGATATTACGATTGAGTGTCATCACACTGTACTGTCTTCGGCTTTGTATCTTGGGAAATAACGAGTATCAAGTATAAAAAAAGCAGAAACTGAAAATTACATTTCAGATATTACGATTGAGTGTCATCACACTGTCCTGTCTTCGTCTTCGTATCTTAGAAAATAACGAGTATCAGGTATAAAAAGAGCTGAAGCTCAAATGACATTTCAAATATTGCAATTTAGTGTGATCACACTGTACCGTATTCGGTTTTGTATCTTGGAAAATAAGGATTATCAGGTATAAAACGACCAGAAACTCAAATGACATTTTAAATATTGCAATTTAGTGTGATCACACTGTACCGTATTCGGTTTTGTATCTTGGAAAATAACGATTATTAAGTATAAAAAGAGTAGAAACTGAGTATTACATTTCAGATATTACGATTGAGTGTCATCACACTGTACTGTTTTCGGTTTTGTATCTTAGAAAATAACAAGTGTCAAGTATAAAAAGAGCAGAAACTGAAAATTGCATTTTAAGTAATGCAATTCAGTGTGATTACACTGTACCGTCTTAGGTTTTGTAGCTCCAAAATTAACGAGTATCAAGTATGAAAAATACAGAAACGGAGAATTACATTTTAGATATTACGATTGAGTGTCATTACACTGTACTGTCGTCGGTTTTGTATCTTAGGAAATAACGATTATCAAGTATGAAAAGAGCAGAAACTGAAAATTACATTTCAGATATCACGATTGAGTGTCATCACACTGTACTGTCTTCGGTTTTGTATCTTAGAAAATAACGAGTATCAAGTATAAAAAGAGCAGAAACGGAAAATTACATTCTAAATATTGCAATTTCGTGTGATCACACTGTACCGTATTCGGTTTTGTATATTAGAAAATAACGATTATCAAGTATGAAAAGAGCAGGAACTGGAAATTACATTTCAGATATTACAATTGAGTGTCATCACATTGTACTGTCTTCGGTTTTGTATCTTAGGAAATAACGATTATCGAGTATAAATAAAGTAGAAACTGAGAATTACATTTCAGATATGACGATTGAGTGTCATCACACTGTACTGTCTTCGTTTTTGTATCTTAGAAAATAACGAGTATCAAGTATGAAAAGAGCAGAAACTGAAAATTACATTTCAGATATTACGATTGAGTGTCATCACACTGTCCTGTCTTCGTCTTCGTATCTTAGAAAATAACGAGTATCAAGTATAAAGAGAGCAGAAACTCAAATGACATTTCAAATATTGCAATTAAGTAAGATCACACTGTACCGTATTCGGTTTAGTATCGTAGGAAATAACGAGTATCAAGTATAAAAAGAGCAGAAACTGAAAACTACATTTCAGATATTACGATTGAGTGTCATCACACTGTACTGTTTCCGTCTTCGTATCTTAGAAAATAACGAGTATCAATTATGAAAAAAGCAGAAACTGGAAATTACATTTCAGATATTACGATTGAGTGTCATCACACTGTACTGTCTTCGGTTTTGTATCTTAGAAAATAACGAGTATCAAGTATAAAAAGAGCAGAAACTGAAAATTACATTTTAAATATTGCAATTTAGTGTGATCACACTGTACCGTATTCGGTTTTGTATCTTAGAAAATACGGATTATCATGTATAAAAAGAGCAGAAACTGAAAATTACATTTCAGATATTACAATTGAGTGTCATCACATTGTACCGTATTCGGTTTTGTATCTTGGAAAATAAGGATTATCAAGTATAAAAAGAGTAGAAACTGAGTATTACATTTCAGATATTACGATTGAGTGTCATCACACTGTACTGTCTTCGGTTTTGTATCTTAGAAAATAACAAATATCAAGTATAAAAAGAGCAGGAACTGAAAATTACATTTTGAGTATTGCAATTTGGTGTGATGACACTGTACCGTATTCGGTTTTGTATCTTAGAAAATAACGATTATCAAGTATAAAAAGAGCAGAAACTGAAAACTACATTTCAGATATTACGATTGAGTGTCATCACACTGTACTGTTTCCGTCTTCGTATCTTAGAAAATAACGAGTATCAAGTATGAAAAGAGCAGAAACTGGAAATTACATTTCAAATATTGCAATTTAGTGTGATCACACTGTACCGTATTCGGTTTTGTATCTTGGAAAATAAGGATTATCAGGTAGAAAAAGACCAGAAACTCAAATGACATTTCAAATATTGCAATTTAGTGTGATCACACTGTACCGTATTCGGTTTTGTATCTTGGAAAATAACGATTATTAAGTATAAAAAGAGTAGAAACTGAGTATTACATTTCAGATATTACGATTGAGTGTCATCACACTGTACTGTTTTCGGTTTTGTATCTTAGAAAATAACAAGTATCAAGTATAAAAAGAGCAGAAACTGAAAATTGCATTTTAAGTATTGCAATTCAGTGTGATTACACTGTACCGTCTTAGGTTTTGTAGCTCCAAAATTAACGAGTATCAAGTATGAAAAAAACAGAAACGGAGAATTACATTTCAGATATTACGATTGAGTGTCATTACACTGTACTGTCTTCGGTTTTGTATCTTAGGAAATAACGATTATCAAGTATGAAAAGAGCAGAAACTGAAAATTACATTTCAGATATCACGATTGAGTGTCATCACACTGTACTGTCTTCGATTTTGTATCTTAGAAAATCACGAGTATCAAGTATAAAAAGAGCAGAAACGGAAAATTACATTCTAAATATTGCAATTTCGTGTGATCACACTGTACCGTATTCGGTTTTGTATATTAGAAAATAACGAGTATCAAGTATGAAAAGAGCAGAAACTGAAAACTACATTTCAGATATTACGATTGAGTGTCATCAAACTGTACTGTTTCCGTCTTCGTATCTTAGAAAATAACGAGTATCAATCATGAAAAAAGCAGAAACTGGAAATTACATTTCAGATATTACGATTAAGTGTCATCACACTGTACCGTCTTCGTTTTTGTATCTCAGAAAATACGGATTATCATGTATAAAAAGAGCAGAAACTGAAAATTACATTTCAGATATTACAATTGAGTGTCATCACATTGTACCGTATTCGGTTTTGTATCTTGGGAAATAAGGATTATCAAGTATAAAAAGAGTAGAAACTGAGTATTACATTTCAGATATTACGATTGAGTGTCATCACACTGTACTGTCTTCGGTTTTGTATCTTAGAAAATAACAAATATCAAGTATAAAAAGAGCAGGAACTGAAAATTACATTTTGAGTATTGCAATTTGGTGTGATGACACTGTACCGTATTCGGTTTTGTATCTTAGAAAATAACGAGTATCAAGTATAAAAAAAGCAGAAACTGAAAATTACATTTCAGATATTACGATTGAGTGTCATCACACTGTACTGTCTTCGTCTTCGTATCTTAGAAAATAACGAGTATCAAGTATAAAAAGAGCAGAAGCTCAAATGACATTTCAAATATTGCAATTTAGTGTGATCACACTGTACCGTATTCGGTTTTGTATCTTAGAAAATACGGATTATCATGTATAAAAAGAGCAGAAACTGAAAATTACGTTTCAGATATTAATATTGAGTGTCATCACATTGTACCGTATTCGGTTTTGTATCTTGGAAAATAAGGATTATCAATTATAAAAAGAGTAAAAACTGAGTATTACAATTCAGATATTACGATTGAGTGTCATCACACTGTACTGTCTTCGGTTTTGTATCTTAGAAAATAACGAGTATCAAGTATAAAAAGAGCAGAAACTGAAAATTACATTCTAAATATTGCAATTTAGTGTGATCACACTGTACCGTATTCGGTTTTGTATCTTAGAAAATACGGATTATCATGTATAAAAAGAGCAGAAACTGAAGATTACATTTCAGATATTACAATTGAGTGTCATCACATTGTACCGTATTCGGTTTTGTATCTTGGAAAATGAGGATTATCAAGTATAAAAAGAGTAGAAACTGAGTATTACATTTCAGATATTACGATTGAGTGTCATCACACTGTACTGTCTTCGGTTTTGTATCTTAGAAAATAACAAATATCAAGTATAAAAAGAGCAGGAACTGAAAATTACATTTTGAGTATTGCAATTTGGTGTGATGACACTGTACCGTATTCGGTTTTGTATCTTAGAAAATAACGATTATCAAGTATAAAAAGAGCAGAAACTGAAAACTACATTTCAGATATTACGATTGAGTGTCATCACACTGTACTGTTTCCGTCTTCGTATCTTAGAAAATAACGAGTATCAAGTATGAAAAGAGCAGAAACTGGAAATTACATTTTAAATATTGCAATTTAGTGTGATCACACTGTACCGTATTCGGTTTTGTATCTTGGAAAATAAGGATTATCAGGTAGAAAAAGACCAGGAACTTAAATGACATTTCAAATATTGCAATTTAGTGTGATCACACTGTACCGTATTCGGTTTTGTATTTCGGAAAATAACGATTATTAAGTATGAAAAGAGCAGAAACTGAAAATTACATTTCAGATATTACGATTGAGTGTCATCACACTGTCCTGTCTTCGTCTTTGTATCTTTGAAAATAACGAGTATCAAGTATAAAGAGAGCAGAAACTCAAATGACATTTCAAATATTGCAATTAAGTAAGATCACACTGTACCGTATTCGGTTTTGTATCGTAGGAAATAACGAGTATCAAGTATAAAAAGAGCAGAAACTGAAAACTACATTTCAGATATTACGATTGAGTGTCATCACACTGTACTGTTTCCGTCTTCGTATCTTAGAAAATAACGAGTATCAATTATGAAAAAAGCAGAAACTGGAAATTACATTTCAGATATTACGATTGAGTGTCATCACACTGTACTGTCTTCGGTTTTGTATCTTAGAAAATAACGAGTATCAAGTATAAAAAGAGCAGAAACTGAAAATTACATTTTAAATATTGCAATTTAGTGTGATCACACTGTACCGTATTCGGTTTTGTATCTTAGAAAATACGGATTATCATGTATAAAAAGAGCAGGAACTGAAAACTACATTTCAGATATTACGATTGAGTGTCATCACACTGTACTGTTTCCGTCTTCGTATCTTAGAAAATAACGAGTATCAATTATGAAAAAAGCAGAAACTGGAAATTACATTTCAGATATTACGATTGAGTGTCATCACACTGTACTGTCTTCGGCTTTGTATCTTGGGAAATAACGAGTATCAAGTATAAAAAAAGCAGAAACTGAAAATTACATTTCAGATATTACGATTGAGTGTCATCACACTGTCCTGTCTTCGTCTTCGTATCTTAGAAAATAACGAGTATCAGGTATAAAAAGAGCTGAAGCTCAAATGACATTTCAAATATTGCAATTTAGTGTGATCACACTGTACCGTATTCGGTTTTGTATCTTGGAAAATAAGGATTATCAGGTATAAAACGACCAGAAACTCAAATGACATTTTAAATATTGCAATTTAGTGTGATCACACTGTACCGTATTCGGTTTTGTATCTTGGAAAATAACGATTATTAAGTATAAAAAGAGTAGAAACTGAGTATTACATTTCAGATATTACGATTGAGTGTCATCACACTGTACTGTTTTCGGTTTTGTATCTTAGAAAATAACAAGTGTCAAGTATGAAAAGAGCAGAAACTGAAAATTGCATTTTAAGTAATGCAATTCAGTGTGATTACACTGTACCGTCTTAGGTTTTGTAGCTCCAAAATTAACGAGTATCAAGTATGAAAAATACAGAAACGGAGAATTACATTTCAGATATTACGATTGAGTGTCATTACACTGTACTGTCTTCGGTTTTGTATCTTAGGAAATAACGATTATCAAGTATGAAAAGAGCAGAAACTGAAAATTACATTTCAGATATCACGATTGAGTGTCATCACACTGTACTGTCTTCGGTTTTGTATCTTAGAAAATAACGAGTATCAAGTATAAAAAGAGCAGAAACGGAAAATTACATTCTAAATATTGCAATTTCGTGTGATCACACTGTACCGTATTCGGTTTTGTATATTAGAAAATAACGATTATCAAGTATGAAAAGAGCAGGAACTGGAAATTACATTTCAG